>LPNX011193952.1:56334-303220 GCA_001517045.1 Pseudotsuga menziesii | reverse complement strand
CTAAGGCCTTAAAAAATATAAAAAGTTGGATGTCAACCTAGGGAAATGTGCATGCCCAAGTCATGAATTATGACTTTGAAATACTTGTAAATATCCTACACCAAGCTTATGTTATGTTTCTGAAATACATTATGTGCGCAAAATTTTTTTAAGTCTTAAATACAATATGCGTACATAATTTTTACTTCAAACCTAGACAACCATGGTCATACTTGAAACAAGGACGTCCTCTACCACTAACGCAGTTGAAATGCAGGATTCTCTTATATGACCGTATTTGAAAAACAAGCGTCAACAGATGAGACGCTCATAGTAAAAAAATTCTAGGAGTATATTGATGCATGGAGAGATGAAAAGAATTGGCCATGAGGTATGGAAACTACCCCGAGGAAAGCACAAGTGTTTGACCTTTTTTTTGGAATGGTTGGTTTTGATAATGAGGAGATACACGAGGTAATTTTAAAATATGATGTTGGAACTATGGAATTGAGAATTTTTGGGAAGGGGGTATATCTCAAACCTAATTTGGTTTCCCAAGCAGCAAAAATTCTCGCTCGCTTGCTCAAGAGACTCTTTATTTACATTATATTTGTGTACAAGATACTCTTTGGTCAAGAATTCTAGAATACAATTTTATTTTCTAGAGATATGCTCTACTATATAATTGTAAAAAGGAAACAATGCTTTCCATCTAGCAAGCTTTCCTTTGGTAGTTTTATTCTTGATAGTATTATTCAAAACAAAAGGAAAACTAGAACAATCTTTTCTAATTAAAAAATCATGATTTAAAAGATGGATTTGAAATTTCTCAATGCATATAAGAGCAGCCAAAATTTCTTTGTCCATGTCCCTGAGGCAAACTGTACAATTTCTTCATATTTTTATTTTTTTTTCTGACCCATTTCAAGATACCACCCCATCCAATATTTGAAGCATCACTTTCAATGATCTTTGGCAGATCATCATCAATTATATGGAGGATAGGTAGTGTTTTCACCCTCTTCTTTATCCTTTTAATTACTCTTGTGTCCACTAGCAAGGTTCTTTTCCCAATTGTCGATTTACAACTTTCCTGTCAGAGGTAAGATTCTTGTAAATATGGAGAGAGATGATTGAGGCACCCCATAAATATTTGTAAATGTGTCTTAACTTTGATAACATCATGAAATTTGTCATCAAACTCAATCGCATGTTCTTAAACTCATACCAGGCCTTTTTCAATTGTCTGTCCCATAACTTCTAGTGTCCTAATACAATTTCATATTTTTTGTAGAAAGAGCAAGTCCATTATCGTATACGAATTTTGGAAATATTTTCATATGTTTTTGATGTACTTCTAGAGTTTTTGAAAAGATTAGTATGTCATCAATGTATATTATCAACAATCCATGTAAGGTTTGAAAGTATATTCCATTACCTTTAATTGTTGAGATGGAGGATTTTTAAGTACGAAAGGCATAACTTTCCATTCATAATTCCCATTAGGTACCACAAACGCAGCCTTGAACTGGTGTTCAAGAGGGATCCCAATTTTCCAAAATACACTTTTCAAATCAAACTTATAGAATATTTTGCATCCAACTATTCTTTTAACTAATTTTTCCTTATTTGGAATTGGATACATGTACCAATCTAGAACATAATTCAAAGGTTTATAGTTTATTACCATTCTTGGAACTCATCTTACATGTTCAGAGTGTTCATTCATATAGAAACCATAACAGCGCTAGGGGCTATTAGATGGAACAATTAGGCCAATTTCTAGCAACTATTTGATTTCTTTTTTTGCAATATTCTTGCAGTCTTTTGACATAGGGATTGCATTATAATGTCCTAGTGATCCTTTAAAATATGTTTTCAATGACAAACTTACCATGTGCTTATTTCTATGTATAAATGTGTTTGGCAAATCAACACAAACATGTTTTTCAAATTATTTTCTTGTTTCTTCTTTGATTCTTTTCCATTTTGGAGTCTTATGTTGTTCTTCAATTCTTTTTTATTTCATCTAATTTAATTCTTTGGAAGCTAATTTGGATTTGTACAAATCTAAACGCCATCTTATGATGATGAGAGATTTTAGGAATAAAAATCAGGGGAAAAAACACAAGAGAGTCTAGAGGATCTATAGTCATATAATAACTCTTTTTTAATTGGTATGTACAAACTCTATGGGGTTCAACAATTTCTAGGAAAGGAGTACCTAGTATGCATGTATTATGCAACTTCATAAGGTAGAAGCTGACATCTAGTCTATACCGATTTATACATATAGTATCAAGATGTAATTCAAACTTTACAGGGGAATCTGATGCTACTGCATGAAGTAATTTTGAAGTGAATTCGCAATACTTTTTAGGAACCTTATCTATATCTAACATATTTACATAAGATATTGAATCAATCAAAACATGAAAATAGAAATATTCATCTTTGATTCTAATATCCATTTCAATAGTATATCTTTGATGAAGGATTCCATTCACGCATAAAGGAATTAAATAAGAGGGATTAGGATGTACAGGAGTGACATTTTGGAACAGAGGAGGATCTTCTGCTTTTTATCTTCTTGTTCTACTTTGGCCTCATCTTCCTCATAGGAACTAGACTCAATAGATTTGACTTCTTCCAACAGAGTGATTCTCTCTCAAAGTTATTTGATCTTTTTCTTTAGCATATTCTTCTCTTTTTCTAATTCCTGCAATGCAATTGGATTTTCTTTTTCATCTCTAGCAGAGGAGCAATATTCCTTTCATAAGAAAGAAGAGAAGATGCAAATAAATCCCATCTAACAGAGAACTATGGTAATTCTTCATGTTTAGATCTAGCCTGAGATTTTTCTACCTTTTCTTTTATTTTTTAATTGTTATATTGCTAGATCAGACTCTTCTTTCTCCTTTTGCTTTAATAAGGATGCATATGCAAATGCTTCCTTAATTATCTCTTTTGCATTGCCTTCTTCCATTTCTTCAAATTGTTTCATCATGATGGATGCTTGCGGTCTAGATCTTATCATATTGTAGAATTTTGCACCTTTTCTAGATTCTATCCAAGCTAAATATGTTGCTAACCTTTCATCATTAGATTCATCTAAAGAGGTTGTCAAAGATCCATCTTCTATTGAACAAGTACAATTATCAGGATCTGAAAACTGGTAAATATGTTCTTTTATTGCTAGTAATATTTGCTCAAAATCGGTGTTAATATCCAATTCATTTGCAACATGTGTATGCATCATTACTGTTGTTAGATATAGAGCAACATCCTTCTTGTTTTGCAAATGATTTCATTGCATAGGCATGACCAAAATATTTGCTTTCAGGGCAGTGTGTTTCTTTATGTCCTTTTTTCTCACAAATTGCACATCTATAATTTTTAGGACATCTTCAAGTGTTGGCTTTTTTTCTGGTTTTAATCCAAAGTGTCACGGCTCATTATTATTTGGACATTTATTGAAATAATGTCTTGATTTTCCACATTTAAAACATGTTGGTTTAGAAGGATACTTCGATCTTGATTTTCCTCTATATTCATATTTCAACTTTTGATACAGATAACTACTTTTGTCAATTTTACTTTAATACCATTTCCCATATATTTTACCTTTCCATGGTTTCTTCTTGAGATTTTCCCTTTTATTTTGTCTGTATATTTTAGGAAACATGTATTTGCAGTATCTCAGTTTTTCCTTTTTCTTCTTTTCTCTCTTATCATAAAACTGAGAGATTTTCTTGTACTTTCTTTCTTTAGGATATCCAGGATCTAGAATTCCAAATTGTGTACACACACCTTTAGTGCCTGGTAGGTATTCTCTGGTATATTTTGTAGAAACTCTTCTAGTGCAAATATCAGTTATACAACTATTTAAAATATCATAGAATTATCCCCATGAATATTCTTCAAGGGCATCCATGCTTAATGCAGTAGCAAAGAATTTATAGAATTTATTTGGTAAGGAAAATATATACTTTTCTTTCCATACTTCGTTGTCACTATATTGAACAACTTGGCATCTTATTACCCAATCCATATGAAATTGTTAATAATCACGCAAGCTTCTATATTTCATGTTTAGGAGGATTTGGCTATTCTTGGCCTTATGGTTCTCTTTTGTTCCACCCCAATATTCTAATATCTCATCAGTCATGTTTTCTATGAGGTTGGACTCTTCACTTCCTTCCATATTTGATGCTTCCCAACCACTCCATTTGTTTGTAGTCATAGTTCGATTATAGTACCTTGATACAATCATTTTTCATGTTGCAGTAGTGTCTTTACCATTTGCTACATATGCTCTATAAGCAATATACATCCTATGTATCATTTGTTCAATTTGTTAGATGCTTGATCCATTCACATTCCATTCATATAGAAAATCAACAGACCATGACAATTGATTTATGTTCATTCCATCATCAAGATTAGGTGCATGGAGTTTGGCCATATGATTTGGAATTATTTCATATGCTCTACCATAGGTTTCATTTAATTCTAAGGCTTGTGGTCTTGGTAGAGAGGAGTGAAATGAAGAAGTTACTTGTACTGCCATAATTCTGGGCGTATATGCCACATTTTCTTCAAGACCTATATTTATCTGTTCCTTAGTGCTTTTCTCCTGAAGTTGTTTCGGTGGCAAAATAAGTGGGAAAGCATTTTGACTTTTAAAACTAGAAGGCAATTTTCTTGCATCTATCTTTCCTTGTTTTTGCTTATCCCACATTTTCCTGATTTTTTTTGTGAGATTTAATTGTCAAAGTATGGACTTGTTGCACTTCAACCAAAACATGAGTTAATTCCCTTTCAATATCACTATCATGAGTCTGGATCTATTCTCTGAGAGAATACTTAGGGTGCTCATATACATTGATAGCTACTTTGATGGAATTCACGATTTCAACATCGATTTCTTGGCCAAGATTGATTTTCATTGTACTCTCTTTATTTTCTTGATGATGCAACTTCAACATATTTTTAAGATAGTATAGCTAAGAACCATTTATTTGAATTCCATTATGCATTTGCAAAGTTGGACCTTTAAGTGTTGCACTATTCCAGTTTAGTTGTTGATGTATTTTGTTTCTTTATCCTTAAGTTTCTATGAAGGGAGCTACAACTACTAGTTCTTTTTCTTCTTCTCTTGTTAATAGAATTGGCTTCAATGGTGGAAAGGATGTAACCAGATATGTTTCACCACCTTTGTCTAATTCCCATTTATGACCCTCTGGAGGTTTTTTGGGAAGATTCTTGTTGTTCTTCACTCCCTATGGTATTAATTTTAAGGGTATATATAGTTGACTCGATATTTTTCCATTTATACCATTCATAGAAAGAAATCCATTGATTCTCCATTTCCATGTGCCTTTTCCATTGATATGCTATGACAACCTTTTGTTCTAGAGAATGAGTGTTGAGCCTCATTTTATTATCATTTTTGGCAATTAAATAACACATTTTAACACATATTTTATCATCTTTAGTATATTTTATGTCATACAGATGGTTATTTCAGCAAAAGGTAAGAACAAATTTGATGATATTACAACGTTGGTTATTAATATCATTTTTATGATTTTATTAACTCAAACTTATATTATTTAAAGCATATTTAATGTATTATCTGATATGTATATTCATTTGCAGATTTTATAGTATGTTTGGGAAAATTAACACCAAAACGCATTTCGTCCGCCTTTCGCTTGACATGTCCAGCTCACGATCCAACTTGGAGTTCAGCTCGTCATCCAGTCGTCGCACGAAATTTGATGTTTCTTTTCCATGTTTTCCCTAGATGGATGCACAATATGTCCATCTCACGGTTCAGTGTTCCGTTTAGCTCATCATTCATCTTGCACATCACCCTGCGTGCTGTCCATAACTAGTTTTGGGCATTTAAATATGAAATAGCTTACAACAAACTGATCATCCACGCATCTGTATCACACACCAGCCTATAATCTCCTCCGTTCGCCACATATCAACCATCTATGTGCTGGACCAATGCATTTAAATCATGCTTTAGAAGAATCGCCACCTTGATGCTTGCTATTCATGTGATTCAGAGGGATAGAACGTCCTGCGTTCTAGAAGACCGACTGTGTCGCCGCCCTAGCTCTCCACAACACCACCAGTCCACACACTCGTGTTGATGAAGGACCTGCATTTTAACAAACTGCTGCTGTGTATAAGCCTGCGCTCAACACCATCCCATCAACCATGCTAAGGAAGGGATTGATGCCACGCTGAAGAGGATTTTCCCATGTGAAAGGAAGAATATCATGCCACGTTCACGTTGTAGAGGTCATGCTCACATTGAAGAAGGAAGACATCCATGCGCTGGCCTGAAATCAATAATGTGCCTTTAAATATTGACTAAAATTAGAGAGCATTCGATATTTGAGGGTCGACTTGCTCATATCTCATGTAAACTATATATATTAGTCTCTGCACAAAGAGAAGAGTTAGTTAGTCAGAGTTAGTCAAGAGAGTTAGAGAAGTATTTTGTTAAACACTATAATTTGTTTCTGAATTTGAATAAAGAGTTGTATGCATTGCCGTTGAAGGCTGCGTTTGAGTAGGAGTTAGCATACATCACCCCTGATTGTTGAGAGGGCCCCTCATCAACCAGAGGTTCATTTCTTTTCTGTTTTAGCTAGTTTAGTTTAAATTCTAGTTTGTTTTCATTAGATAATAGTAAATGCTATTTCATTTCCTGTATTGCATTAGCTTAGTTTTATTTCAGCAGTAAAATAAGTAGATGCACAAATAGCTTTTCTTTCAGTCATTTGTTTTCAGTTATTTGCTTTCAGTTATTTTATTTACAATCATTTCATTCCAGTATTAATTTCAGTTTTTATTTCCAAACATATAAAATAGTTTGCTTTCATTTAGATTTAGTCTTGTTTTTTTATTTCCTGTTATGAATTTGCTTATATAGATTAGTTTGCTTTCATTTAGATTTAGTTATGTTTATTTATTTCCTGCCATGAACTTGCTTAAGTTAATTTCTAGTTTGTTTAAATTAATTTCTAGCTTACTAATTAGTTTAATATGCAATGCTTTCTTTTTTGTTTGAGAGTTAATTTAAAGTTAATTTGCTAATTAAATAGATTTGTTTATGGATTCCATGCATTAGGTTTAGATTTGCACAACTCCAGCTGAAGAATTAGTTCATTTAGGTTAGTTTTTACCATTTTTAAATTGTACAGATTTCCATTCAGACTGTCTGTCCAGTTTTCCATTCAGCCACCCCTTACAGACCTACTGTTCAATTTGTCATTTAACCCTCAGTTATGTTTTTAATGTTTTTAAAGTATTTTAAAATTGTTTCTAGTTTTGTTTTGTCAATATTTGGATTATGTTTGTAGTTGATCATTTTATTTAAGCATTACAATTAAAATTTGACTATTTTAGGCTATTGATTATGGTTTTATTATGCTTCTTTTATTTTATTTTCACCTTAAATTAAATATGGATTAAGTTGTTCTTATTTCTTGAATTTTAAACACTGATTTCGCTTTAATGTTGTTTTATGTCATTATTATCTTTGTCCGCATATAGAGTTTAGGTTTAGATGTATTATTTTTAAGAGGAAGTTAGATTATTTGTAATCACAGGAATCATTCTTGTTTTTGGTATGTGTTTATTGAAGAATAGAGTTTTAATATCTTTATTAAGTTTTCTACTTGCTTCTCTTTATTATCTTTATTAAGTTTTCTATTTGCTTCTTTTCCTTAAGTTTTCTGTTTTTGCTTATAATTTTTTCTCTGTATACCTTAACCTTGCATTTGAATAGATAGTTGTTAATAATATCTTTATACAAGGTTAATTATCCTTTAATTTAGTTGTTGTTTTAAATACAATGGAGTAGCTCATATTGTTTTCTATTTTAATCCAATTACTTTAATAGTTGATTCTTAGGAGTTTGACTCGGTTTTTCATTTTGAAAGATCTTTCGATCTTTTGTTTATTAAAATATCTCCACAACACCCTAGGAGCCTTTTTACCTTTGCATATATTTTGTATCAACTCTAAGATTACCAACTCCGGTTGATAATTAAATATTAGGCGTATTTAAGATAGTAGAACACACCCAACATTTTTTGGCGCTGTTGTCGGGGAATTATTTTATAAGGTAGAATAAATAGGGTTCCTTTATGAAGATTAGATAGATAGATAGATTACTTTTATATTACACAACAAGAGGGAGGGGAGAATAGTAAGACGCAAATATGACTTCACTATGAAATTCCTGTAATTTTCGTGGTGTAACAGCCAGATGCGTCCACAATAGTGGGGTGCCCCAAAGCCTTGCTGTTCCTTTGTTGTTTTTGTAAGTGTGCTATTTTCTTCATTTGTCACGTACTTGTTTTTCTTTTTTAGAACCGGTACATCTATTCTAACAGGTGCCCCCAAACCTAGCAACAATAGTAATAGCATAAGTTTCCTTTAATTTAGTGTTCTTTTCATGAACAGACTTAGAGATCCTTAGGGTAGATTTATTAAGACGGGAAAATATATCAACATTTTTACTAACTCTTCCAGGGGACGTAATACCCCAACTACTAACTCACTAGAAATGTATCAAAAAACACCTGAAGGGAGTAATTCTTCATGGAAACCTAAAGAAACTCTTCCAAGAGATATTACCAAGGGAACCATAGAAGGATAAGGAACCTTGACCAGAGGTCTTGAGGACCTCATTCCGGAAGAAATTCAGAAGGATCAACCACTAGTAACCTCTAGCTCTCCACTAGTCACAAAACCAAAGGATACGACCTTTTCACTAGTAGGAAGTCCGAACTTTGTTGACCTTGTTGATCCTGAGCAGGTAAAATCCCTCTTTGGAAACCCCATAGATACAGTCATCTCACAAATTGAGACATCCATAGTAGAACCTACTATCCCTCTAGGGTTCAATAAGAAAACAATTGACCAGAGGAATATCTCTCCCGAAATAGAGCATTGGGATGCTCCATTATCACCTTGAAAGGAGCTTCCTAGGTATATTTATATTAAAAACCCATCCTATATGGAGGGATAGGGAGAGAACGAAGATCATAACGAAGTTAGAAATAATGATGGAGAAGGAGAAGGAGAAAATAAAACTAAATCTACCTTCGTTTTTCCTATTCTAGATACTGTACTGAATGTAAATATGAAAAACATCCCTCCTTCTTCTTTACCTACCTTTTATGGAAAAAGTAATGAGGACTCGGAGAACATTCTTGTTCGAGTTTGATATTCTTTGTAGGAGCTATAATTATCTTCAAGATGCTCACAAACCAAAACTCTTTCCCGCTACGTTAAAATATTCCGCCTTGCAATGGTTCATGGGATTAGGTGAATCCACTACCATGACTTGGGATGACATGAGAACCTCATTCTTGCGAAAGTATCAAGAATACTATAAACCTAAAGATTCTCAACACGATATATTCAAGATACAACAACTTGAAGATGAAATCCTAGAGGATTATCTTGAAAGGTTTGTTTATACACTCCATAAATCAAAGTATCATGACCTTCGAGAAGATGCAGTACGTACACTTTTTCTTGAAGAAATTTCCGAGGACTTGCTAGAGAGTCTTAATATCATGGCAGCTGGCGATATTTCGCATAAGACCTTTGCAGAGAGCGATGATATGTGTAAAAATTATTCTACAAGTAGGGGGGAAGTTGGGAAAAACTTTCGAGAGCCTTATAATAGAAATGTAAGAGGAAATGTTCCTAGTTCAGGAGGGGTTACAAGAATGGAATTGGGTAAGCTATTGGAAAATTTTAAGACTAACATCTTAGGAGCCATGGGTTCTCAATTAGATGATTTACAAGACAAGAAAAGGAAAGATGAAGAATGGGAAGCAATGAGTATTTTCTATCCAAGGTGTAGAACAAAACGTCCCCAAAGGGAATTTCCATTAAACAACATTTCTATATGTCACATCTGTATAGAGGAACATCTGACAGATAACTGTCCATCCTTTCCTATATTGCAAGCCATCTATAAGAGTGGGGATGTAGGTGAGACATCTAGGAGGCCTCCTTGGAAATCTAGAGATCAACCAGCATACCAGATTTTTCCTCCACAATCCCCACCCTATTACTCTCCACACCAACAACCCCAACAATGGAACAATCCCATTTGGTAGATTTGGCCACCTTAGTATCCTCCTCCTCAATTTCCAAAGCAACAGTATTGGTCACAAGGGTGGAGAGGACAACCATACTCTCATTCACAACCTATCCCTCCACCTAATCATCCTTATCCTCATCATCAACCGAACTTCTAGCAGCATTTGTATGGATTTGTACCTCCAGTTCCTCTCATTTCACAACAACCTCATCACTTCCAAAATACAAATCCTTCGCGACCGACATTTGTTGATGTATATGTAACTTCGGAATGTATTTCACTTTTATTTCTTATATATTGTAACCCGATGTTTATTCCGGGATGTACTTGAGTCATGTCATGCCTCGATGTTCCTATCAAGAATATCTATAATGTAAACAAGTCATGTCAAGTCATTGTGGGTAACCCTCTTATTGGTTAAGGGTTAAAGTCCCTGCAGTTCCAGGGCATTAGGGTTATTAGACTCTCCTAGTGAGGTCGGCCCTAGTAGGGTTTAGTCAAGTCAAGAATTAGTATAAATAGAGAGTTGGCCTCTCTATTTATCACGCATCTTATACACACTCAAGTGTAGTGCATAGTTGAGGAAGGATAAGATGATGGGGCTAGATAGAAAGAAGGTTACTGCTGTCGGGAGATCACTTACTGTTTTGGGTTCTACTTTTGGTGCTAATTCTATCTCTGAGGAAGTTGCATGGTTTTCACCATTTATGGTTTCCCCGAGGATAAACATTGTGTTCATTGTCTCTTGTGTTTGATTGTTGTGCTTGTTATTCTCTCAGTTAAAGATCCTAATGTATTGCTAGCTTAATGATGAAATTCTAACATGGTATTAGAACTAACCTGAGAAGAAGACACTGTGCAGCTACGGGAACTAGGGATTCCTAGTTAGTGGATCTTTCTCCACATATTTTCAGAAAAATAAGGTTGGATTAACTCTCCTCCTTAAGGTGCATCTTTCTATCGAATTAGAATCCAATTCTGAGGTTTTTCATTTTTGGACTCGACACTGCTGCTGAAAATTAGGGATTTTCACAAAAGAGGAATTTTTTAGTGAGCCCAGGCCTGGGTTGATCTCCTCCCCAAAATCGAAGTTAGGGATCAAATTCAAAGCATTTGGTTGGACAGAACTCTGAAAAACAAAACCCTAATTTGCTACTGAACCAGCACTATGGGATTTTAGCTCCAAATTCAGATTCGACATCTTGACCTGGTAAGATATAAATCTTTTGTATTTCCATTTGAGGTTCTCAGTTTAATATGTCTCATCATACCAAGCTTGATGAAAATCTTGAGGGAGCTGATAACTTCCGAGCCTGGAAGTATAGGATCTCCCTGGTCCTAGAAGAAAATGAGTTGGACTCCTATATCAATGAGGAGGTTCCAATTACAGAGGGAGATGAGGATAAGGCCTTACATAAGAAGAAGTTGGTTATAGAAAAGAGAATCATTTTTTTATTCTATCAAGGATCACCTCATACCACAGGTGTCCTCCCTCAAGACACCTAAAGCTATGTTTGATGCCCTAACCAAATTGTTTGAAGGGAAGAACATAAACAGGAAGATGACTCTGAGAAACCAATTGAAGAATGTAAAGATCCAGAATGCCGAGAATATTCAGTCTTACTTTACAAGGGTATCTCATATCAAGGAATAGCTGGAAGCAGTAGATGAAGAAGTGGAAAATGTTGAGATCGTGATGACCACCTTGAATGGTCTCCCTAGATCATGGGACTCTTTCATTCAAGGGATCTGTGCCAGGAAGAAGTTAGTCAAGTTCAGCAGACTATGGGAAGAATGCTCTCAAGAAGAAGCTCGAATAGTAGCTCGAGAAGAGAAGATGGGAAATGCAGATCAATCTCTCACTATTCACTCCAAGAGAACCAGAAGGAACCATCATCACTCCAAAGGTAAGATATCACACCCTAAAAGAGATATGTCTATCATTAGATGTTACACATGTGATGAGAAAGGTCACATATCTAGATTCTGCCCTAATAAAGGGAACTTAAAGAAGAAGAAGGAAAACAAGAGAAGACATCATGCTCATGCTGTAGAAGATGACGAACCTTCCACAAAGAGAATCAGATAAGAAAGTGATTCTTCAAGTGATGAAGAATATGTGCTGATTTCCGCTCTTACAGGAACTGTTTCACATGGAAGCAATGATTGGCTCATAGACAGTGGTGCTTCCAAGCATATGACAGGATTCAAAGAATCATTTGTGAAGCTATCTGAACATGAGTCACCTCACAAGGTGAAACTTGGGGATGACTACCAGTATCCAATAAAAGGTAGTGGTGAATCCTCCTATATACTAGACTCTGGAAAGTCTATGAAGATGAAGAATGTATTATTTGTTCCAGGACTAAAGAAGAACCTCCTCTCCATATATGCATTGGATGCAAAAGGAATGAGGGTTGCTTTCGTAGATGGAAAAGTTCTTATGTGGCCAAAAGGAAATACTTTTGATGATTCAATAGTGATTGGGGAACAAGAAGGAGGTCTATATAAGCTGAAGGGCCAACCAAAACAAGCTTTGGTTCATGACTCAGTAGAACCAAATGAACTTTGGCATAGAAGGCTTGCACATGTGCATTATAGAGCACTACCACTTGCAAGCAAAGTTGTTGAAGGTCTTCCAGAAATTCAAGCAAAACATGAAGGGGTCTGCAAAGGATGTGTGAAAGGAAAGAACAGAAAGAATATATTCCCAAGTAGCGAAAGCAAAGCAAAAGGAATCTTGGAAATCATCCACTCTGATGTATGCGGACCAATGTCATCAAGCTCACTAAGTGGGTATGTGTACTATGTTTCTTTTATTGATGAATTTTCTAGGAAGACATGGATTTACTTCATGAAGAACAAATATGAAGTGTTCAACAAGTTCAAGGAATTCAAAGCCTTGATTGAGAACCACACTGAAAAGAAGATCAAGACTTTTCGATCAGACAATGGTGGAGAATTCACTTCCAATGAGTTCAAGGAACTATGTAAAGACTCAGGGATTAAGAGGGAGTTGTCCACCCCTTATAATCCACAACAGAATGGGATTGCAGAAAGGAATAATAGAACTATCATGGAAGCTACAAGAGCTATGCTTCATGATCAAGATCTTCCTATGCATCTTTGGGCAGAAGCAGCCAGAACAATAGTGTATGTACAGAACCGTACTCCACATAGAGTACTCGAGAACAAGACTCCTGAAGAAGTCTTCTTCGGCAAGAAACCAAAATTCAGCCATCTCAGAATATTTGGTTGTCCAGTGTACATACACATTCCAAAAGAGAAGAGGACAAAATTAGATCCTTCAGGAAAGAAGGGTATATTTATGGGATACTCTGAAAGATCAAAGGATTACAGAATATACTTCCCTGGGTTCAAGAAGATTGACATCAGCAGGGATGTAACATTTGATGAAGATTCAACCTACATCAAATCCAGAAAGAAACCTGCTGAAGAACCTAAAGAAGCAAAAGCTCCCAGAATTCATGATACAATCATGAACGAAGAAACTCAAGAAGAAGATCGAGAATTTGAAGAACCACAAAGACCTGTAGATCCACCACAGGAAAAGAATCCTCATAAGAGGAAACCTGCTTGGGTACGAGAGATTATCCAAGGTGCGAAAAGATATGGGGTTCCAGAAGAGAATCTCAGAGAAAGAAAGAGGACCAGATCCTGTTCCAGTTATGTAGCATTACTATGTGATTTCATTGATAAAGAACCTTCCAATTATGAAGAAGCGGCAGAACAGAAAGAATGGAAGGATGCTATGATCAAAGAGTATCAATTGATCATGAAGAATGATGTTTGGGATGTTGTCCCAATACCAAAAGGGAAGTCAGTTGTAACTTCCAAATGGATCTACAAGATTAAGCATGTTGCAGACAGTAGCATAGAAAAATATAAGGCAATATTTGTTGCTCGTGGTTTCTCACAGAAAGAAGGAATAGACTATGAAGAAACCTTTGCACCTGTAGCCAGATACACTTCCATCAGATCAGTACTTGCTCTAGCTGCAGTGATGAAATGGAAGATACACCAAATGAATGTCAAGACTACTTTCTTGAATGGTGTAGTAGAAGAGGAAGTGTATGTGGAGCAGCCACTCGGTTTTGAGATACATGACAGGGAGTCTCATGTGTGCAAATTGAAGAAAGCCCTGTACGGTTTGAAACAGGCACCCAGGACATGGTACGGCAGAATTGACAACTTTCTATCCAGTTTGGGCTTTACCAAGAGTAAAGCATATTACAACATTTACTACAAGGTTGAATATGGAAACCTAGTGATGCTTCTACTATATGTAGATGATCTATTTGTGACAGGTATGGATGGGTTGATTGTTGATACAAAGAGAAAGCTTGCTGCCGAGTTCGAAATGAAGGACTTGGGTATGATGCATTATTTTCTAGGTATGGAGTTCCGGTAGAATACAGATGGAATATTCCTTGGACAAGGGAAGTATGCAATAGATATCCTGAAGAGATTTGGGATGATGGACTGCAAGGAATTAATCACACCTATGGCATCGAATCTGAAGCTATTGAGTGATGCTTCATCATAGTCGATTGATGCCATGATGTATCGTCAGATGATTGGGTCCTTGATGTACCTGACGAACACGAGACCAGATATTTGCTTTGCTGTGAACACCTTGAGACAATATTTGACAGATCCGAGACTTGTTCACTTGACTGCTGCAAAGCACATTCTGAGGTACCTAAAGGGTACGGTTGATTATGGGTTCAAGTATAAGACTGATCAAAGGATTAACCTAGAGGGTTATGTTGATTCAGATTGGGTAGGTAGTTCCATCGATAGGAAGAGTACTTTAGGGTGTTGCTTTAGTATGGGATCAGGTGTGATCTCGTGGTTTAGTAGGAAGCAATCCTGTGTGGCACTGAGTATAGCTGAAGCAGAGTATGTCGCAGCTTATTCAGCTAGTTGTGAGGCAGTATGGCTAAGGAAGCTACTGTCTGATTTATTTGATCTCCAGTTAGATGCTACTTTTATATACTGTGACAAATAGAGTTGTGTAAAGTTGTCAGAGAATCCAGTATTTCATGACAATTTGAAGCATATCGAGATCAAGTATCACTATATCAGGGATATGGTGCAGAGAGGAGCAGTGAAGCTCTAGTATGTTGCGATGGACGAATAGATAGCCGATGTGTTGACTAAGCCATTGGCTAGGGTGAAGTTTGAGTACTTCAGGGAGAAGCTTGGTGTTCTCCAGATCAAGATTCCTCCCAAGAGGAAGTGATGAGTCCGTGATGAGCCATTCTGACATGGTGAGAGGAGTGGTTCCTTCCATGGTCGGATATAAGTGTTGTGCCTTTCTGACATGGTGAAAGGATTGGTTCCCTCCATGGTCGGATGTAAGAGCTGTGACATGGTGAGAGGATTGGTTCCTTCCATTTTCAGGTGCATGTGATGATCCCACATCCATCATGAAAAAGGGTTGGCTCTGTGAAGACACATCTAGTATGAAAAAGGACTAGCTCTATGTGGATGCCACATCCAGCATGAAAAAGGGTTGGCTCTGTGAAGACACATCTAGTATGAAAAAGGACTAGCTCTGTGTGGATGTCACATCTAGCATGAAAAAGGGCTGGCTCTATGAAGACTCATCTCGTATCAAAAAAGACTAGCTCTGAGTGTGTGCCACATCTAGTATGAAAAAGGACGAGCTCTGTGAAGACTCATCTAGTATGAAAAATGACTAGCTCTGAGTGTGTGCCACATCTAGTATGAAAAAGGACTAGCTCTGTGAAGACTCATCTAGTATGAAAAAGGACTAGCTCTGAGTGTGTGCCACATCTAGTATGAAAAAGTACTAGCTCTATGAAGACTCATCTAGTATGAAAAAGGACTAGCTGTGTGTGTGTGCCACATCTAGTATGAAAAAGGAATAGCTTTGTGAAGACTCATTCAGTATGAAAAAGGACTGGCTCTGTGTGTGTTCCACATCTAGTATGAAAAAGGACTAGCTCTGTGATGATACATCTAGCATGAAAAAGGACTGGCTCTGTAGATGTACATTCAGCATGAAAAAGGGCTGGCTCTGTAGAGATTCCTATGACGAGAAGAATCAAGAGATAGCACCCATGATGATGATCTAGTGATGATCCAAATCAAGTGATGATGATCCAGATCCAGTGATGATGATCCAGCAGTGATGATCCAGATCCAGTGATGATGATCCAGCAGTGATGATCCAGATCCAGTGATGATCCAGATCCAGTGATGATGTCGAGTGATGATCCAGATCCAGTGATGATCCAGATCCAGTGATGATGTCCAGTGATGATCCAGATCGAGTGATGATCCATATTCGATGATGAATATGACTTGAATATGAAGAAGAATTGAATATGACGATGACTTTATGATGATCCATAAGATACAGAGAGGAAGACTTGTGCTGAAAATTGTGTCGAAAGAATACCTTCCTAGTTAAGAGGGAGTGTTGATGTATATGTAACTTCGATATGTATTTCACTTTTATTTCTTATATATTGTAACCCGATGTTTATTCTAGGATGTACTTGAGTCATGTCATGCCCTGATGTTCCTATCGAGAAGATCTATAATGTAAACAAGTCATGTCAAGTCATTGTGGGTAACCCTCCTGTTGGTTAAGGGTTAAAGTCCCCGCAGTTCTGGGGCACTAGGGTTATTAGACTCTCCTAGTGAGGTCGGCCCTAGTAGGGTTTAGTCAAGTCAGGAATTAGTATAAATAGAGAGCTGGCCTCTCTATTTATCACACATCTTATACACACTCAAGTGTAGCACATAGTTGAGGAAGGAGAAGACACTGGGGCTAGATAGAAAGAAGGTTACTGCTGTCGGGAGATCACTTATTGTTTTGGGTTCTACTTTTGGTGCTAATTCTATCTCTAAGGAAGTTGTGGGGTTTTCCCCATTTATGGTTTCCCTGAGGATAAACACTGTGTTCATTGTCTCTTTTGTTTGATTGTTGTGCTTGTTATTCTCTCAGTTAAAGATCCTAATGTATTTCTATCTTAATGATGAAATTCTAACAACATTACTACCTTCACAACTGATACCTAACCCTAATAATAAAGCAACTCAAGCTCTTAACAATATTGAGTTGTAAACTCTTCCATCCTACCTTGTTTCGACTGTACGTATACATGAGATTCAATTACAGTTTGGAAGAGTTGTTAATCATAAACCCAGAACACCAGTCGTCATTCGTGAGGAAAATGAAGAAGAAGAAGATTCAAATGAACCCGTGAATGATGCCATTTTGTAGGATGTGAATATGACACAAAGACGACTTCACTACGAAATTCCTGTAATTTCCGTGGTGTAACAGCCAGACGCGTCCACAATAGTGGGGTGCCCCAAAGCCTTGTTGTTCCTTTGTTGTTTTTGTAAGTGTGTTATTTTCTTCATTTGTCACGTACTTGTTTTTCTTGTTTAGAACCGGTGGATCTGTTATAACAGGAACCCCCAAACCCAGCAACAATAGTATTAGCATAAGTTTCCTTTAATTTAGTTTTATTTTCATGAACAGACTTAGAGATCCTCAGGGTAGATTTATTAAGACAGGAAAATATATCGACATTTTTACTAACTCTTCCAGGGGACGTAATACCCCAACTACTAACTCACCAGAAATGTATCAAAAAACACCTGAAGGGAGTAATTCTTCTTGGAAACCTAAAGAAACTCTTCCAAGAGATCTTACCAAGGGAACCATAGAAGGAGAAGGAACCTTGACCAGAGGTCCTGAGGACCTCATTCTAGAAGAAATTCAGAAGGATCAACAACTAGTAACCTCTAGTTCTCCACTAGTCACAAAACCAAATGATACGACCTTTTCACTAGTAGGAAGTCTGAACTTTGTTGACCTTGTTGATCCTGAGCAAGTAAAAGCCCTCTTTGGAAACCCCATAGATACATTCATCTCACAAATTGAGACATCCATTGTAGAACCTACTATACCTCTAGGGTTCAATAAGAAAATGATTGACCAAAGGAATATCTCTCCCGAAACAGAGCATTGGGACGCTCCATTATCACCTGGAAAGGAGCTTCCTAGGTATATTTATATTAAAAACCCAGCCTATATGGAGGGATAGGAAGAGAATGAAGATCGTAACAAAGTTAGAAATAATGATGGAGAAGGAGAAGGAGAAAATTAAATTGAGGCTATGTTCGGGTTTCATATTCTAGATACTATACTAGATGTAAATATGAAAAACATCCCTCCTTCTTCTTTACCTACCCTTTATGGAAAAAGTAATGAGGACCCGGACACATTCTTGTTCGAGTTTGATATTCTCTGTAGGAGCTATAATTATCTATAAGATGCTCACAAACTAAAACTCTTTCCTGCTACATTAAAATATTTCGCCTTATGATGGTTCATGGGATTAGGTGAATCCACCAATAAGACTTGGGATGACATGAGAGCCTCATTCTTGTGAAAGTATGAAGAATACTGGAAACCTAAGGATCCTTGACACGATATATTTAAGATACAACAACTTGAAGATGAAATCCTAGAGGATTATCTCGAAAGGTTCGTTTATACACTTCATAAATCAAAGTATCATTACCTTCGAGAAGATGCAGTACGTACACTTTTTATCAAAGGAATCTCTGAGGACTTGCTAGAGAGTCTTAATCTCATGGAAGCTGACGATATTTCTCATAAGACCTTTGCACAGATCAGTGAGATGTGTAAAAATTACTCTAAAAGTAGGGGGAAAGTTGGGAAAAACTTTCGAGAGCCTTATAGTAGAAATGTAAGAGGAAATGTTCCTAGTTTAGGAGGGGTTACAAGGATGGAATTGGGTAACCTATTGGAAAATTTTAAGACTAACATCTTAGGAGCCATGGGTTCTCAATTGGATGCTTTACAAGCCAAGAAAAGGAAATATCAAGAATGGGTAGCAATGATTATTTTCTATCGAAGATGTAGAACAAAACATCCCCAAAAGGAATTTATGTTAAACAATATCTCTATATGCCACATCTATACAAAGGAACATCCGACAGATAATTGCCCATCCTTGTCGGGATTGCAAGACATATATAAGAGTGGGGATGTAGGTGAAACATCTAAGAGGCCACCTTGGCAATCTAGAGATCAACCAGAATACCATATTTTTCCACCACACTCCCCACCCTATTACTCTCCATACCAACAACCTGAACAATGGAACAATCCTAGTTGGCAGAGTTGGCCACCTTAGTATCCTCCTCCTCCTCAATTTTCATAGCATCAGTATTGGTCACAAGGGTGGAGAGGACATCCATACCCTCAGTCACAACCTATCCCTCCACCTAATCATCCTTATCCTCGGCATCAATCGAATTTCTAGAAACATTTTCCTGGATTTGTACCTCTAGTTCCTCTCATTGCACAACAACCTCATCACTTCCAGAATACAAATTCTCCACAACCGACATTATTACCTACACAATTGATACCTAACCCTAATAATAAACCAACTTAAGCTCTTAACAATATTGAGTTGCAAACTCTTCCATCCTACCTTGTTTCGAATGTACCTATATATGAGATTCAATTACGGTGTGGAAGAGTTGTTAATGATAAACCCAGAACATCAGTCGTCATTCGTGAGGAAAACGATGAAGAAGAAGATTCAAATGAACCTATGAATGATGCCATCTTAGAGGATGTGAACATTCCAAAAGTTCCAGTACCTACCCATCCTCCGCAAGAACCTATTCAGGAACAAAGAATTCCTCCATTTCCAGCAATACTAGTAATAGAAAAACCTATAGTCCATTTCGAGTATGCTATCTTGGATGAATTAAAGCATATCTGTATCAAAATCCTGTTATTGCAAGCTATTAAAGATATACCAATCTACAGTAAGGTGATAAAGGAATTATGCATTAAATGCCTAGGGAAGAAACAAAAAGACCCCCTTACAATTCATGTCATAGGAGAGATGTCTAAATATATGTCAGATCAGTTCCAGATTGCAAAATATACAAATCCAGGAGCCCCAGTAGTGACTGTAATTATAAATAATACCACCATAGATAACACATTAATCAATTTAGGATCAGCCATCAATATGATGACCACCGTAGTTTTAGAAGTTTTACAATTGGGACAATTTCTTTCACCTACCCCTTCCATCTTGGAACTAGCAGACCGTACTACGGTAAAGTCTGGTGGAGTCCTGGATGACATTATTGTATCAGTAGCTTCATGGGAATACCCAGTCGAATTTATGGTCATAGAATCAAAGGATCCTTCTAAAGGGCATCCTATTATTTTGGGGAGACCATGGTTAGCTACTACCAATGCTCTTATAGGATGTAGGGATGGGGAGATGACAATTTCCAATGAGTTGTCTAACCAAAGACTTATTTTATATCTCCTAGCACAACCAGTAACTGAAAATTCATGGTGGTTAAATTGTTCATTTGGGGACAAATATTTTTATGGCCTTTCCTTTCCTAGTGATTTCTCCTGGGCATTGCAGGAGCAGACCACTAAGAATGTATTGAATCAGTTTATTTCCTCCACCACTAGTATAGATTTTCCTCAGTCGTTTGCTAAATTTGATTAAATATTTGGAGATGAGTTTCAGGAGAATATGGCTCTATCAATGTTTATAGAAACACCTTGCATCTTCACAATCGAAGAGCATACAGGACCTTTCACCATACCTTGTGAAGTCGACCCTGAAAAATTTATGCACATAAATGCAGGGTTAAGTGAAGATCAACAAGCCCAACTACTTAAGGTTCTTAAAAAACAAGTTGGAGCATTCACATGGGAATACACTGATATGAAGGGTATACACCCTGACACTTGTATTCACCACATTTATATGGATCCAAATATACCACCTGTAAGACAGCCTCAGAGGAGGATGAATCCTACTTTGAAGGATATAGTAAAAGAAGAATTACAAAAACTCCTTACCGCCGGTTTCATCTATCCTATTTCCGATAGCAAATGGGTGTCTCCTCTAGTGGTAGTTCCAAAGAAAGTTCTAGGGAAATGGCGTATTTGTGTTGATTTTAGGGAACTTAACAAAGCCACTCTTAAAGACTACTTTCCTTTACCCTTTATTGACCAAGTATTAGATACCTTGTCAAGTAAGCAGTATTTCTCCTTTCTTAACAGATATAGTGGATACAATCATATCCTAATAGCACCTGAAGATCAGGATGATACCACTTTTACATATCCTTGGGGGACATTTGCTTATTGATTTTTTCCATTTGGCTTATGTAATGCACCCGCTACTTTTCAGGGAGTAGTCTTAGGCATCTTTTCTAATCTTATACATGACTGTGTCGAGGTATACATGGATGATTTTACAGCCTATGGTAATACTTTCCAAGAAGCTCTTGCCAACCTCAAGAAAGTTTTGATCTGATGTCAAGATACAAACTTAGCTCTTAGTCATGAAAAGTGTAAAATGTTACTGACAGAAGGTATAGTTTTAGGACACCATATTTCTTCTCAAAGAATTAAGGTAGACCCTATTAAGATCAAAGTAATAGTTGGCCTTCCCTCTCCAAAACCTCAAAAGGAGGTGAGAATCTTTTTGGGTCATGTAGGATATTATCTCCGTTTTATTGAAAAATTTACAAATATAGCTGCACCAATGCTTAAATTGCTCATAAAAGATGTAGAATTCCAATGGACAGAATCTTGTCAAAATGCTTTTGAGATTTTAAAAGCTAAACTATTAGTAGCACCAATACTTAGGAGCCCTGACTGGACTCTTCCCTTTCATATATCTACTTATGCTTCTGATACAGCCATAGGAGGAGTCCTAGGCCAAAAACAAGGACAATCACCTTATGCCATTTATTTTATCAGCAAAAATCTTTCTCCTGCTGAACTAAACTATACCGTTACTGAAAAAGGAATTTTTGGCAGTAGTCTATTCTATTAATAAATTTCGCCATTATATTATAGGATACGAAGCTTTTGTGCACACTAATCACTCTACCATTGGATTCTTAATGAATAAACCGATCACCAAGGGTAGAGTTACCCGGTGGCTTCTCCTATTACAAGAATTTAATATTACCGTCATTGATCGACCTAGTAAATAAAACTTAGTAGCGGATTTTCTTTCTCATATACAACACGATAGCGATACTAAACCTATTGATGATACTTTTCCTGACGAACATCTGTTTGTTGTATCTGTTCAAACCCCTTGTTTTGTTGATATTGCAAACTATCTAGCGACTGAAAAAGTACAACACCATTTGGATCCATACGAGAAATGCCGCATAATAGTACAAAGCTCTAACTATTCCTGGGTTGATAATGACCTCTTTCGCACTAACCTAGACCTTATTATTAGAATATGTGTGTGAGAGGATGAAATGACATAAATCCTCCGAGCATGCCATGATGGAACATGTGGAGGACACTTTTCTGATAAACGGACAGCATACAAAGTATTGCACTGTGGTTATTACTAGCCAAGCATTTTTAAGGATGCTGCCAAGAATGGTAAAGGATGTGATAGTTGTCAAAGAATGGGTAGACCCACGACATTAGAACAAATGCCTTTACAACCTCAGGTCATGATTGAGCCTTTTGAAAAATAGGCTCTTTATTTTGTAGGACCAATCTCTCCCATGTCTCATAAAAAGAAATATATCTTGGTTTGCACAGACTATGTTACTAAATGGATAGAAGCTAAAGCTTTGTTTAGGGATACAGATAAATTTGTAGTAGAATTCATATATGAAGAAATATTTACCCGATTTGGTGTACCCAGAGAAATTGTCACAGATCAAGGTACTCAATTCACTTCCAAATTAATGCAAGAGCTCACTACAAAGTATGGTATCCGACATTGCAAGTCTTCACCTTACCATCCTCAGGCTAATGGCTAAGTAGAATCAACCAATAAAGTATTAGAAGCTATTTTAACCAAGACCATTCACTTACATCATAAGGATTGGGAGGATAGACTTCCCGAGGCTTTATGGGCCTATAGGATAACATGGAGAAATAGTACCGGACATACCTCCTATGAGTTAGTATATGGCAAAAAAGTCCTTTTACCTATTGAATTTCAAGTTAAAACCTTTCGTATGGCAGCACAGTTAGGTATGGATTTGGATGAAGCACAGAAACAACGAATCCTGCAGATTAATGAATTAGATGAAATTTGACAGGATGCGCTCCAAAGAACCATGCTAATACATAATCAATGGAAGCAATGGCATGATAAATTTATCAAGCAAAAGCAATTTAATTCCGGAGATTGGGCATTACTATTCGATTCACGGTTTAAAAATTTTAAAGGAAAATTAACTACCCGTTGGTTGGGCCCTTATGAAGTAGTTACAACTTTTGACAATGGATCATTAAAAATTAAAACAATTAATAGATCAGAATTTTCCTTTATAGTGAATGGACATAGAATTAGGCTTTACCACCAACTAACATCTAGACAGAATTTCATACAAAATGTTTTACAACAAAGAGAAATGGAATTGATTGAAGAGGAATTTATTCCTCCTCCTCCTGATCCATGAAATCATTTTGGGTTATCATCACTTGTATATATGTAGATATGTTTTTGCTTCTATGAATAAATAAGATTCACTTTTGATAAAATAAATTACATGCGACTCTTTTGCTCTCTATGTTTTTATGAATAAATTGAATCATCTAACAAGTGGTTTTGCAGTTTGATCATGGATACTTTATCTCTATAAGCATATCATGAAGTATTATCTAGAAAAGGTAATTACGCTCGTAAGGTATCTTACATTTTCTTAATTTGCAGTTTATAGTGACAATTAAGGATAACTCCTTGCATATCATTCTTAACCACTCCTTTTATGATTAAGATAGTTTCTGATATTTTGATTCAGACATGTATATTTCTGATTTGTTATTTCGAACAGTGCTTGATAAGACCTATTTTCATTATCATTCATCTTGTGCCTATGGATTACTAGTTCATCTTATACTTGTTATCAAAACTTGTCTCTCAAATATCTCTTTGTGATAACTCGAGAGTAGGTGGAATTTTTACCTGTGGGGAACATTACTTATCTGTTCTGAAAAAGATGGATTCTAAGGTTAAAGAACAACTTTAAGTTATTCTAAGTTTGACATGATTTATGATTAAGGCTAGTATAAAAAGTATTTGTAAGTTTATTCTGTAAAATTGAATTATGTGTTTTAGCAGGGCTTAGCACGCTCTCGTACCAATCGTCTTCCATATATTTAATATCATTATACAAGGAAAACCCACCGGGGTACCGAACAGGCCTACTTGCAGCGGGTCAATGCTGCGTAACAACTTAAAATCAGGAAGCTCGATAAATGCAAGTAAACCCGCCAAGGTACTGAACAGGCTCGCTGGCAATGGGAATATACTTGCATGGTACCAAGATAAACCCACCGGGGTACTAAACAGGCTTGGTGGTAGCGGGGCAATATTGGGTAAAGAGGTCTGGTTAATGCACTGCTATGCACATGATTCGTAAAATAATGATCATATATAGAAAATTTTTGAATTTTTTTTTAAATAAAATGTTAAGGCCCATTATCTTTACTGTCACTTGAGAATCGATGTAAGTTGGGCTTGGACCTGGCCATCTAAATCAATCAATAACTAGGATGTTATTATCCTAGAAATGGGACCCATAGTTACATCTCTCACACACTCCAGGGTAAACTTTAAGTATTTTATGATGACAAGATATCTTTACAATGAGGCATAGATGTCTAGCTTTTCCTATGTCATTCTTTTGATTATATTATTGTCTCTTTATATGGTCTTTCTAAGCACTGTTGTTTTCCATAAATATACATATCTGAATCACTTTCATTTACTAGTCAATTTTTATTTTCTTTATAAAACAATAATAGCATACTCACACTTTTTATTATCTGAAATAAACTATTCTTCTCCTTTGCATGAGGACATGCCATATATTCAGTTTGGGGGAGGATTACGAAGATTCGAAACAAAATATTTGTCTGCTTTTGTCTTTTATTATTATGACAAAATTTCTTATCTCTGACAAATGATAAAGTGTTTTCAGGTTATAGCATGAAGCATGTTCTTAAAAAACAAATCAATCGATCAATATGAAGGATTTGACAGACTTTACGAAGGATTGGAATAATGGTTTAGATGATGGTCTGAATGAGATATTGTAGTATTATAGCATGAATGATTAAAATTTGTCAACCAAATTTTGTTTTTGAACGTAGTTTTATTTTTGTATGGATGCTTTGACCTTAAAATTTCTTTTGTTATCATTTTACTGTTAGCGTCTTTTTATTTAAATACACATGAAAACTATTTTTCTTGTTAACTTGGAATGTTATTTATGCATTTGTAATATATGTTCAAGCTGTCCAAAGTTTCCAAGGTTTTACTTTGGACATGGTTGAACTAATTATAAACTGTATAAATTTATTTATCAAACACATATGCTTGTTAAATGACACACATCTTGAATTTTTCTATAATAGCATGGTCTTATAAGAAATCCAAATCTTTTACTATTCCATCATTTTTCTTACACCTCCGAGTCTTATGAATTTTAAATCATAACCATTGAACAAATGTTGAATTATTTTTGAACTTGACAAGTTATTAAAATAAAACTGGTAAAATCTTTTCTATTTTAATATTCTTTTATAAGATTAAAGTTTAAAATATTCCCTTCATTTGCCAAGTAGAAGGTAGTTACTAGTGCAACTTTGCCTTCTTCCTTAATCATTTTCTTTTGCTCAGTGGGACCTGGCATTTCTCTGGTTTGGGGGAATGTTGAGCCTCACTTTATTATCATTTTTGGCAATTAAATAACACATTTTAACACATATTTTATCATCTTTAGTATATTTTATGTCATGTAGATCGTTATTTTAGCACAAAGTAAGAACAAATTTGATGTTATTACAACTTTGGTTATTAATATCATTTTTGTGATTTTATTAACTCAAAATTATATTATTTAAAGCATATTTAATGTATTATCAGATATGTATATTCATTTGTAGATTTTATTGTCTGTTTGGGCAAATTAACACCAAAACGCATTCAGTCCGCCTTTCGCCTGACATGTCCAACTCACGATCCAGCTTGGTGTTCGGCTCGTCATCCAATCATCACGAGAAATTTGTTGTTGGTTTGCCATGTTTTCCCTAGATCGATGCACAATATGTCCAGCTCATAGTTCAGTGTTCCGTTTAGCTCGTCGTTCAGCTCGCACATCAGCCTGTGCGTTGTCCATAACCAGTTTTGGGCATTTAAATATGAAACATCCTACAACAAACCGATCATCCACGCGTCTGTATCGCACACCATCTTGTAATCTTACTTGCTCGCCACATATCAACCATCTTTGTGTTGGACTGATGCATTTAACTCATGCTTTAGAAGAATCACCACCTCGTTGCTCGCTATTCAGGTGATTCAGAGGGATAGAACGGCCCGCGTTCTAGAAGACGGACTGTGTCACCGCCCTAGCTCTCCACAACACCACTAGTCCACATGCTCGCACTGATGAAGGACCTGCGTTTTAACAAACTGCTGCTGTGTACAAACCTATGCTCAACCACACTAAGGAAGGGATTGACGCCACGCTGAAGAGGATCTTCCCATGTGAAAGGAAGAATATCATGCCACGTTCACGCTGAAGAAGGAAGACGTCCATGCGTTGGCTTGAAATCAATAATGTGCCTTTAAAGATTGACTGAAATTAGAGAGTAGTCGACCTTTGAGGGTCGACTTGCTCATATCTCATGTAAACTATATATATCAGTCTCTGCACAAAGAGCAGATTTAGTCAATCAAAGTTAGTCAGGAGAGTTAGAGAAGTATTTTGTTAAACACTGTAATTGTGTTTCTGAATTTGAATAAAGAGTTGTCTGCATTGCCGTTGAAGGTTGTGTTTGAGTAGGATTTAGCAGACATCACCCCTGATTGTTGAGAGGGCCCCTCATCAACCACATGTTCATTTCTTTGTTTAATTCAGTTCTTTCTTTTCTGTTTGAGCTAGTTTAGTTTAAATTCCAGTTTGTTTTCATTAGATAATAGTAAATGCTATTTTATTTCCTGTATTTCATTAGCTTAGTTTTATTTCAGCAGTTAAATAAGTAGATGCGCGCATAGCTTTGCTTTCAGTCATTTGTTTTCAGTTATTTTATTTACAATCATTTCATTCCAGTATTGATTTCAATTTTTATTTCCAAACATATAAAATAGTTTGCTTTCATTTAGATTTAGTCTTGTTTATTTATTTCCTGTTATGAATTTGCTTATATAAAGTAGTTTGCTTTCATTTAGATTAAGTTTTTTTATTTATTTCCTCCCATGAACTTGCTTAAGTTAATTTCCAGTTTGTTTAAATTATTTCTAGCTTACTAATTAGTTTAATATGCAATGCTTTCTTTTTTGTTTGAGAGTTAATTTAAAGTTAATTTGCTGATTAAATAGGTTTTTTTATTGATTCCATGCATTAGGTTTAGATTTTCACAACTTCAGCTGAAGAATTAGTTCGTTTAGATTAGTTTTTATCATTTTTTAACTGTACAAACTGCCATTCGGACTGTCTGTCCAGTCTGCCATTCAGCCACCCTTTACAGACCTACTGTTCAGTCTGTCATTTAACCCTCGGTCTATTTTTAATGTTTTTAATGTTTTTATGTATTTTAAGATTGTTTCTAGTTTTGTTTTGTCAATATTTGGATTATGTTTGTAGTTGATCATTTTATTTAAGCATTACAATTAAATTTTGACTCTTTTAGGCTATTGATTAAGGTTTTATTATGCTTCTTTTATTTTATTTTCACCTTAAATTAAATATGGATTAATTTGTTCTTATTTCTTGAATATTAAACACTAATTTCGCTTTATTATTGTTTTATGTCATGATTATCTTTGTTTGCATATAGAGTTTAGGGTTAGATGTACTATTTTTAAGAGGAAGTTAGATTAATTGTAATCATAGGAATCATTCTTGTTTTTGGTATGTGTTTATTAAAGAATGGAGTTTTAATATCTTTATTAAGTTTTCTATTTGCTTCTTTTCCTAAAGTTTTATGTTTTTGCTTATAAGTTTTTCTCCGTATACCTTAACCTTGCATTTGAATAGATAGTTGTTAATAATATCTTTATCCAAGGTTAATTATCCCTTAATTCAGTTGTTGTTTTAAATATAGCGGAGTAGCTCATATTGTTTTCTATTTTAATCCAATTACTTTAATAGTTGACTCTTAGGAGTTTCACTCGGTTTTTCATTTTGAAAGATCTTTCGATCTTTTGTTTATTAAAATATCTCCACGACACCCTAGGAGCCTTTTTACCTTTGCATATATTTTGTATCAACTCTAAGCTTACCAACCTCGGTTGATAATTAAATATTAGGTGTATTTAAGATAGTAGAACACACCCAACAATGAGATTCTTTGAATTTCTTAGAATCTTCATGAGTGAAGAAATCCCAATTTATCATTTGCTTCATAAAGTAATGATTCAGATCATAGGGAGAATATCCCTTGTATCTTTCTAGGAAGACTTCTCTTTCTTTCAAAGAGGGTTTGTGAATATCTTCTGGAAACAATGTAGTCATTCTTGAGGTGGATGTGCATACTTTTGCTTTAACCTTTGGAACCTTTGGTTATGTTTGGCTTCATGTCTCAAAAACTTTGGGCTTTCTAGCTCTTGTTGGGATGGATGACAATATCCCAGACCATTTATCCCAAGGTCTTTGGGAGGACAACATGTCCTGAAGTTTCTGAGGTTATGTTTTCCATTCATCGGGGAATTCATAGGCTCTGGCCATATTGCACCGGAGATGAAGGAATTTTACATCATTTGGAGCTTTTACAAATAGTATTTGCAGAATTTTATGTACGATCAAGATGCTAACATAATTTTTCTTTATTTGGGAGATCAGAGGAAGGATTTAAAGTCTCAACTATTTGGAATGAAGTAGGAAGAAATGGATTAGAAGTAGTTTGTACATAAGATGAAGGTAAATTCAAGGTAGTAGAAGTGGATGTAGAAGTGGAAATCACTTAGCCTCTATCTTGGCAAGGGTTGTTTACTTCAGTATCTTTGGGATATGCTCAGAGTGATACCAGAGGTCCTCCCTCATTAAGAGGGAGTAAATCTTGAAATTTAATAATCTTGGCATGATTCTTCATATTAATGGTGTGGGAGACTCTAGATAATATTTTCTTGAGCAAAGGAAAATATGTAGTAGAGATCCTGAAGAGATCCAGAATGTTGGATTGCAAGGCCATGGCTACACCAATGGAATCGAACTTGAAACTGTTGTGTAATACTACTTTAGATACCGCTAATGCCACAATATATTTCTATATGATTGGTTCAATGATGTACTTGACGAACACGAGATCGAATATATGCTTTGTGGTGAACACATTGAGTCAATACATGGCAGAGTTGAGACATGTTCACCTGATTGCGACAAAGCATGTGCTGAGGTACATGAAGGGTACAATTGATTATGGGATCATATATGCAATAGATCAAAAGATTAGCCTGCAGAGCTATGTTCATTCAAATTGGGTTGATAATGTAACAAATAGGAAGAGCACTTCAAGATGTTGCTTCAGTTTGGGATCTATCATGATTTCCTGGTTCAATAGGAAGCAGACAAGTGTGGCATTGAGTATAGTTGAATCAAAGTACATTGTTGCTTGTTCAGCTAGTTGTGTGGCAATGTGGCTTTGGAAGCTACTTATGGGATTGTTTGATCTCATATTAGAGGTGACTTGTATTTTTTGCAACAACCAAAGTTGTGTGAAGTTGTTAGAGAACCCTGCATTTCATGACAATTCGAACCATATCAAGATCAAGTACCACTATATCATAGATATGGTAAAGAGAGAAGTAGTGATGCTCCATTATTTGGCGACAAAAAGGCAGATAAACAATTATTTTACTAAGCCTCTGTCAATAGTGAAGTTTGAATACTTCAGGACAAGCTTGGATTGTCCGAATCGATGTTCCTTGAAAGAGGGAGTAGTGAGTGACATAGCACATGTGAGACACAAGTAGTTACCTAACGACGTAATTTTTTCTCATGGGAAGTCTCCACTTGAGGTGATATGGTAGAGGGTAGTCACTTCAGTGACGTAATTTTTGCTCCCAGACTACTGTCATGAGGATGCAGTAGGTAGTCATATTGGTGACGTAATTGAGCCTCTTTACTACTGGTGTTATGGCAGGCATACACGCATGTGCAGAGACACATGTAGTCACTTGGTGACGTAATTTTTGTTCCAAGGTTGTTATCCACATGATGTGACATGGTAGAAAGTAGTCACTTGGTGACCTGATTTGTGCTCATAGGCTACAGTCATGAGCGACGTGTTTTTGTGATGTACCAGGACGTAGGTAGTCACTTGGTGGTGTAATTTGTGCTCTCAGGTTGTTCTCCACATGATGTTATAGCAAGTAGTCACCTGGTGACATAATTTGTGCTCCTAGGCTACACTCACGAGATGATCTAGATGTGATGTGGTAGCAGGTAGTCACTTTAGGTGGCGTAATTTGTGCTCTTAGGCTATACTCACAAGATGTTAGTGCGATAATTCAGGTAGTCACTTGGTGACATGATTTGTGTTCTTGGGTTGTTCCCACTTAATGGATTGCTCATACATAACTTCTAGTGAGGTATAGATTCAAGAGATGTTAGTAGTCAATGGTCTAAGTAAAAAGTTGCAGAAGCAATGATGATGATAACGATAGAAGAATACCTTCCCTATTAATAGGGAGTGTTGAAGATTGTGTAACTTCATAAGGTAATATTGACGTGTTATTGTTGTATTATTATTGTACTACTTTCAGGATATCATTATTGTAATTAATCATGTAAAGAACCTTGAAAGAATCAATGTAAACCCTATTAGTTGGGTCAGCCCAAAAGGATCCAGAAAGAGCATATTATATTGTACCCTAAAGAAGTCGGCCTAGTTAGGGAAATCAAGTCGACCCCATAATGAAAAGTCACATAGAAAATAAGTATAAATAAGGGAGGTTCCCTTCCCATTTGGACACATCAAGCAAGCAAGCATATTCGCTAGAGATAGAAGAAGAACAAGTTTGCTAGAGAAGGAAGCATAATTGCAATTATGAAGACATCTTACTCTTGAAGTTTCTATCTTATATTATTTTCGGGCTCTTTGTGTGGAAGAGCCTTTAGCTCTTCGATTGTACTAGAAAAAATTATACTTACTAATGAATCTATACTAAAGAATTTTGTTGGGTTTTCTTCCCTTGCATGGTTTCCCAGAGAAAAAATCTGTGTACTTTTGTTTTGTTGTGCTTGTCTTTATTTCAGTGATCATATTGCATATTATTATTGTGATATAATACAAATTGATTAAAGATATAACATAACCATCATTGAAATATAAAATTCTAACAATATTAATATTGTTTTTATTGGTAGACTAGAACTTTCTTTATTATTGTATGGTTAACTAGGACATTAATTGTAATTGCACCATTTGTCTCCTATGCACACACACACGCACCAGGGAGACTTATATTTGGCAATATTTTTCTAAAAATAATTCAATTTATAAGGATTTTATGTAATTTATATAATAACCTAACAATTTTTAGAGTGAAAAAATTTGCCCCATCAAAATTAAGAAAACAAGGCTTCAAAAAATAAAACTTCGCGGATCTTTTTTTTCAAAAAAACATGAATCTTGCCTAGTTTTAGGATCATGAATTTCGCCCCTTAAATTTCTATTGCCTAGTTTTAGGATCATCTCATTTTGTCTTTTGTATTTGATATGTTTTATTAGAAGGTTACCCCATCAAAAGGATTATTATTAATCTCTTTATTTCACTATCAAAGTGTTGGGTTTCCCTTTATTTTTATTTTTATGTTATTTTGGGAATTGGGTCACCCTTTCTATGATTTCCTACAGGTAAATAAGTAAAATTGCTAGCTTCAATGGTTGTAAGTGAAATAGAAAATATAGCTAAAATTCTCTTGATAAAACCAATAAAAACTAATGTAAAACAAATAACACTTTAAATAAAATCAAAGATTCAACTTTTACCTTTGTATATTACCATGCCCTATAGTCAAGGGACAAGTCTCTTTAGTATTGTTTTGCCACTTGGTTTAAACTTTCATTGCATAGATATGACATCACAGATGGAGCTATCCTTTATTTTCTTTTCCCCCTACTTTTGCACATAGGTTCCTCTTCACTCCATCTAAAATCACAATAGTCCAAATATGATCACAAGTTCAAGATGAGAGATAAAAATATGGCTTGTTTAAGCATTGAGGAGCATATTTCTACTGGTTTATCATTCAAATGTTGGTCAATGAGAGGGAACATAATGTTTGTGTCGGGCTTGGAATAATTCCAAGGTTGAAATGAAATTCACTGAGTAAATGTCTTATGTATATATTTAGAGGTGACCTTGTGCCTTCTAGATCCAATGATATGTGATAGTTTATCTACATAACTAAAAAAATATTATTTACAATATTTTACACACAAAACCTACATATTAGGTTTCCAAAATTCCCTCCCATAATCTGAACGAGTGTTTGAAAATCCAATCATCTTTTTTATCTTTTCAAGCTTCTCCCTTCCAAGTGCTTTGGTGAAGATGTTTTCAATTTGCTCATTTGTGGAACAATGTCTCTAGTCAATTGTCATGACCTCTACATGATAAAAAATTAGATGGTACTTTGTGTTGATTCGCTCGGTTTGATCATGGAATCTAAGATTCTTGGTCCACTTGATTGCATAAGTATTGACAAATGACCAAGGAGTAGAATTCACCTATTTCTCCTGTAAATCTTCAAATATTTTTATGAGCCACACAATCTCCTTTGTTGCTTCTACAACAACATATTCTACCTCTGTTGCGGAATATACTATAATATGCTATTTGCATGATATCCAAGAGACAATTTTTTATCCAAGACCCATGAGGTATACTAAAGTAAACACTGCGTTATTTTAATCACCATCAAAGTCTGAATCATAGTATCCAATCAATTTGAAGTCAACCATCATAAAATATGAGCCCAAATTCTTAGAGCCCCCTTAAGTATTTTAGAACTCTTTTTGCAATAAACCAATGTCCTTCATAGGTTTTTTGCATGAGCAAGTAAAGGATGCCAATAGAAAATGAAATAGTTGGTATATTGGTGGAAAGGTAGATAAGACTACCCAGAAACTGTATGTACTTGGTTGCATCCTCAAATCCACTCTTCTTTTGATGCGAGCTCCAAGTTTTGTTTCATTTGAGTAGAGAGAACGTTACACTCTCTCATACCAAGCTTGTTCAATGCACTTCTTTTAGGAGATAAATATTTATTTTGGGAGATGAATATGTACCTTAGATTCTATGTTACTTACATTCCCAAGTAGTAATGAAGATGTCTTAAATATTTCATCTCAAAGTATTCCTTCAACTCTTTGTTTATGGATCCAATGTAGCTTTCATTGTTCTTCAACTCTTTCTTTATGGATGCAATGTAGATTTCATTGTTTTTCAACTCTTTCTTTATGGAAGCAATGTAGCTTTCATTTTTCTTGGCAAAAGAAAGGTGAAAACCCTGAGATGCCTCACCGAACGAATGCAACAATACCACATTTCATGTGGAGTCTTGTTTTCAATAGCATGAGATGAAATTTAGTGTCTCAGATAGACTACATATAAAACTACATCACTCCAAAACATCAATCCCACATTCTTGAAAAATAACATGGAGCATATCATATTCAAGAGTGTTATGTTCATTCTACAACATTCCACTAATAATTATATGGAACATAAGTTTGAAACATAATTCCATGTCGACGAAGATAGTTTTCAAAATAATTAGAGCTATATTTTTCCCATTATAAATACGAAAGTACCAAAATAATATTGTGCTTCATTTTCAATCAATACATGAATTTTTTTTAATGTATGAGATTCCTCAAATTTTTGTTTTAGTAAATAGACCTAATGCATCTTGATGTAACCATGAATAAAATTATGAGATATTCATTACCATTTGTAGAAGCAAATACCATAAACTTTGCAATAAAGCATCTCTACAATATAGAAGAGATATCTACAATCTTTGAAAAAACTAATCTCTATAAAAATAGTTTACGGAATACAATAAATTTTTGCTGCAAATGATCTATGCAAGAAGCCTTTGAGAGGAGTGAGGAATGACCCACAGTTGATAAAATACCCTTCTTTGTAGAAATTTGAAAGCAACTTGTCTTTTAGGAAAAATTCTTCATTCTCACACGTTTGAATTTCATGTAAGGGTATTGAATAAACATGGATATGGAATTCAACTAGATCAATCCCAAAGGCATTGTCCATTAAAGGAGGGCATCGATGTTTCTACATGATAGTTACATCATAAACTCAACAAATAATTGACTCTAAAGGTCCCATGCAACTAGGGTTCACACATCTAGGGTTCATGCAACTTCAAGTGCTCCTCGTAGCTAGGGTTCACACAACAACTCAAAGAAGAGTAGGCATCTTAGTAGCCACAGGAGAAAAGGATACATGCAAGGAGGAAACATACAAGGGAGAGATAACACATGCAAACTAGTGTGAGGACATACCCACCAAATTAGGTTAGCTAAAGAGATTTAAGTGAGGATATCAAATGTGGGTTGATATTCCACATGGGAGACTATCCAAAACACAACTCTAGCACACAAAAAAGAGGAACGTTTTTCACTTAAGAGTGTGGTATATCTAAATTATTCTATTGCCATAAACAATATTTTCATTTTTATACCTGCCTCAGTAGGTATATTGTAATCGATTGCAAGTCAAACTCTTTTGACTTTGTATTAGTTGCTCTCTTTTGGGGCAGGTATAAAAAGTTAAAATCTGTTTTGCAAAGTATAACTTAGGGATTTGTAAAATATTTTTTTTAATTTTGTTAAAAAACTATTTTGTAAACAGCTTATTGGTGGATAGAAGATGATGTAAACTTTGGAATTTGGTATTTGGATTTGAGTTGACATGTGGCAACATGACATCATAATAATAAAATTAAAAAAATAAAAAATTATATCCCATTGCCATATGTTATAGCAAGTGGTACCATCGGAGCCAACTGTTATGGGATCGTTCCCACCCAACTCCATGCGATAATTGTCATCTGGATGTTCATTACAGCAGTTGCATCAATCGCAATATGGATCTATCTGACTATACCCACATGGAAGTTGCGGAAGATTCTCACCTGTTTGTTCTCGTGCGTCGCCTTTGGCCAGATTGCGGAGATAGCCGATAGCAGTTCTACCTGTAACAAAACTAAATTATTTCTTCTTCATTTTGACGATTGCTATTTTTCACTTCCTTCATGTTTTTTTCTTATTGTAGCCTCAGCCTCCATTGCAGCCTGCGTTAATTAATCGATGCAATTTGTTTAGACTGCAAATGTGTAAAACTTTAATTCACAAAAGGAAGAATTAAGTCTGAGCTAAGTCGACCTTGGCAGCGTTGCAGAGCGAGACATCCAGATCGGGGGGATTGGGGAGAGCTGTAATGGATTTAATTTTCCATTCCAAATCCGAATCAATGCGGGATACGTCCTTCATCGATTCTTTTACAAGATCGTGGCTCAGGCGAGTTCCTAGGCCTCCCTCCTCCCATGAATTGCTTGCTAACACCATTGTATCCACCTCACCGTAACTCGATTCAGAGAACTGAGATTAAAGGATTTGATGTAATAATTACAGTCTACAATAGCTGCCTATTGACCATGTATTTGAATGTCTATTTCCAAGGCCGCCTGTCTATGACACAATTGGAAATAAGTTAATACCTAGAGGGCCCAATCTTGAAATCAGAATACAATCGATATTGAAACCAGAATCCACATATACACACCCAAAAACATTATTATCTGTATTGAAAACAAAGCGCCATGACTAACCAGCATAGGCATCAAGTCAGAATAAAAAAGTGAGGATTCCTCGTCGTCAATTTTAGCTGCAATTTCAGATGACATTTCCTGCTTCTCCTTGGCCAAACATTCAGATCTCTCCTTCTCGTCCTCCTATTTCTCGGCCGTGGCACTTGGAGATTGCCAGGCGAGCATCATATCAAACGTTAAACAAGTAAAAGACCTGTCACTCAATTGATTGATATATGGATTTGAAGATGAAAGCATTTTGAAACAACAGAACTCAACGAAATTGCGAGCATAATCTCCCGTGGCAGAATCAGGCTTTTCCAACTCAAACTGCAGCCGCAAGTCATCTACTGTTGTGCAAAGATCCCTATCACAGAAATCAATATTAAAATTAATGAGAAATCAACATTCAATCCCTTACGACAAGCTAAAATAATTCATTCATTTGATGTAAACCGCAAAAATACTACGAAGAATTCACTTTTAAGAAACCAGAAAACGAAGATACGGATCTTGGTCTCTTCCCTCGTCATGTTGTTGGCTAAGCGTTGGCTAATGTTGCAGAAATAATTGAAGGGAAACTCTTCTTATATAAACCTTTTACTCGACGTTGCATCTCCAAAAATCTGCTGAATATATTTCTATAGAACAGAACGTACAACCATGGCCATCAACTCAGCTTCAAGCTGCAAACCTTAGTGACGACTTGTGGTGCTTCCCGTTTCTAAGTTCACAATACCATAGCTGATGATGAATAAACGTTGCCTATTATTTCAAAGAATACTGCTCCTCTAATTTCTTTGTCTTGCAACTTTCATATGCAGAGCATGGAATGGAATACAGGGAAAAATACGATTCCATAAATTGCTGCTGTAAGATTGAGATGGCTTCAGACATTGAAAAAAATGAGAGACCGCCACCTTTAAGATTCAGACATAGGAACTGCTCGGTGAATGACACACAACACAGAGCCTTGCCAAGTGTTAGAGAATACGTTTCCATCCTGCCTAAGTTAGCGAGTAAGAAAAGACACTACAAATAGGGCATACAATGCGCTAAGCTGATTACTAATGTTTGTTACACTTCGCTAACAAACTAAACAATGATATATAGAAAGAATATAACAACGCCAATAAAAATATCCATGTAAATTTGTGTATTATATGATTTGCAATATCTAGAATGAAATTAGATGTTTTATAATAAAGAAAACATAATTGCAATGTACCATTATAATTTATGAAAAAGTAAGTTTCCCAGTGAACCACACGTATTAACGCTACTGCAACCACATATTAAAACATCATGTTACGAGCTTTTCCAGGTTTAACTCTTGTTTCAAGCATGCATGACCTTTGTGCATTTGTGTTCTTGGATACAGAGGCATGATTTTTTGAAAAGAACATTGAAGGCACATCAGAAGAACCACCTAGAGAATAAGCTACAGTGCAGACGTTGAATCCAAACGCAGACTCCATATGGCATAGAGTGAACAAGGCAGCGAAGAAAATGAAACCTTAAGCAATGCATATACTTAACATGAGCACACCAAGGAATCGAATTAGCTGCCGCTCTATCACAACAAATACATGTTACAATGGGCACAATGAATAGCAGACCAAACACAAGGTTATAGCAGACTTGACAATGTTTTGAGGAAACATATACGAGGATATCATAAAACAAGTTCTGTTTTTATTTTAATATGCTCCCGCGAGGTGTAATTATACATAGGTTTGTTGGATCATCACTGGAGCGTCTTGATTCCCGTGAATTTATAGGTTAATTAGATCCCGGCTGGATTTTATATTGTTCATATATTATATTTCATATACACGACATTGTAATTTATTTTAAATTTTTATTTTTTATTTTTTTATAAGATTTTGTCATAATATTTATATTTAATATTAAGCTTCTTTTATTAAATTTTTAATGCTTAATGGTTAATGATGGAAGAATCATATTTTTTTTCATTTTTAAATCTTTTTAACTAATATAACCCACTATAAACCATTAAAATAAAGTCATGAATTTTTATTTTAACCTGGTTCCTCTTATTAAAAAAAATTAAAATGATAATATGTATTACTAGTAACAAAAGAAAAATAATATGTATTATTATATTATTATACCTGCGGCTAAACTATTTTTAAGAGCCAAGTACTAGGCATCTATGTTGCTTATCTCAACTATTGGTAGTGACAAAAGCTCTCCTATTCACAAAGACAAGTAAACTCATTTTGGATCTTTAATTTCAAGGACTTACTTAATAACTAATTAATTGATATACACATAGAAATATAAACAATGACAGTTACAAGAAGTAACAAGTAATGCAACAACCTATAAACAACAAGTAATCTCACATAGAAATATAAGTACCATGGCAACAAGTAATACATTGTTTCAAGTTTGAATGTTTCATAATTTCTTTAACTTTTAGCTTTAAACTATATACAATATCACAATAAAATATTTCTAAGAGACAGGTATAAGCAGCCTTGCTGCTATTTCACTTGTTTAAATATTTATAAAATGACTTTTTTAAATATTTATAGAATGACTTATTTCTATATTCAAAATCAAAATTAATTAATATTTTTACATTTCCATGCTATTCAATATTCACCTACCCGCTGATCTATGTTAAAAAATCAACTATTTTGAACATTTTAAAATTGTCACTAATATAACACTTTTGGTTAGTCACACCAAACAAATCAAATCAGAGGAGAACTAATAAACACGCTCATTTATGTGAATTTTTTTAAAATTTCTAATTACTCAAAACCCTCCCATAACTCTATGCGACCTTGGCTTCTTTAATAAGCATGAAACAAAATTCACACATGATCAAAGATAAACTCCATGCAACCTTGGCTTCTCTAATAGTCATGAGAGAAAATTCACAAATGGTCAAACATATATAAACCTGTGACTTCTTTGATAGGCATGAAAAGAAAGTCACAAATGATCAAATATTAGAAGTTATAAAGCAAGAAACAAGTCCCAAATGACCATGACAAAGTTACACACCAAGAGATAAAACACTTTTCTTAAAAAAGGAAATTTCCAGGTTACAAAAAGCATTACCAAATTAAAAAATCTGCATTAAAAGACAAACAAATGAATAGGAGAAACAGAAATCAAGCAAATCTAGATGAGGACAGCGAGAGAAATTCAGGGAACTAAAATGCCCATGCACAAAGAAATTCCGGCCTCTTCCATTAAGACTTTAGCATTCCATTTTGGTGAAAAAAAGGTAAGAAATATTTTTCCATTAAAACACTCAGAAAGCATGCATAATTCGAAGCCTCTATGATATCGATCAAGATAAAATCAGTTCAAGACAAATTTTGATGCCGCTTCATGCAGCTTCAAAGGCGGCCCCCAGCAACAAAGGCCACCCCTAGAGAACGTATCAAAAATCAAGAAGGCATCGTCAAATTCATATACCAAAAGTTGTATCTTTATATCAAAACAAAGTTGTATTTTTAGAGCATAATGGGTCATTGGCCCAGAAGTATGTTCAGAATTTGATCCATTTTCTGCAATACAAGAACCTGTAACAATATTCCGGAAACAAGACTTCATACAATTTTATTTGCAAACAATGCCATTAGAAAAGATAGATATGTATCAAATGGAAGAATGATTTGACAAAAACCCTCACGAAAATATTCAAAATGAAATAGCAATCTACCATCACTACGGTGGGCATCAAATTTTGTCGTTCAGCCATTGTCATGACATGATACAGGTATGACATGGAGGGGCAATGGAATCAATCCTAAGTCAACTAGAGTTTTGCAACTCACTACATGTTCGAGTCTCAATAATCTTCCTTTTAAATTGAACAACAACACTAAAAGAAGTTTGTTAATGGATGGATTTGAGAAATTTAAGTGCGAGTAATTAAGAGCTCGAGGATCTAAAATTTGTTGTGTTTTGTGCCAATTCACGATTCAGTGAATTAGTAATCACGGGTAGGAAATTTAAGTTATTTAATGAAAACAATTAATGTATCTACCTCTATGTCGATCAGTGAATTAGTAATCACGGGTAGGAAATTTAAGTTATTTAATGAAAACAATTAATGTATCTACCTCTATGTCGAAATCATTTTCCATGTTGATGCATGCCACTACCCTCCTTATTGTCTTACCAAAAGGCACATGAATGAGGAAGAAGACGTAAAATTATGGACTTCACCTTCAAATAATGCCATGCAATCACATTGGTAAGGAGTGATGAGAAGATAACAACAATCCAACGTGTCAAATCTCAATTGATAGTGTCATTTAAAAACTTATATAGTAAATTTAATGACTTACTTATAGTTGTCTCTCACTCTTTGTGTCTTAACACATTTGATATTTTATGGTTGTCTCTATGCCTTAACCCAAATGAGATTATAAGGTGAGGACGTGCATGGACAATAATCTTTAGTTATGACTATGAGGTCTGGTTGCATGCATAATAATCCTTAGTTATGAATGTGAGGTGAGGATTTAACGAGAAGAGGATGTAAAGACATGTAATTTTTATATGTATTTTGGTGGCAAGTGCCAAGGACAAATGTTGTGAGAAACCACAAATGTTTGGATGGACGTAGAGAGATTACATCATGATCATGTCGCCCATCAAATTGAAAATTGTTTTTTTTTAACTGTATTAATAACCATTGTAGTGCTTTGGTCCAAATGTTTTTCTAACTCAGTGTTTCTCCATAATGTGTTCCTAGTGACACCTCTCTATATCAATGCATAAATCGACCTCTACAGTTTTTTATCCTAGTTGCGTGTCATTATTTGTAGTTTCATGGCATTAAGTATTGTTGTTTATATAGTTGTTGTGATTTTGTGATGCTCATGCAAGAAATGAAGTCTTGTGAGGATGTGTGTGCATAATAACCCTTGGTTATGACTATGAGGTCAGGATGCATGCATAATAATCCTTAGTTATGAATGTGAGGTGAGGATTTAAAGAGAAGACGATGTAAAGACATGTAAATTTTATATGTATTTTGGTGGCAAGCACCCAAGGACAAATGTTGGATGGACATAGAGAGATTACATCATGATCATGCCACCCATCAAATTGAAACTATTCTTGAGCCAAAAATTGTTTATTTTTTAATTTTTATTAATAACCATTGTGGTGTGGTGTAACATCCATAATTGGATATTCTCAATTAACTCGGAATGAACCCATAATTTCTGAAATAACCCACATATCCGTAAATATAAAATGATGTATAAGTTGATAGATAAGTGATGATAATATTTTCCAATGAGGCTCACCTTTATAGAATTGAGCATGTGTCGTGAAGGGTTACACCATTTTACTTAGTAATTAATATATTATTTTATATTTGTTACAATCTTCGTTAAGTGTTAGCTATTTAATTATTAGTAATTATTTAATGTTTATTTATTATGTATTTTTGTTCATTAGATTTCCTATCCCTTAGAATTGTTTTGTCATCAAAGCATAATTTATTGTATGACTCTGTTCTCTTACTCATAACGAATTTTCATGATTTTTTGCGCTTGGAACTACGATGCTTCATGAAACTAGGAGGTATAATCTTTGGATTCCTAAACTAATGTGTTGCATTTTTTGGGAAGTGATCAATTCCAAATCTACCTTCATTGGAATTGTTTGATGATCGACTGCTCGTACAGATCTTCTTAATTTAGGCTTCCATAAAAGTTGTCGATGTTGTTTTTGTTCATTTTCAAGGTTGTAGTTGGTTTGTCTATAAGAAGAACGATGTTCATTTTCTTATTTAATTTGATGTTGGTTGTATTGACTTCTATGATTTGGGTGACAATAAGGTATTCAAGCCATTTGTGGAACCCTTATAGAAACTTCAATTGTTTGTGATTCTCACGATTTACTAGTTGATAATAACTCTAAGGATTTTTTTAACTTCTCATTTTTTAATATTTTTATTTGTTCAGTCAACCCTTGATTCAAATTTTTTAAGCGGGAATTTTCTTCATTTTTGTAATAGATTCTTCTTGAATTCATTTTGTAGATCCACTTCCTTTTGGTGGAATTCCTCTTGGATTTCTTCTTGCGATATTTTTTCCCTTTTTAATTTCTTAATCTGTGCGATCAAGTCTTGACTATGATTCTTCAAACGAGTAATTTCTTCATCCTTACTAGCAACAATTTTTTCAACTTCTTTCTGCTTCTTTTGTTCTAACTTCTTATTACCCCGTGAAATCATCTTTGATATATCCTTGAATTCTTCAGATGTTGGAGCTTCTATATTTGACTTCATTGTAATATCTTGAAATGTGATTCTCTTTTGCTTATAGGAAAATGTCATAAACTTCTTTTTGACATTTAAGATGAAAGTCCCCAATGTTTGTATCCAAGGTAAGCCCAACATTATGTCACCGTCAAAGCTCCATAAGGAACTAACAGTGAATTTTGATGTGACAATATAATCTCCAGCATTCAGTTGTAAGCCACTTATTTCAATTTGTTTTCTGTCCCAAAAGTCTAGCTCTTCCCTTATATTTGACTCGGGAATCACTAAATGGTTTACTAATTCAGTACTAATATAATTATTACTTTTAGAGGGTACAATAAAAATGGTGATATCCTTCCTTGCAAGTGCCTCTTTAATTCTAAATAGTATTGCAACATTTCTTTGTAAGGTGATAGGAAACTTTTTTCCTTCTTTTCAACATTAAAATCCATATTCTTGAGTTTTCTTTCAAATTTAATCAATATCTCCTTCTTCTTTTTTCCAATAGTTTTCTAAAATTTCAGTACATTGGGTGGTTGGGAGGAATGAGTGTTACCTTCCCCACCTAAGTTCAAATCTCACTTGCTTCTTAGTAGCAATTATTATGCACTTTTAGATTCAACCCAAACCCACTTATTAAGAAACCACGTGTGGTTTCATTTTTACCCTTTTTTTAGTTCTACTCTTACCTCTTTTTTCGAGGTTTTACTTTTACTTTTTGTTTGTTTTACTTTTATCTTTTTTGTTTTGTTTTACTTTTACCTCTTTTGGGGGGGTTTACTTTTATCTTTTTTATTTTTATTTTTTTTTATTTTTTTATTTTTTTAAGGACAAGGTCATTTTTTTAGAGAAACCCTAGAAACCTGAATCGTAACTTCGCTCTGATACCACTTCTGTAACATCCATAGTTGGATATTCTCAATTAACTCGGAATGAACCCATAATTTCTAAAATAACCCACATATCTGTAAATATAAAATGATGTATAAATTGATAGATAAGTGATGATAAGATTTCACATTCAGGCTTGCCTTTATAGACTTGAGCATGTGTAGTGAAGGGTTACACCCTTTTACTTAGTAATTAATATATTATTTTATATTTGTTACACTCTTCGTTAAGTGTTAGCTATTTAATTATTAGTAGTTATTTAATGTTTATTTATTTTTTTATTTTTCATTACAGTGTCAAATCTCAATTGATAGTGTCATTTAAAAACTTATATAGTAAATTTAGTATGACTTGCTTATAGTTGTCTCTCACTCTTTGTGTCTTAACGCATTTGATATTTTATGGTTGTCTCTACGCCTTAACCCAATTGAGATTATAAGGTGAGGATGTCCATGCATAATAATCCTTAGTTATGACTATGAGGCCAAGATGCATGCATAATAATCCTTAGTTGTGAATGTGAGGTGAGGATTTAAAGAGAAGAGGATGTAAAGACATGTAATTTTTATATGTATTTTGGTGGAAAGTGCCAAGGACAAATGCTGTGAGAAACCAAAAATGTTTGGATGGACGTAGAGAGATTACATCATGATCATGCCGCCCATCAAAATGAAAACTATTCTTGAGCCAAAAAAAAAAAATTAAATTTTATTAATAACCATTGTGGTGCGTTGGTCCAAATGTATTTTCTAACTCGGTGTTTCTCAATATTGTGTGCCCAGTGACACCTCTCTATATCAAGGCATAAATCGACCTCTACAGTTTGTGATCCTAGTTGCATGTCATTATTTGTAGTTGCATGACATTGAGTATTGTTGTTTATATAGTTGTTTTGAGTATGTGATGTTCATGCAAGAAATGAAGTCTTGTAGAGGACTCATCAAATCGGCCATTTCAATTTTATTTTGATGAAAAACAAGTGGACATTGGTATCCAGGTTTAGATAGGTAGTAGTCACAAAGTTTTGGGCTAGTTTCAGGCCTAGTAGCAGACTATTAATTGTCCTCTATTGTTACAAGTCATTAGTTCACATTTTCACACATTAGATTGTATCCCCAAGTGACTCAAGAGTTAGAGTCACATCCTAATTGCCAATTCCTCCTAGTCACTCATCATCTTGCAAAACTAAGCAATGAGTACATGATGTGAGTGAGTGACTGACTATAATTTATGATATTTCCAATATTTTGAATGATGAGTCAAACTATATAGCATAGGAATTTCAACATCTTGAGAAATTTATATGGATGGGTCATTTCTAAGGTTTCCCTTCTTTTGAAATGTTGATATAAATTATGTCCTTAATTGAAAGGGTGGAATCATATTTTAAATTTTTTTTGAAGGGCAATTTTAACTTTACACTTCTAAGAAGGGGAACCCTTTAGAAGGACTAAAAAGGGTTCAAGTTTAAGTGTTGATTTCACGCGCCATTCGCCACTTTCACTTTTACAATAATATTTTGAGTGCATCAAATTTAAAGGTTCCTCTTAATTTCAATTTAAAGATATAGATTTATACACTTTTATTTGTAAAACTTAAAAAAAATAATCTTTCAATTTTTAATAATAAATTAATCATAGTATTCATAAAAATGTTAAATACAATATTAGTTTTATTCAAATTTATATTTAAAAAAATTAATAAATATATGTAAAAAAGAAATTAACAAATCTATGTATTAATGTTTAAAAATAAATAACTCACAACTACAAAAATAGTGAATCTAAAACCAAAAATAAATATATAAGAGATAAAGTTGGGCTCAAATTTTAAAAAATATATGATGAACAAATTAAGTTTCAAGATTTTTATTTTTTTATTTTTTTTATTAAATGTGAACAAATTAAATTTCAATTATTTTATTATTTTTTTGTTTTTTTAATTGATCAAAATTTATGGTTATCAATTTTTCTTTAATAAAAATAATAATTTAAACAAAATTATTATTTTCAATAATAACATAGTGAGAGGAAGAAAAACCAAATACAACAAAACTACATTTTAAAATGTATGAATTCTTTTTAAAATAAAAAAGTACATTCTTTCCCAAAACAAATCAAAAACACATTTGAGTGATTTTACTCATCATATTTCATCTATCTCCAACTCTTGTTGTAAACTAGTATAGCCCCCAAAATACTAAAAAGACTAAGAAGGTCAAATTGGAGACTCTACCTTTGTCCCAAAAACATTAAAAACGTAACTATTAAACCTCCATATTTTTCATCACAAAAAATTCAAATAAATGAGTGGTTTTTGTAGTATTTTGATTGAAACTTACATTCACATTCTTCAAAATTACTAGATCTTAGATCATTAGAGATGTGAATCTATTATCTTAGTGGAAGATGCAATACAAAAGAGAAACATTAACATATTATCTTGCTTAATTTTGAAAATCCTCTTTCATTATCCACAATACGTGAGCCTCAACACTAAATTTCTCATATAAACATGTTAGTGATATTCTTGTTTGAGAGTTTCTAATATCCACATCCTAGTAATAATAATAATCATGAAGACTAAAACTGAGAAATACTCATTAAATATAGGTAAATGTGTGAACCTTGCATTAAAACTTGTGAATCACCTTCATCACAAAACATTTTCCAAACATAATGCAAATCATGAAGACTAAAACTGAGAAATACTCATTAAATATAGGTAAATGTGTGAACCTTGCATTAAAACTTGTGAATCACCTTCATCACAAAACATTTTCCAAACATAATGCAGTCATCTCATATAATGTCTCCAATCTTTGTGACTTGGCCAAACACTTGAACCTTGATCTTTGTGACTTGGCCAAACACTTAAACCTCATTGCATGTAGCATGAACCATCATTGTGGTGGATGTATCATGAACCATCATTGTGGAAAAGATGTAAATTATACATTATCATGGCATGTAGCATGAACCATCATTGTGTTGGATGTATCATGAACCATCATTGTGGAAAAGATGTAAATTATACATTGTCATGGATGATGTAGTATTATATTTTAAATGAAGATAAAGATGTGATGCACTGATTTGAATATTGTATTTTAAATGTTATATGATTTATTGAATGTGACCATCGTATTTCAAACGTATGATTTGGAAATTTTATTAAATTTAATATAAATTTTGATTTTAATATTATTAAAAAAATCTTCATTTTTAATTGTTAAAATTATATTTTTAAATATATAAATGAAACAATATTTTTAAATACTTTTATTATATTTAAATTTTATAATTTTAATTGTAAATACCTATATAAAATATTCGATATACTTATAAAGATGATATTATTTATTGATTGTATCATTTTATATGTAGTGGTCCATGGAACATAGAATAGACGATAAAAAGTACATGGTTTAGATACTCTTTATGATCACCTATTTAAAATTCTTTAAGTACAAACCTTACAAAATAAACCATTTTATTTTATATATAATGCATGCATCAAGGCGACACAACTTTTACAATTTAATGTTATTTTAATAGTGTGAATGCATAATGAGGACTATATTGAAATGGCATCTGAGTTGACAAGGGACACCTTAACATTTTTTTGTTTTGTTTTTTCTGCCTGCTAGCCACTTTTACAATTTAATATTGTCTTAATACTTATGAGGATGATTGAAATGACGTTTAAAGGCAGGGATGGTTGGTTGTAAATTTTTAATTCCAGTTGCCTTGGATGGTCTTCATGACTCATCCAAACGAAAATTGTATTTTAAATTTAAAATCACCTATACTCTTTATGATCACCTATTTAAAATTCTCTAAGTACAAACCTTACAAATTTTATTTTATATATAATGCATGCATCAAGGCGACACAACTTTTACAATTTAATGCTATTTTAATAGTGTGAATGCATAATGAGTCCTATATTGAAATGGCATCTGAGTTGACAAGGGACACCTTAACATTTTTTTGTTTTGTTTTTTCTGCCTACTAGCCACTTTTACAATTTAATATTGTCTTAATACTTATGAGGATGATTGAAATGACGTTTAAAGGCAGGGATGGTTGGTTGTAATTTTTTAATTCCAGTTGCCTTGCATGGTCTTCATGACTCATCCAAACGAAACTTTTTAAAAAATTGTATTTTAAATTTAAAGAATAAATTAATTAATATTTTATAAAAGTTGTGTTAAATAAAATATTATATTAAATGTAAATAATTAATTAATTATATATTTTATAAAACAAGAAGCATGAAGTAACAACGTTCTTGACATTATTATTTAATGTCGGAAGAGGATCTAGAGTTAATTTTATAATTAGAAATAGTTTGTGTCAAACTTTTAAAAATATATTTAAAAGTTATAAAAGTTCTAAAAAAAATGTAAGTATAAAAAGAACATTGCTACATAACTACAAGAAAAGGCTTAAAAAAAATTAAAACATTTTTAAAATGATGAATCAAAATGTTTTTACTACAAATGTGTATTGATGTAGGGTTTAATTATTTCACAATATTAAAACTTCAAATCTCTAGAGTGGCAAATCCCTATAGAATATGAAGGTTGCCTTATCTTTAGTTTATTTTTTCCACAGAAAAAAACCATATATATATATATTGAAATATAATATACAATCCACAGATAGACCAATAGCTCGTATTGTCCATTGTCAATATTTCTGTCCAGCAACCAAACTATTCTATACTGATTATAAATCAAGTATAATCTTAACAAAACTTTAAAAAGAGGCATTAACACCACTCTATTCACACATGTCCAATGCATCAAGGCATTTGCAAAACTGGGCATTGTCCAACCCTTAAAACATCAAATTATCCAAAAACTTGTTATCTAAAACTGTTCATTTAACTCCAAAAATTAATCAAGGATCAAAGGAGCATCCTTAACTTCAGGAAGCAACTCCAGCTTTCACACAACCTGTACAAAGAGTTTTAATAAAGCATGACAATGTTGGAACATTTAGCTGCCCGATGCTCTGATATCTGCCAAGATCCATTTAAAACGTTAGATCCATCTTTTGCCAGTAAATCTGCACATGAATTTCTTTCTCGATAAATATACATAAAATGCACAGTTTCAAACAAATCTGCCAATCTGTGAACTTCAAGCAAAATCTGCGCAAGCTAAATGTTTTGAATGCGATACTTACTAGTAGCCTAATTGATTACAAGCTGTGAGTCTCCAAAAATCTGCAAATGCTTATAGTTATGTTCCAAAGACAAAGTAAGAAGAAGCTTTAACCCAATAAGTTCAGCAAAATTATTAGTTCCAAGGCCCAAACCAGCTTTGAAATTAAAATAGTGATCAGCAGATATAAAGAGCACTCCCCCAGCACCACATATTTGTGGATCCCTTGATGTCAAACCATCAAAATATCCCCAAGGATATGATTTATCAATAACTTCATCCACAACATGTCTAATTTTGATAATCTTGTCTTGAGGGAAAGAACTCAAACAACCCAAAGAGAAAGATGAAACCTAGAAAGGAGATAGAACATAATCCTCAAAACAACTTTGATTTCGTGCTTTCCAAATGAACCATAACACAATAATTGGCAGAGACATGATGTGTTTCACTTCTCCCTTCATACACCAATTCTTCAGACAAAGACTGACTGAGGTGCCAATCCATAAATTATATAACCCCAACTTGGCCTCTAATTCAATCCAAACTTGTCTGGTATAAGAGCAATCCACTCCTAAATGTCCATTAGACTCAGAATCAGTTTTGCATAAATAGCATCTGCCAGGCCCTTCCTTACCTTTACAGCAAATAACATCCTAGGTTAATGCTTTATCATTTAATAAAAACCAGCAGAAAAGTTTTTCTTTAAGTGGACATTTGAACTTCCAAAGAACCTTCCACCACCAAGAAAGTTCCTCCACCTGTCTATCCAACATTAATTGAAGACAACCAGATCTAGGAGTGTATTTCCCTGATTTAGACTGATTCCAAATCAGGAGATCCTCATCAAATGACAATTTGACATGACTAGTTTTTAATAAAGCCAAATATTCATTCCAGCAAGTGATATCTTGTTGTTCAACAAGACCAATCAAAGCAGCTAAAAACCAACCTTGATTATTCAACAAAGACATATCAGGACAACCAATATCATTTAGAAAATATAATCCAGCAGAATGAAGTTTATCCACCAGACTAAGTGGTAGAATGTGTCTCCACTTACATCCAACCCAAGGATCCACTCTGATTCTAACATTGGCTCCATTCCCAACCTTCCAAATAAGAAAGTTACCAATAAGGTCAAAGCACTGCTTTCCAGCAGATGGACATGTATCTTTTCTTTTTAACAGTCACACGAATCCAATCCAACAAGGATAAAGGATAAATATACTTTTGTATAGCAATTGGCACCCAAAGGCTCGTTCCATGAAGCAAATTCCAAACATTCTTGGCAACAAGAGCTTTAGCAAACAAAACAGGTATCTTCAGCCCCCAGCCTCCCAGAAACTTTGGACATGCTAAAGTTTTCCAAGATGTCCAGGGCAATCCAAAAGAGTCTGAATTCCCTGCCCATAAGAATTTAAAACATAATCTTCGGATCTTTTCAATAATTCCCATAGGTATCCAGTAAACTAGGATAGCTTCTAATACATATTTAACCAAAATGAGCTTACCTCCCTTAGACAGCCATCGAAAACTTCAGTTCTTGATTCTCTTTTCCACCTTAACCACCAGCCAATCCCAATTTTTGCTGTAATATCTGCAAGGTTTGAGATAAAACCCAAGGTATTTCAAACCAAATTCAAGTTTAGCAACTGTAAAAGTAAAGATATTTTGAATAGTAATCAACTCAACATCATCCAATTTGGAGTATAATAATGTTGATTTATCTACATTTATCGGCATCCCAGAAGCTTGACAAAAAGTTTGCATAATCTCATAAAGGATTGATAGAGATTGCTCGGAACCATCAGAAACCATGACAATATCATCAACAAATAAAACATGAGTTAAAGTAATATCATTCCCAAAAGATATTCCATGAAAATCACCATATGCTTTAGCAGACAATAAGGCCCTACCCAATCCTTCAACAACTATAAGAAAAAGGAGCGGAGCCAGAGGACAGCCTTGCCTCAATCCTCTGCCTGATTTGAAAAACGATGAAGCTGCTCCATTAATCATCTTTTAAGCGTAATACTTATTTGAGAGTAAAAGATGAGTAATACTTTGGTATAGTGAAAATTGTATTAATAATCTCCATCAAATAGGTAATGATTATTTGAGAGTGAAAGTATGAGTAATACTTTGGTATATTAATAATTGTAATAATAAATGGAATGGGGTATAATGGTAACCATGTATTTTTTTTTCCAATTTTAAACTTTTAAAATTACAAGTAAAATCAAAATGTGAATACAAATAGTGTTTTTTAATTAAAAAATTTTGAATTGATTTATACTAAATTTTTAATTAAACTAAACAATATATAAATTTGAATAAAAAAAAAAAATTTATAATGAATTTTTTAATAGAAAAATATAATTTTTATATAATTTAAATAAAATTAATAAATATTTATATATATTAAAAAAAAAATTTACAAAATAATGTATAAGTTAAAATGATTGCGGTTGAAAATGATTGCGGTTGAAATGATAATAGAAAATCCATGTCTCACTTGAATTCCATCAACCTCACAGGCGTGGTGTGTGTGTGTGTGTAACAATCAATATTGATATCACTTTATATACAATCAATGGCGCACGTCTGTGTGTAAGATCAATATCAATATCACTTTATATATGACAAATTTCAATATCACCAGTATCCTTTGTAAGACCATAGTGAGTTGACAATAATAGTCATTATTTTATTATTGATTTACTAAAATTTCACATTCAAATCTTACAAACAAGATCAAGTGCACTTAGATGTCTCAATAATCAAAATACTGAAAAGTATAAATAGAATTTATATAGACATTCAAAAGATTAAAAGACCCTATGCATCCCTTGCCGTAGAAGCCCACAAGCTTAGATATTACAGTAGCTAGGGAAGATCCAGAGATGGTTAAGGTTATATGCTTTTATATATTTTTGGTTTTCATAATGTACAAAGTGAATACATGATCTCTTCACAAGTTATTGAAGACAAATCAAAACAAGATCTTTGAAAAGGAAACAATAAATGTGGCAAACAAACTAAAGAATAAGGACAAACCAAAATTGCTCAGCAAATAAGATAAAGAAATATTTCATACCTTGCACAAAATAATAATAAACGTTCTTACCTTCATCCATCCCAACTTCCCCAATATATATGACAAGAGAAGTTGAAGGTATTTCCAATAAACTCAATAAGGATTTCAAGACATGATTAAAAAGAATGGCAATGGAGAAAAAAATCACATGGCATAGATATTTTAGTTTTAGACAGTAATGTTTGAAATGGTATCCAACATTCTAGTAGAATTATCCATATTCCTTAACCTTTTTATCTTATTTTGGAATTAATATTGTATTCAATATGTTCTCCCACAAAAATTGCAAGCAAAGATTTACTTTACAAAGCAAGCCATCTTTAGCTATTTTGTGATTGTTGTCATGATGGTTTTTTTTTATGAAACACACTCATGTACCCAAAACACGTGCCACTTTGCCTAGTCCACAATCTTGATATATGGGGCTTTATCCTATTTCATGCTTTCTAATCACAACAACTGTTACATATTTTTAACAAACAAAAACATCAATTGTTTCCTATAAAATAATGACCCAAATTGAAAATCTTCACTAAATGGAAAATGTAAAACTCTCAACGCAATGGCCATGATTAACAATGTCAAATGCATAAGATTTCAATTTCCATGAGAATTAGTGTGTCAACAATCATAAAAACTAGCAACAACCACATTTTTAAAAGTGGTTGATATTCGTTAATCGACGTATATCAACCATGACCACACATTTAAAGTAGTTGATATATGTTGATCGACAAATATCAACCACTTTTAAAAATGTGGTTGTTGCTAGTTGAAAACCAATTCGCGAGGAAAGAATGGTAAATTAAGATTATTTATTATTCTTATAGTACTAATTATTATTAAATAATAATCATATTACTTAAAAATAATAATAATATTAATATTAAATAATTATATTAATTATATCATTAAATAATAATAAAAATAAAAATAAAATATGTTAATATTACTTAAAATTATTTATTTAAATGAAATTTTTTTTATTACAAATATTAATTAGATATACATAATTATTTATTGATATTAATTATTAATATGTAACATCATAATTATTATTAGTATTATTATTATTTACAGTAAGATAAAACACCCATGGAGCATTAGGCTTATTTAATATTTTATTAATAAATATTATTTAAGAAAATAAATAAATTAAAATCAAGAAATAAATAAATTAGTAAATGCAATATAGGTTAATATTATATAAAAATATTATTGGCCATATTGACCATGTTTGGAAATGTTTGACATGGTTAATTATGGTTGTTATATGACCATGCTTAAGAATTGTTTGCACATGGTTCACCATAGTTGAATTTGTTAGATTATTTTGTTTAGCCATAATTAACTATTGGTTGACCATGGTTGACTATCGTTTTCCATGGTTGACTATGGTCAACCATGGTTGGCTTTTGTTTACTTTGGTTGAATTTTCTTGACATTGGTTGACTATGAATGACTTTATATTACCAGGGTTGACTTAGGTTGAATAATTCACAATGATCGGCTATGCTTGACCAATATTGACTATGGTTGACTATGGTCAACTATGGTTCATTATGGTTGACCATCACTAACTATGGTTGACTTTGGTTAGGCATAATTGACTTTGGTTGGGCATAATTGGCTTCAAGACAAGGTTGACTTCAATCCATAGTTGACATTTAAGTAAGTTTAACTTCAATCCTTAGTTGAATTCAATCCATGGGTTGAATTTGACATGGACTAAAGTCAAACTTTAAGTCAACCTTGGATTAATGTGCACATTAGATTGAATTTAACATTAAATTCAATCATGGATTGAATTCAATCTTGAAGTCAACCTTCAATATAATGGACCATGGATTGAAGTCAACCTTCAATCTAATGAACCATGCATTGAAGTGAACCATAGATCGAAGTAAACCTTAGATCCAACCCTAGGAACCAATGAAGTCAACCATGGATTCTTGAATTGAAGTTGGTTAACTTCAACTTCAATCATCGGTTGAATTTAATCCATGGTTGATTGCATTCCATTATCGACTTCAATCCAAGGTCAACTTCTATCCAAGGTCTTCTATCCAAGGTTGAATTAAATCTAAGTTTGACTTCAATCCAAGATTGACTTCAATCCGTGATCAACTTTAATACAAGTCTGACTTCAATCCAAGGTTCAATTCAATACTTGGTTGAATTCAATCTAATGTGCAATTTAATCCAAGGTTCACTTAAAGTTTGACTTTAATCCATGGTTGACTTCAAACTAGTGTTCGCTTCAATCCAAGGTTGACTTCAATCCATTAACGATATAAACACTAATGATTTCAACACATGGTTGAGTTCAATCAAAGGTTGAATTTGAACCACAGTTGACTTCAATCTAAAACCACATTTTTAAAAGTGGTTGATTAAATTTGAACCAACCATGATTGACTTCATTCCATTGTTGACTTTAAACAAGGTTGATTTCAATCAAATGTTCACTTAAATCCATGGTTGATCTAAATTCATGTTTATCTTCAATTCATAGTTAAATTTAAAGCAAGGTTGGCTTTAATCCGTGGTTGGATTCAATCCACAGTTTCCTTCAATCAAAAGTTGACTTCAGTTAAATGTTTACTTTAATCCATACTTGAATTTTAACCAAGGTTAAGTTTAATATATGGTTGACTTCAATCCATGGTTAACTCCAAGGCAAGCCTTAACTTTAATTCATGGGTGTCTTCAATCCATGGTTGACTTCAATTGAAGGTTGGGGACGCAACCTTCATGGGAAGGCAAGTGCGGGAGGGGTAGTTTTTTACCCTAAAGGAAAATTTGTAACCTCTTTTGCTTGGGGTTTGAGGAAAAGAACAAATAATCAAGTTGCATGGGTGGCTCTCATGCTCATTTCCTAGCTTATGCATGAACTAGGTTCTCATGATTTTCTGGTCTGACTCATGTATTGTGATCCATGCCATTCATAAGATTCAATCAAGACATAATGTAGAGCTTGGGAAAATATAGAAGAGAATTCTCTCATTTTCTAAGGAGATGGATAAAGTTCAGTTTTACCATATTTGGAGGCACAACAATTTCCTAGCGGATCAACAAGCTAACTTAGGAGCAACCCTTGTCCAAGAGTGGTTAAAAATAAACAACAACCCTTTGATCATTAAATGGGAAATCCACTTCCATCAGTACATGATGGTGTTGTCGTCTAGATCGTGGTAGCATTAATAGATTTGGTATAGATATTCGAGCGATGGGACTGGCAACATAATTCGGTGGTGGAATTTATTTCGGTCAAGACAGATGGTTCATGGAAGACGTTGTCAAGATTATTATTTGTTTTCATTCATCTATATGCTTCCTCGTGTGTTTTATTTCCTTCTTTGCTTGGCAAGTTTCCTTGTAATTTTTGTTTGGGCTTCAGAATGGCAAAACACATGTATCTTTTGAAAACTTTTGATATAAACAAAATGCAGGCTATGAGTGGTGGATCCTCTTAGAGTGGGACGAAACCTCCTTGTCAATCCCTGGTGTGAGAATAATATTAGATATTTGGATATGCTCTCCATTGAGCCACACCCAAAGGAAACAGACAAAATTGAGGATATTTTTCTCATGGTAAGGGACATGAAAAATGTCACGGCTGATTATAAGAATATGCTCTATTGTGTGTATAAGGTATACAAGGTGGTCTTGGAAGAGAAAACACGCATCTCTCTGGATATTACTTGCATCGGCACTCAAATGGGTGATTTGGAAAGTGGATATCATGTACAAGTTGGTGAGGTCGAGGAAATTTGTTCCAGGCTACTAGAAGTAGAGCAGGTCACAAGTCGAAGGCTGGTTGATTTGAGGAATGCCATTCTTGATCTCAAGGTGTTTCATCAATAGGAAATGATGTTAGTAAATGATCAAAATGAGGCTCGATATGTGCATTTGAAGGAGATACTGGAAGTGATGCAAGCAGAGATTAATTTTTTGGGGAAATATGACTCTGGGTCGTCTCGTGAGCAGATCGAGGTGTCTCCAATGGATGAATTCTCCATAGTTCAATGTGTTAATGAAGGAACTCTATGCATATTTGATTTTTATTTTTCAATCTAGTAGCTTATTGTTTTGTTGTCTTTTATGCGACCAATATGTTAGTCTCTACACAATAAAAGGGGATAGTTCATTTTTTGATAAACTATGTATTGCTTTGTTCAAATTTGAACAATTTTCAGACATTGGTATGAATGTTTTGATACTCAGATTTGGAATATCAACCATTTTTGGGCCCTAGGGGTGTATGTAATCTTCTTACCTTTTATATAATATAAATATTCTCGTTTATATATATAACCTTCTAAACATGAGACCAAGATAAATTTTTCTTTGTAAATGGAAACTATACATGTCCTACAAAGAAATTAACTTCATTCATGTGGGATACGTAGTGTAGTTCCAATTTTATTTTCATAATACCAAAAGTCTCCCAAGATATGGAACCCTATGATAATAAAAAAATTACCCACAATGTTTGGGAGGACACAAACCTATCTTCTTGTAAATTGAAGTCCATATTAATATTTTTATTAGATCCATTTCAACTCTAGTTCCTTTGAACTTCCAATTCAGCTCTCTAAAAATTACCTAATCCAATTCATTTCTAGTGCCTTTAAACTTCCAATTTATCTCTCTAAAAATTGCCTACCAATCCTACCATATTTTGTTGAGCACCAAGAAAACAAAAAAAATGATTGAGATCATTGCTCCAAGCACATTGCATAGGCTAAAAAAATCTTTTGAAACCATCTCGAAGGAATGCAGGTTTTAGTTTATGTCTACTCAAAATATATCGTGGTACATCTCCATCGATAGCCCTTACAATTGCAACATTATTGCTAAAACTATTTCCTACATGCAAATATCTATAACTTGAATATGTCCTCCTTTCAAAAAGTGTGCAAATCCAATGTCACCAAATCTACATTATCCTATAAATATGAAGATTCTTGTCATGTGTGGGCTACGAAAGTTCCAGCGAATAGAGGATCCATCATCTCCACAAGATAGGATTCTCTCTTCTCAATGACATGTACACATATAGGTATTCTTCATTTCAAGTACAAACAACTTAATTGGATTTATTTTGAGGTAGTGCATCTACATAAGATTTCCATGTAGGGGTCATTTCCCTTGTTCTTGAGATTACTCCATTATTATTGTATTGTCCAATTTTAAGTAGGATCATTTATTTCAAAATATCGTCCTCTTTGTATTTGGTGGTTAGATTCTATGGCCACCTCTCATTTTTCACCCTTTTCATTACCCTAGCATGTTGAGAAGAATAAATAATTTTGTACTGCATGATTTGCATTTATTTAGAAAGTTATTTTTATACATTATTAGTCAAGGATGTAGTGCCCCAATCCATACTCCCCTTCCACAGAGTTAAGGGTGCACACTCTTCTATGATCAAGAGTCTGTAATGGTACCTATCCAACTCATATTCATGGTTCTAGAACTATTATTTCTTCAGTAACACACTTGATTAACACATAGTTTTTTTTGGGAATATATCCGAAAAACTAACATGCTATTCTATTGTATATCCCAAAAATTGACGTGCAAGTCACTAATGTTTAATGAAGAAACAATGATGTCAAAACCACATATATGAGTTGGATATTAGTTTGTATTTGCAATCTTGATACAAATACTATTTGGGAATATTTTTATCCCGTGCACAACAAATTGTGTCTTCCTTATGCACCATGACTAGTCCATGCAAGTGCTCTCATACAAATACACTCTCCTCTACCACATATCTCCTTTAACCCTCACTATTATCTTACACAGTCCACCTCACACCTCTTATTTTCAACTTCAATGCAATATCTCTCTTCACAATTATAATGGGCATATCAATGAGGACCTTTGGACTCTTGGATCCATACTTTACATGCATAATTTCATATCTTCCCTACCATGATAGAAGATCTGAGATATTGTCTCTCACTAGGGTTCATCTTACAGGAATATTACAGACTTTGTGTAAAACACACAGTATAGTATTTTCTAGACTTCCCTCTACATATCCTATTACCACTTGGGAGGATTTATACCGACATCTTAAAGGTTTCTTCTACCCTTCGAGGTATCTTCAAAATCTACTAGGAAAGTGGTTTTAGCATCAACTACGACCAGCTCAGATTGTCCAACAATACATCACCATTTTTCTAAGCTCAATCTTTAGCTCAAAATCAAAGATTCAAAAAAATGGTTCATTGTTAAATTCAATTCTAGGTTATTAGATGTGATTCACCATGAAGTTGATTTATTTGATAGTCTTATACTAGACATGGATTTCATCCTTTATCTAGCTTCCCAAAAAACCTAGCTTATTAGAGTCATTCTCATTATTATGCTTGTTATACATGGCCAATTATCTTCCATGATGCACAACGGTTGCACCATCACGAGTAGAGATCCCTTAATTGGAAAGTGCTACATTAATGGTGTTTTAATGAAGTTATGAGTGGATGTATAAGATTAATTTAATGGAGAATATTATTTATGATGTCTACATAATAGAGTAATTTTATTTAATATGGTAATGCTAATGAAATTGCTAATGCATGTGTATCACTAATACATTTTTTAGCAATTACTGGGTGTGATTAAAAAGTTTAATTATGTTTAGAATTAGCAAGTTAAACTCTATTCATAATTATCAAGTAATCCTTTACTCATAATTTTCAAGGTTAACTCTATTCATAATTAAGTTTTACCACATATTTATAACCTCATATTACTATCACTATGTTGTTTCCATTTGAGGTAGATTTGAGCCTATCAATCAATAAACCCCATCTAAGAGATGAAACACACAAACTCAAACCACCTAAATACAAGAGTAGTAACAACAATAACAAGATAATATGAAAGCCTCAAGGAAAAATGTCTTGGTTTGTTATGTTGAAAAGATAGCCTTTATATAGGCCCTACAAATGGGTCCACTTGAGATACACATGACCCAATGGATAATAAAGGAACAATAAACAATACATTCACATGCCTTGAAGGCTTGAAATCTAACCTTTCATCATACACATCAATACCAACTAAATAACATAGCTATACATTAGGATATTGGCCTTAAAGGCTAGGATTTGTTGAGTAGTGGTTAACTGAGTTGGGTGCTACTATGATGACGAGTGTGCCCTTATTTGGGAGGGCACCTTGTCAATCTACATCAATTCCTTGTGTTTTATTATGAAAGCATTCTCTATTTGCTTCCAGTATAAGAATGAAACCATTGAAGAAATATATGTTGTATGATATGGATAAGGATGAATTCATCTGTAATTAATGTACCTCTATGAAGAAACAAGAGTAATGTTGATGTGATATGGGAAATATGAGATCTAATAGATGATGCTATTGGAAAAGATGAGGTGATGAAAGTTCCATTATCATGAGATATAACATAATAGATTTGTTTTGCCATGAAAGGCCTCCTACTTTAGGAATGCAATTACAAAAGATACAATTGTTATGTGTATTTTACAGTATTGTTGAAGATGCATTTTCCCACCAATGGATATTTCTAAAATGACCAAGTGTTGATGTTCTAAAATGATGACAAACTATTGTAGCAGGGATGGTGTTATGATAAAAAATTGTGGATCCAAGATGAATAAGCCTTTGGCACGCTGAGACAATGCACCATGCTGGGTTGTGGATGTTGTCTAGAATGGTTGCAAAGTGCATGTTTTGTATTCCATATGTGTTGAGCCATGGAAACCAGGTGTTGGATATATAAATCTGATGTAGGATTAAATGATTTATTATTGCATGAACCAAGGCTTCTACTTGGAGTGTGGAACCGAAGAAGAGAAAATTCATCTTGCACTTGGAAACGCTTCCTACATGGAGAAAGGGTTCTACTTTGAGTGTATAACTAAAGCAGGGAATGGCTTCGAGTAGGAATGATGTAGATAGACTATGAACATCTATGTTTTCCTAGTATCTATATAAATATGGCCTCATTTATCCATAAAATCACATGGCTCTAGGAAGTAGTTAGTTTATTTAATAATTAGATAATGTGAGTTGAGAATATCCATGCATTTTTTGTTAGGGTTACATTTATCATGGTCGTTGAGGACATTTTTGTAATTTCTATTATGTTCTTATTTATGCTTTGGGTCATGTTATTGGCTATTTCATTTACTACTCTTTGCTATGATTATGATTTTCTAAATTAAGGTGTTAATCTAGTTTGATTTGAATGTGAGGTTATTTGAGTCTCCAATGCTCTAAATTTTTTTAATAATTGTCTACCCTAGGTCAAATAGAGATTTGTTCTCCCACCCTAAGTAACACTATCTACCCCTAAAACTCCAATTCCACATTCTAGGAATAATCATTTGATTTCCCATTGTTCTCTTAATTTATCGAGTTACCAAAAACCCTAGTCACTAAGGTTGGTTTCCCTTCACAACCCTGTTATTAATATTAGCTCTAGGATTTTCATTCCCTTATAAAGTATTATAATAGGAGTTTGAAATTAATTTTGTATCATGGATGTTCTTATACTCACCTCCACACAAGCTATTACACCAAGTACTCTTTCTTTGATAATTTCTTAAATATAGAAAAAAACATGGCCATTTTCTATTTATGCAGGCATATGTAAAAGCATCTCCACAATGTCATATAAATATAATAAGGACACAAAGTTAGTAGATCACACCATATTCTACCTAATCTATTAGTGTTGTAACTCTCTTCCTCCATTAATGTGTCGTCCACGATGGATTCGCCTTGTTGGCCAATTTGTTATCACGTTTATTCATAAAGGGTATTTTTAAATTTTGAAAAATAAGGTCAATATATTGTAGGTATTGGAGGAGAGAGGAGTAGAGTATATGGGGTTTATATGTATTGGGGGGTATAAAAAGGGTTATCTAGTAAACAGGGGATATCTCAACAAAATAGGGTTTTTTTTAATTAGAAATATTAGGAGGGGGTCTCAACAAAAGGATTCTTATAGGTATTTACCAATATATAATGAAATTAGGGGTATTCTTTAATATCCTATGAACGAAGATGAAATGGCATAATTTCACTTAGTGAAGACCCTGTGGATGTGTCTAGGATCTATTTTGATAGCTAACACACCATTATTAAAGACAAGCAAGAGAACATTGATATTCACCATATGTATGGCTCAACATATTGAATCTATCCTTGGATACTTATCCCTCGCATGATGATCATTCATCTTTGGTGTTTGGGGAATTATTTTAGGAGCATCGTATCAAAACCACATGTGCATCAAACTCTTTGTCAACCACAACACTTGGAATAGTCAATGCCAACCTTCCACACATTCCATTAGGATTCATAGTGGCAACATACTTAGTAGTCAGCATCTTAATAAGGATATATTTTGTTAAAATTATGCACATATTGTTGGTCGACCAATGGATTAATGTCGAAAGATAGCTTGATATTTGTCGATCGACCGATGCATCCTTGCGACGAAAAATCATCGTAGGCATGGAAAATACATAGAACATATACTAAAAACGTTGAAAACTCCAACAATACATCTACCAAGAACTGTTGAACTACCGATGAACTTCCATCAAGCGGCCAACGACTTTCCCTTTCTCTATTAATAGTACATGTTCTAAGCTCCTTAATATTATATATAACATATTGTCGATCTACCGACAAGATTCTGTCACACTACCGACAACTAGGAATCAATGTATCGTTGGTTGGGCCTTTGCCTATTAATAGTATATATACCAATCACACTATAATTATACAGCATACTCTAAAATTCTATCGATGATTGGGCCTTTGTCTACAGATGATATATCTATCAATCACGCTACAATTACACAACATATTATCGATTTACCAATGGAGGGGAATTGATATATTAACGGTTTGGACTCAGTATACTGATGGTATATCGAAAATATATTGTCGATCTACCAACGAATGGGCCTTGCTCTAGAAACAAATTGGCCTTGGTCTACCGACAACAGTTTGTTGGTCTAGAGACGGACAGATGTCAAAATTCCAATGATTTAGCACGTTTTTTATTGATAACTTTTAGTTGACGCATGTCAAGCTAAATATCAGTCTTTAAATGAAAATGAAAGGCATCAGGCTACCGATAGTTTTTGTGCCTTAGGCTTGTTGATTATTCTACAAAAAATTGTCTCACAAGCGATGAAGCACTGTTGAAAAATGACACCAAATTTTCTAATGTGCATGCATTATCTATCATTTCAATGTGATTATTGCGCCGAAGAGGAGAATTCTACAACTTAGTAGGAGGGATATGTGTAACCCATTCTATGCTCATCCTCGAGCTGACATGTGTCCTTTAAAAACAATAAAAAAATTATTATAAAAGTAACTTGTCAATCGAAATTAGATTTAGAATATTTAGAACGATGTCTATCTATCTATCTATATATATATATATATATATAACTGCATAGCTTAGATAAATTAAAACCACAAGTATTGCATTACACACGTCCTTAACATTTCCACTCTACAAAGGTGTTTACACTTGAGATATTTTATCCCTCTCCGGACTGGGTAGATACTTTTTAAAATGGACCAACGCTAGTTTTATAAAAGTTATTTAATTTATAGTTATTATCTATATACAATTGTAATTTCAATCTACCTTATTATAAAAGATTAGCATATCCTATATATTAATACTTTGCTTTCTCATTCTCTTCTCTTCTTTTCTTTTCCTTTTTTACTTTGTTCTAAGCTTTTTTTTTCAGGAAAAACAAAAAAACAAAAAAAAAACTTTCTTCTTGATATTCATAACAAGAGCCATGTGGTGGCAATGTCCCCGACATTGCCACATGTTTTTGCGAGATGGGAAAAAATATGCGATGCAAAGAGTAAGAAGGCACATTGCAAGAGCATTCATGTGCATTAAACTATGAAAGCAGGGGAAAGAAAATTCTACAATTGGGCATTGAAAAACATGCATCAATTGTGACACTACAATGCTATTTGCAAAAAACATAATGTGTAAGACTGACATCAACTCACACCAATCAAAATGTAACAAATTTGCATTATTTGAAAAAATCATATGAATTATTTTTTTGAACTATACACAAACCACCAAGACTATAGGCTTAGAAAAAATGTATACTCTATAAGCAAATTAATAGGGAGTGAACGATTTTTATATATTCTCGGATGACATAATAATATGCTTTTAAATAAAAGTGGTGTTAAGACTTATAATGTAAATTATTGATAACGTGCCTTCACCTTATTTTCATTTGATTTGTGATGAAACTATGTTTATTTTACCACTCTTTATTTTTTCAACTATTTTTGGACTAATAAAATTCTAAATAACAACTGTCAAACTTGTATAATATAAGTGTTTTGGGTTTTGAGAAAAATGAACTAAAATGAATCTATTTAAATTGTAGAAAAAATAAAATGTAGGAAAACAAATTCACAGGATTCCGGCCAGAAACCAAAAAAGTAAAAACATCACTGTCTCCTCCATTATTATAAGGTAGCTCTCTTCCCTTGTTTATAAATATATGTTTCATGAATGGATTTATAAATAATGGGTGAAGTGAAAACAATTTGGCAAATGCACTCTTTTCCATTTTCCATAAAAGTTCTCCTAAATTCATTCAAACATAACAAGCATATAGATTGAATTGTTGTGTTATATTTCCTTGCATGGATATAAACTAGCAATTTGAATTGGAAGAAGATTACACCCATAAAGATATGAAATTGAGAAGGGATTTCGAAGGAGATCGACGCATTTATTAAAAATCATGCCACCTACCATGAGTTTTTGAAGATAAATTTTTAACAGCAAATCACAGATTATTGAAAAGAAATTCGACGCAAAGGATATTACCATATCACCATTTAAACCATATCAAATAGCCAACAAGATAGTAGAGATATCCAAGAGCATCACCATTCACCTTATTAAAGGAATCAAGGCTGCGAAATGGCATTGCATTAACGTGTCAACATAATGTAACCAAACTAGGAAAATTCTTTGATCTTTTACCACTAGAAATAATTATTTCATGTTTGAAGTATCGTTCTTTCTTCTTCTTGCTTAATGTTCATTTGCACATTTCTTTATTGTTATATTTTAATGTGCACGGTTTGACGGTGAAAGTTGTGAGGATTCTATGAAATCTTGAGGAAGCCAACTCAATAAAATTATGGAAGTGAAATACATTTGATTGATTGACCCATTCAATCCACTCATCATTTATGTCAGATCATTGGTAGAAAAAATGTTGGAAGTGCCCCGAGATCATTGGATCTGATCACTAGTGGCATTTCAATCATTGCCTATATTAAATTCAGTCTATCATCAAGAAATTTTTCAGCTATATAAGCACAAAAAAATGGACTGCTCAGGGAGGCTCTCCATAGGGATTGAGAAGATTTCATTTCTGAGCTCTGTAATTTCTTGGTTTCAGTTGTCTATGGAAGTAGAGAGAGGGACACACTCCTAGAGGTGGTTTATGGACATGCAAAGGAATCTGTAATTTTATTTAGAGAGCTTTGTAATGAGATATTTTTGTCATTGTTCTTTCAGTATTATTTCAACTGTTTTGGTAAGACTGTACTTTGCTTCGTCTATAAGACATCTTGGACCTGGACCACTACGAGCCCTTATTAGAAGCTGTTTCAGAAGTAAATTGCCAAGGCACCTTCTTCCAAAACACTTTCCAATGTGAGTCAAACAAGAGAGACAGTGCAGATGTTTTCCAAGTGTTACAAATACAAGATCAAAACCAGATAAAAATCATAGCTTTTGTCTTTCTCAAGTATATTTCTTAACATAATCTAAAAGTGGTTAGGTGCAAAAATCAGAATATGCTCCAATATTGATAATACAAATATCCAATCCATGATAGTATGATCAATATAGTTCAAAAGGAAGTAAGACTTCAGCAAAATGCAGGAAAAGCAACATATAGATTGTTGGAATAAAATGCTATAATTTATTCTCTTGTAATGTTGGAGACTGGTAAAAATTGAATTCATTGTATGGTCTGAAAGACTCATATACACGGGTTGGGATATTAATAAGATTCACCAAGCTGGATGGTCCTCTTGGTTAGGGAGGAAAACGACAAGAATTATTCGCATATCTGAAATCAAGAAATTAATCATTCAGACATGTCACAAAAACAGATAGAAGAGACCTTTAGCAAGTCTCCTATTTCTATGTTGTGATTGATTGTAACTCCAACGTCTGTTATCAGTTTTACTATCATTTTTTCCTGCACATATGTTGCAAAGGATTTGCCTCCAAATATGTATACACGAGGGACAAAATTTTCTCTCCCCTCCTCTGGAGTAATTTCCTTTAGGCTTCATCTTCTTGTATCGATATATAATTCCCAAAATATTTAAGAGTTGACACTTGTACTCATGGATACGTTTAACCTGCAGAAAGAATAATATATTGCATGCCAATCAATGTCCCATGATTGTCTCATAACTTCTCTCTAGTATTCTACCATTCTCCGTAATTAATTAAAAACATTTGCCTAGATAATCTACCTTTACATCAAACATATCATGTTTTTTCTCTAATATATGAGACACGATTAATTTTGTTGGCTATTTTTGCTGCCGGCCATTCTTCTTGTAGGTCTACATTATCGTACAAATTTGAATTGTCAGCCTCTAAGTTGAAATCCAGGACAGAGTTTTTGTTTGTTAAGACACACGTGGGAGGTAGACTGATGCAATCACAGAAACTTATTGCATAATTGGATCTGAACTGTCGAAGCTCTACTAATTGTTCAGTCTTAAGAACCCAATCTTTTGTTCCAAGCCACTTAGTTCAAAATCGAATCCATCTCCTGGGTGTTACTCCATTGGTCTTATTTTCAAACTTTTCAGGCCACATCTAATATCAAAATGGTTTCAAAATAATCTACATATAGCTAAATTTTCTTGTATACGGCCAAATATTTCTGCTACTCGAAAAATGTGACATCATTAAATTTACTAAAACTCCTTCTACAAGTTGGGACTAATTATATGGAGGTGCAAGCCTCCTTTATGAAGATATTTTTTAAACTCTGAAGTACTAGATATTGTGCAAGAAGGGAAAGATATATTACCTCATAAAAATTACTGAAGACCTCTTTCTTCACAATTTCACTGTGTATTTCAGTAACTCCATTAATAGAACACATAGGTTAGCCATGCGTACTAATTTAGTTGGTTTAATAATCACATCCATAGAACTGATTTTAGATCCCTTTTCATTTTCTGACTTGAGATGAGCTTTGGGTTCTGGCTCTACTGCCTCAAAACTTCCTTCTTTACCAGCTTTGGATTCTTTAGCTACTTCTTTAGAAGCTTCTTCCTCTTTCCACAGATCAGAAAATACTGGCATGGAAGGATCTGCCTGAATATGTTCAATTGTTGAGAGGCATGAGAGCTTAGCCTCGTGCAGATAAGACAATCCTGGTCATGAAATCTGTAATTATACCCATCATGATATATCTCAGCATGAGAGCTTAGCCTCGCGTATATAAGACAATCCTGGTCATTAAATATGTAATTATGACCATCATGATATATTTCAAATTAAATAGACGAACATAGTACACGAATTGCACAAGAGTTTGAGAGGGAATTAGCTATGGGTTAAGAGTGTTGGTTTAAACCTTTTCTCCGATACAATATGCTTGAGTTGTCCAAGACTGCAACAGATGTCAAATGTGGCAAGCATTGCAAAAGACTATGATCGCTAAGAATATTTCTTATGACAGAAGGATATCATGTAATTTAGTTGGTTTTATTAGGATGGGCATGTTCTGCTTTATTGCTTTTGTGATGTACATTTCAACACATTAAATATGTATATAATATTCCTCTCTTACAGTAGTTTTGATAAGTTTAATAATTATATGTATATAATATTCCTCATTACATTAATTTTTCTCTTTTTAAGAGTTAATTGATTAACTGTTTCATAGTGTTATTGTTTCCCATGATCATTATAGCATTGCTGATATCAGCGATGCCGCCGGGTCCTGTGGCACAGGAACCCAAGACAATGTCATCTTCACCATACCAATAATAACCTTAAAAAATAGACATTTAAGAAATTAAAAAAATTAAAAAGAAATTAAATAATACACAACCTTAGTCTAACTTCTATCTATCTTCTAAAATTGCTACAAATTAGTTCAAATAATCGTCCTAAACGATTCATGTATATCCCCTTGGCGGGGACATAATGAATCAAAGAAAAAAATACACTATTTATCCTTAACTTAAGTGTTAATCAAAATAAAAATAAAAATAGAAAAACCACCTACATTCAACAACCTATTAATGATACATGTTATGGATAACAAATGGAATGAAAAATAAAATAACAAAGTATATACTTAGAATAATTCTATATAAAATTTATTTTCAACCTTATTGACTAAATTGCCATATAAATAATTTAATAATGAATAAAACAACTCTTTCAATTAATTTAAGTCAATTAAACTTAAATAAATTTAATTATATCAACATTAGTAAATTTTCATTTCATTAAATTCAAAATATTTAATAATTTTTACATTTATATTAAATAAATATGAATGATTATTATCCATAACATTTTTAAGAATTATTTGAGTTCAAAAAACAATCTACTCTTGGGGATTGGGAGACGAAACAAATAATGTTGTTGAAGCCCTTGCCCTCTGGCAAGGCCTTCGCCAAGCTACAATTCAAGAAGTCAAGGAAATCACTGTGGTCGGTGATTCAAAATTAATCATTCAAACGCTTTCTACCAATTCCTTTCCTTCTTAGTTGCAGATTCGACAGTTGATGAAAAAATACAAAGACTCGCCAATTCCTTCAGGAAGATCGATTATTTTCATGCTCTAAGAAATCTAAATGGCAAAGCGGACCAGGTGGGAAATGTCACTTCTTCTCTAACCAAATGTGCTCTAGTGATCAATGGATTTAGATCCTCTTGCCAAATACCATAAGACCAAGGCTAAAGTTCCAAGGGGCCTACCCCTACCCCCCTTCACGTGGAGCCATCTTTTTCTATCCTTGGATCATGGCGCATCTCTCCCCCTCTGTCACATCCCCTCCCATCTATCTGAGAGGGAACATGACCATAGTGTGATCTAAACCGGGGAACTAGCCCCATTTACGTATATAAAAAAGCATTGAACTTAAACATACACAAATGCATACAATTGCAATTATACAGTGGAAGCAATTCATCTATTCAACACATTAAACACGTTCATCATATTTCATCAGGAAAATACAAATGCAGAGATACTTATCTTTGAAAGAAGCTCATCCCGCAACCAACTATGTCGCTACAACCTTCCACCCAACCATAGGCTAGTGTGCTCATCAATCTCTCAGTAACACTGCCACCCCTGAGTTGGGCATGATTCCCACATTAAGGAATAAGGGAACACTACCAGACTCACTCATATCCAAGGATACAACAAAAACTCAGCCAAGCCAACACAGTTGGGTTTATCAGGATGTAAAGGAGATGGAAAGGCTGACTACTAAGCTAGTGAGCTCATCCACATAGCTATAGACACCTACACCAGCTCTAGCCTGGATTCTAAATGATCTACACACCCAACACAAGGAAGCATCCCCTTCTTTGCTACACAATCCCTCAGGATATTCCTTCCCATTCAGTGTTATTCAGGGTGTGCAAAGAAGAAAACCAGCCCCCTAGATCTGTCGGTGAGGTTCCTTCTCACAATAGGTTTATTAAGCTAGTTCAGACCCCATTTCCACTCCCAAACCAGTTCATACCAAAATAACAGAGGCATACACAATGATTGCAAGTTCTGGGCATGATGAAAAAATGACTTGGGAACCAAAATCGAATTTGTAGATGGGGGAAAACAACCCTGGGAGAGCAATTCGATTTCTAGAAACGTTCTATGGCTTCACGTGGGAAAAAATGACTCCCTCGGTTCCTAAATTCGTGGATTTGTCCCCCATTGGTTGTGCAACACATAAAACATAAAATTCCCAGCCACTAAATGTCAACAAAACCACTTCCCAGCCATGGGGAAAATGAAGAACACTGCAAAAATTTCCATGGAGAATGCCCAGCAGCTCCAAAAACGTTGGGAAGACAAAAACATGGATGCATGAGGGAATGGGAAGCAAAAATGGTCAATTACTTGGCTCATAAATCAAAACACGTTTTTTCCAAAAATTGTTGCTCTACCCAATTCGAATTTTGATCTCCATACCTTGCCGATCCCATGCAATAACTAACTCAACCAATTTCTGGCAGAATTAAATGATTGGAAACAAGAGACAAAATGGTTAGTTGACAGTTTGATGGGTTCTATCTTTGACATTTGGATTTTCCCCATTGGCTCATAGGTTATGTAACACCCCAGTTTTGACCTCGTTTGCATTAAATTTATATGATGTAGATATTATATGGAATCATGGCAAGGATCTCAAGGCCAAGGCCCTGTCATTTATTAATGTTTGGTGTATAGGTGATCATGATTGATGCCTATGGTTCATGTGCTAAGTCAAACACATTTATAAACATCATGTAAATATGCGATTTAATCAAAAACCCACAACTAGCTACGTCAATGCAACAAATAATGAGATGGGGGCATGATTTCCCAAGGATAAGGGGAGGGAATGTTTAACCTTGAGCCATTGGGGAAAACCCATAAAAACTGTCAACTACCCATTTCTTGTCTCTTCCCCCAACCATTTATTTCTGCCATAATTTGGTTGAGGTAGTTATTGCATGAAATGGGAAGAGTATGGGAAAAATTTTGAATTGGGCTGAGCACCCATTCTTGAAGAACGTGTTTTTTACTTCATGGGCAAGAAAGCACCTAAGAACGTATGATCATTCCCTCATGCATTAACGTTTTTCATCTTCCCTCACGTTTTGGGGAGCTACGGGATGCTTTGATCATCGATCCTTCATTCCCGAGGAACTCTGACACAGCTGAACCTCCATGTGTGTTCATCATTCACGTTTCAATTGTTTCTTCATTGTGCATGTCCAAGAAATCTATTTTGGGTGCTATGGAATGAATGGCCAACAAGGAATTGCTATTTTTGATGAATTTTGTATATTGCTGTGTATGCCCCTGTTGTTTTGGTCTGAACTGGCTTGGGAGTGGAAATGGGGTCTAAACTATCTTGATAAACCTAGTGCAAGAAGGAACCTCACAGATAGATCTATAGGGCTGGTTTTCTTCTTTACACACCCTGAATAGCACTGGAAGGGAAGGCATATCCCGAGGGACTATGTAGCAAAGAAGGGGAAGCTTCTTAGTGTTGGCTGTGTAGATTTTTTAGAAGCTAGGCTAGATCTGGTGCAGGTGTCCATAGCTCTGTGGTTGAGCTCACTAGCTTAGTAGTCAACCTTTCCATCTCCTTGCAACCTGATAAACCCCACTGGTAATTGGATTGGTTGTGTCTTATTGTGCATTTGGCCATGTGTGATCCTTGACTAGATAGTCTGATAAACCCAACTGTGAATGATGGATTGGTTGAGTGGCCTGATAAACCCAGTAGTGAGATGGATTGGTTGTGTAGCCTAATAAACCCATCAGTTGTCTTGGTCAATCCCCTATGTAAGTGTTGGCTTGACTGTGTGCAGTATGATAAACCCAATTGTTGGCTAGCTTGACTGTGTGCATTCTAATAAACCCAACTGTTAGCTAACTTGACTATGTGTAGCCTGATAAACCCAACTGTGTTGGCTTGGTTGAGTTCTTGTTGTATCCTTGGCTATGTGTGAGTCTGCTAGTGTTTCCTTATTCCTTGGGGGAATCATGCCCAACTCGGGGGTGGCAGTGCTGCTGAGAGATTGATGAGTGCACTGGCCTATGGTTGGGTGGAATGTTGCAGCGACATAGTTGGTTGCAGAACAAACTTCTTTTGAAGATAAGTGTTCATGTCTATGTTAATCTCTGCATTTGTATTTGCTCAATGAAATATGATGAACATGCTTAATGTGTTGAATTGATGAATTGCTTCCACTGTATAATTGCAATTGTATGCATATGTGTATGTTTACTTTCAATGCATTTCTAAGTTTCCTTATGGGGATTAGATTGGCCTGAATGATCAAATTGGTCGAAGACTTTTGTTAGTAGGTGGAATTTCCGTAGAAATATCCTTCTGCAACTTGCGGGATGCAGGATGCAAGATGTGGAAATGACATTCTGTAAATCCTGTTCTCCGCAATTTTTCCTTCCGCGACTTGTGAGATGCAGCTTCACAGATCTCTTTCTGCAACTCTCCTTTCCGCAATAGTCTATTTCCACATGCGGGATGCGGGATGCGGAATGTGGGATGCGGGATGCGAGATGCAGGATCACTATTACAGAGAAAACTTCCTATGGCTTGGGGTGTACCACAACAGACAGAGAAACCACAGAAATCAATCCCTTCCCCATATGTAAGAGAAATACAACATCTAACACTAAAGGATCTTGAAACATACCTTATTCCGGACGGTTGTAGTAGATCCCCATTGAGCTTTTTCCAATCCTGCTTGCGTTAGAAATTCACTCTCAACAACAGTAAACAACGCAAGCATGCTATATAATATAGTGTTAGTCCTACTTTAGCATATATAATCAATGATACATAAGCTATTAAACACATCCATGGATTCAATATTCATTTAAATGCACATCATTGGACAGGAAAAGATATTTCTATTAAATAAATCAGAGACTACACAAGTGACAACCTCTGTCGGCATGTCTGCGAACCGCAGAAAATGAGTCCTCCACCTGGGCCTCCATCTCTCGATAGCAAGCTCACAAGCAAAGGAAAGCTTGGGAAGAACATAAAGTGCTCCAAGGGACAAAGGGATGCAAACTCAAGTATAAGCAAGCTATAGTAACAATGGACTATAGTTTTCTTGCCCTTCAATTCCTCCCCTTCAATGTATCCAAAGGGTTCCTTATATAGTGCTTCAATGGGGTAATGGAAGGTCGAATATGAGCGATCTCGAGGCATATGGAAGGCCAAGAGACAAGTGACTCGGATCCACATCAAGGAAAACTCCAAAAATATTTGGCCTTTTGCACACATCCCGATGTATGCGGGTTTAGGGGTAATATCCACGTATATACGGGAGCAAGGGATTAAAAGTCGCGTACATAAAATAATGAGTGTTTTTAGGGATGATCTTGGAAACATCAAAGGTACAAAAATAGTCCATGGGGTCCAAAGAGTCTGCAGAGCGATAGGGAAGGCCATAAAACTGTGATCAACCATGTGTGGTAAAATCAGTTATAACAATCGTAATTCTCATTTTCCTGATTCCACAAACTCAATATTTATTCATCGTTGATTCTTGTGGGTTGGTTCTCAGTCATTGATTTGTCCCCTGAAGCGGAACAAATTGTGACCGTCGCTTTCTATCACAATTTTTATCCCTTCGTTCAATTCCCTCTGAGATATTTCTTCATAGATCGTTGAATTGATCAATGGTGGACGGGAAGGGATGTGACAGTATGGTATCCGAACATGAATGTTGAGGAGTGTTTCACGGCCATGCCTAACAACAAAGTTTCCGTAGTAAATTTTTAATTCCACCTAATAATCATGGTATGCGTACGTGACAAGTTAAATATTCCCCCCCCCCCTTATCCTTAGGAATATCATGCCCCCATCTCATTATTTGTTGCATTGACATAGCTGGTTGTGGGTATTTTAATTAAACTGCATATGTACATGATGACCAAAATTATAATGTGCCTGGATAGCATGAAATACCATCGGCAACAATTTTTAATCGTTGAACCATAAAATGCTAAATCAATGGTGGGGCTTTTTCCTTTAGCTCCACACCATGATTAATTGCAATATATACATCATAAACATTTTAATGCAAACGAGGTCAAAACTGGGGCATTACAATCCCCTCCCCCTTCAACAGCACTATCCTCAGTGCTTTACGAAATTGAACAAAAATGCTACATTGGTACCGCCCTCAGTGCTCCACAGAATTGAACAAAAATGGATGTGTCAATTGCATGGCATCCTCTAGCTCCCTTGTATCCTCTTCAGGACCATAGTGCTCCCATTGCACCTTTACCTTCCCTATGTCTCGGTTCTGGAGCATTATGACCTTCCTGTCGAGGATGCGCATTGGCTCGATTTGGAACTCTCCCCGGGTTCCACCTGAATCACATCCCAATTTATCACATGGTTAGGATCATGTACATATTTCTTAAGCGAAGAAACATGAAAAACATTATGAGCTCTAGTGCCTGTAGGAAATGCAATTCTATATACAACTGGTCCTATTCGTTTGAGCACTTCAAATGCCCACAATATCTAGGTGACAGCTTGGCACAACTTCCAAGCTTCAAGGAACTCTTCTTTGCCCTCACTCTGAGGTAAACATGATCCCCAACACTGAAATATCTATTCACCCTATGCTTATATGCATAGCCTTTTTGTCTATCCTAGGCTGCTTTCATATTCTTCCTGATCTTTACAACCTCCCTCTCCATCTCCTTGTGCAATTTTGGACCAAGCACAACCCTGTTCACTGGATTATCCCAAGTCACTAGTGTCCTACACCTCCTGCCATACAAAGCTTCATATGGACTCATCCCCAAGGATTCTTGTTGTTCATTGTTATAATCAAATTCTACCAAGTGTAAATAATCCTCCCACTTGGATGGTTTATCCATCACATACATGTGAAGCATGTCTTCAAGAACCTGGTTAACTCTCTATGTATGCCCATCAGTCTGAGGATGGTAGGTAGTGCTGAAGTTCAACTTTGTACCCAAATATGCAAATAACCCCTTCCAAAAATTGGAAGTGAACTTGACATCTCTGTCAGAGACACTTGCCTTAGGCAATCCATGTAATTTGAAAATCTCCTTCATGGAGATCCTTGCAATGTCATCAGGCTTATGCGTGGACTTAACCGGTATAAAATGTGTTTCCTTTGTCAACTTGTCCACCACAACCATGATGGAATCATGTTGTTTCCAAGTCATTGGCTATTGGGTATATGTTATATTCTTTGCATGTGTGTATGGAGGGGAGGTGCGCATGTCAGCACTGCATCTCGGTGATCCCAAAAGTACCTTCACAGAAACATGTTAGAGGCCCTATTTCCGTTCGAAAATGGGGGTTAGGCTATTTCCAATGCGAGTGCAGCAAGCAATTTTTTTGGCTATTTATAGAATTTATGGCTATTTATAGCTATTTGTGGCTATTTTTAGAATTTGTCTAAAAATATGTAACTTAATCCCGGTTAAGGGATTGGATTCTTTTTCTAATTCGGGTTAATAGATTAGGGTATTTGGATGCTGTTGAATACCTATATTTTGTATTTTGAGGATTCATAATGTAATGAAGAGAAAATATGAGGTAAATATATGTGTTTCTGTGTGAATGATGTGTTGTGATCTATTGATATGCTTTGCTTCTTTGCATAGTTTTAAAACTTACATGTGGTATCAAAGCTCGATTTTGTCATCAGGGGGACGCCTTTGCTATCAAGGGTTCAATGTGGTTGATAGATCTCGGGTCTGTGATAAAGCCAGGTTCAGTGGGATATTTGGAGTGTTGATTTGTGCATTGAAAGAGAATGGCGAGCACTTCAAGAATTGAGATTGAGAAATTAAACGGCCAGAATTTTGAGCTATGGAAGCTCAAAATGGAGGATCTTCTGTTATATCTAGAATAGTGGATTGCTATGGATCTGGGTACAAAATGCACTGCAATGTTACAAGATGATTGTGATAAATTAGAAAGAAGGGAGAGCAGTACAATATGATAGTGCTTATTAGACTCTATGTTGTTGAACACATCTGGTGAAGGTAGTGCAGTAAAGCTATGGGAAAAACTAGGGAGTTTGTACCAATCAAAATCCCTTGTGAACAAGTTGTTTCTACAAAAGAAGTTGTTTCACCTCAGAATGGATGAGAATGACACTGTAACAGAGCATTTGAATGTCTACAATACTATGGTAAGTCAGATAACCTCTGTTGGTATTAAAATGGCTAAAGAAGATAAATGTATTACATTATTGTGTTATTTGTCGGATTCCCGGGACAACCTAATTGTTGCAATAGGTAGTGTTAGCCATGCGACCTTAAAATTTGATCAAATTGTATCATCCCTACTATTAGAAGAGATGAGGCTAAAAACCATAAAATATCATAGCATGAATTCCTTGTATGTCAAAGGTCTCCCCCAGTAGAGAAACAAAAATAAAGCATCCGAGGGGAGATCTAAATCTAAGGGTATATCTAAATCCCCAGGAAAAGGAATAAGGAAGTGTTGGAAATGCGGTAAATCTGGGCACTATAAAAAGGATTGCAAATCTAAGAATGTTGAGAAAGAAAAGGGATATGAGTATACCCCTTCCACAGTGGCGAAGAACTCCTCAAAAGAAGAAGGGAATATGTACCTAGCTTCCATGGGTAATCCTTTGGAACGTGGTATATGGTTGATTGACTTAGGTGCGTCATGTCATATGACCCCTCATAGGGAGTGGTTATGTGAATATGAAAAGTACAATGGAGGAGATGTGTACTCGGGAGATGATTCACCAACAAGTATCATTGGACGTGGTAGAGTCAAGCTAAAGCTGAAGGATGGAAGGATTAGAACTCTTCCTGGAGTGCTACACATTCCAAATCTAGCAAGAAATTTGATATCTGTTCGAAAGATGGATGTTGCAGGTGTAAAGACTGTGTGTGGAGATGGTGGTTGCAAAATGTTTCGAGGATCAATGGTATTGATGAGGGGAGTTCGGTATGGAACTCTGTAGAAATTATTGGGAAAAACCATCATTGATGAATGTAACATTTCGGTTGTGCTTGAGGATGGAGGTAAAGATGACAAAACCATGACTGCATCAGGAGGAAAGACAATGCTATGGAATACAAGGTAAAGGTATGGTTGAAGGTATGATGGATTGCACTCTGGATTTTGATTTCTGTGAACATTTTATATATGGAAAACAAAATCGAGTAAGATTTGCATCTGGTGCTACAAGAGCAAAGGGAATTCTAGAATTAATACATAGTGATGTGTTTGTACATGTTCCTATTACATCATCGAGAAAATATGTGTATTATGTTTCATTTATAGATGATTTCTCAAGGAACATATGGATTTATTTTCTTTGAAAGAGATATGAAGTATTTTACAAGTTTAAAGAATTTAAGGCTCTTGTGGAAAATCAGTCAGAAAAGAAAATAAAGGTGTTGAGGACACATAATGGTGGAGAGTTCTGTGGGAATGAATTCGAGGAATTTTGTAAGAAGTGCAATATAGCAAGGCAAAAGAATACTCCATACACACCTCAATAGAATGGAGTTGCTGAGAGGATGAATATGACATTGATGGAAAAGGCAAGGAGCATGCTAAGCAGTGCTGGGATAGGACAAGAATTATGGGCAGAAGCAGTGGAGACAGTATGTTACTTGGTAAATCGATCACCCACATCAGCATTGATTTATAAAACCCCACAAGAGGTATGAAATGGTAAGAAACCCTCTATTAAGCATCTGAAAGTTTTTGGTTGTGATGCTTATGTACATGTTCCAAAGGAGAAAATGAGCAAGTTGGATAACAAAGCTGAGAAGTGTATCTTTATTGGCTATAAAGATGGTATAAAAGGGTATAAGATTTGGAATCCTATAACAAAGAAGATTGTTTACAGTCAAGATGTTGTGTTTCTAGATGTCAAAGAATTCCCTATACAGGAAGTGAATCCAATGGAAAAGGAACTAGAGAAAATAGATTTTAAGTTAGAAGGTGAAGAATCTAACTCAATAGAATACGTTGAATCAGAAGAAGAAGAACCTTATACTCCAGTTTTGAGGACATCATCTTGAGAAATAAGGCAACCAGAAAGATATTCCCCTCCTGATTTTCGCTCTCATTTTTCTATGTCTATTACTCATGATGATCCTAGAAATGTGAAGGAAGTTATTGATTCAAAGGATAGTGATCTATGGAAAAAGGCCATGGCTGAAGAAATGGATTCCTTGGACAAAAATGAAGTTGGAATATAGTCCAATTACCAGCTGGAAGAAAATCCGTTGGGATCAAATGGCTATTTAAAAAGAAGTTGAATGCAGAAGGTAAAGTGGATAAGTATAAAGCCCGCTTGGTAGCAAAGGGATATTCTCATGTAGAGGGGATTGATTTTGTTGAAATATTTTCTCTAGTTGCAAAATTAACTTCTATTAGACTTCTTCTTTCTATTGTTGTTGCTTTTGATCTTGAAGTAGAGCAGATGGATGTGAAGACACCGTTCTTACATGGGGATCTGGAAGAAGAAATATACATGAAACAACCAGAAGGGTTCATAGTAAAGGGAAAGAATGAGTTGGTATGTAAACTAAAGAAGCCCCTTTATGGTCTAAAGCAATCTCCAAGGATGTGGTACCAAAAGTTTGACACATACATACTTGGATTGGGGTTTGTGAGAAGCAAAGCTAATCACTGTGTATATTCCAAACAAGTTGGTGATCACTTCATTAACATAGTTTTGTATGTTGATGACACGTTGTTGATTGGAAACAACAAAGATGTTATAAAGGAGGTAAAGTCTCAACTGTCCTCCAAGTTTGATATGAAAGATATCGGTGCTGCAAACTTCATTCTGGGAATGGAGATAAGAAGAGATCATGCAAAAAAAATGATCAGTTTAAATCAAAGAAAATATGTTGAGATGATGCTACAGAGATTTAACATGCAAGAAAGTAAGCCGATCAAGGTTCCTATTCATGTAGGTGTAAAGTTATATGTAGAGCAGTTTCCCAAGACACTCGGAAGAAGAAGAAGACATGTCACGAGTTCCATATTCCAGTGCAGTTGTTAGTTTGATGTATGCAATGTTATGTACAATACTAGACATTGCTCATGCAATGGGAGTTTTGAGCAAATATATGTCAAAACCAGGAAAGGAGCATTGGACAACTGTAAACAGGGTCTTCAGATATTTGTGTGGCACCACAGATTATGCAATCTCCTACTAAGCAATATCTAGACCAGACAGAGGAATAAATGTACATGTATTTGTTGATGCAGACTGGGCTGGAGACCTTGATCACAGAAGATCTACAAGTGGGTATGTGTTTAACTTATTTGGATGAGTAACATACAAGCTGTAGTTGCACTCTCAACTAAAGAAGTTGAATACATGGAAGCCACTCATGCAAGCAAATAATTTGTGTGGTTGCAAAGATTGTGTTCAGGTATTGGGTTTGTATAGAACGGTGTAAGGTTAGATTGTGATAGTCAAAGTGAAATCTTCCTGGCAAAGAACCCTGCTTATCATGCTAAGACAAAGCATATTGATGTGCAATATCACTTTGTGAGAGATATGGTTGAAGACCAAAAGGTGCTACTAGAGAAGGTTGACACTGTGAAAAATGTTGCAAACTCATTAACAAAGTCTGTTAGTACATAGAAGTTCTCTTGGTGTAGAGAATCTATGGGAATTGTTTCCCTGAACCTATGACTTTATGATTACATGAATCATTACTATGCAAAGGAAACAACAAGTGGGAGAATGTTGGGTATATGTTATATTCAGCACTGCAACTTGGTGATCCCAAAAGCACCTTCACAGAAACAGGGCAGAGGCCCTGTTTCCGTTCGGAAATGGGCGTTAGGTCGTTTCCAATGCTAGCGCATCGAGCAAATTTTTTTGGCTATTTATAGAATTTATGGCTATTAATAGTTGTTTGTGGCTATTTTTAGAATTTGTCTAAAAATATGTAACTTAATTCTGGTTAAGGGATTGGAGTCTTTTTCTAATCTGGGTTAACGAATTAGGGTATTTGAATGCTACTAAATACCTATATTTTTTATTGTGAGGATTCATAATGTAATGAAGAGAAAATAGGAGGTGTGGCTCCAAGGTTTTTTTGTTTACCCGGTTAAGGGTTTCCAGGGTAAATATATGTGTTTATGTGTGAATGATGTGTTGTGATCTTTATTTTGCTTAAAAGAATTTGTATGCTTTGCTTCTCTGTAGAGGTTTAAAACTTACAATGGAAATCCTGTAATAAAATCCATGGAAATAACTTCCCATTTCCTTTCTGGAATTGGAAAAGGCTGCAACAAGCCTGCTGGGTATTGATGCTCAACCTTCACCTGCTGACATTTTATGCACCTTGAAATATATTCAGCCATGTCCTTTTTCATTCCTAGCCAAAAATACTGCTTTTTGGTTGTAGCAATTATCTTCTAATATCATGGGTGACCAGAATATGGAGCTTGATGGATCTCATCCATAACAACCCTCCTCAAATATACTACATTCAGAATATAATTTCTGATCTTATAAGTAAGAACTCCATCTTCTTCCAATTTATATCCCTCGTACCTCTTTTCAAGGATTTGCTACTGCAACTTGTCTTTATACATTTCATCTTCAACAATATGACTAACAATCTCTTGTCTCAAATATTATTGGCAAATACTAAGAGATGCCACATGCATTTCCTGCACCTTCCTACTGAGTGCATCAACTACCTTATTCTCTTTTCCTTTTATGTGTTTGATTTAAAAAACAAACTCACATAAAAAATCCAGCAATCTAGCTTGCCTATCATTTAACGTTGCCTAATCAAACAAGTACTTCGGACCATAATGGTCTGTCCTTAGCTCAAATATTTTTCCCATCAAGTAATGCCTCCACATCTTGAGAGCATGTATTATGGCTACAAGTTCCAGATCATGAGTGGCATAGTTGTTCTCATGCTCCTTCAACTTTCTTGACTAATAACATATTATGTGGTTGTCTTGTATAAGAACTCCTCCAAGCCCTTGACCACATGCATTGGTACACCACAAAATATTTTTTTGGGTTTGCAATATTCAATACTAGTGCACTTGTGAGAATATTCTTCAACTACTGGAAGCTTTCTTCACACCTCGTTGTCCATTCAAGCTTTATTCCCTTCTTTTGCAAAGAAGTGACTGGATATGCAACCTTTGAGAATCCTTCAATGAATATCCTATACTATCCTGCAAACCCCATAAAAGATCTTACATCCGTTATATTTCTTAGAGTAGAAGAATTCATAATGGCCCCAATCTTCTCAGGGTCCACAGATATACCCTCTTCTGAGATAATGTGACCCAAATAATGAATCATATCCCTATAGAAGTTTTACTTTCTCAACTTTGCATACAACTTATGCTCCCTGAGCAATTGCAATTTCAATCTTAGATTTTCTTCATGATCTTCCTCATTCTTAGAATAAATAAGGATGTCATTAAGAAAAACAAGAAAAAACTTGTCCAAATACCTGCTGAAGACACTATTCATAAGGCACATAAATGTATTTGGTGCATTTGTGAGACCAAATGGTACCACTACAAACTTATAATGTCCATACATTATCCTGAAGGTTGTCTTATGAATGTCTTCATCATTGGTTCTCACCTGATGGTAACCAGAACTCAAGTCAATCTTGGAAAACACCTTTGTTCCTCTCATTTGATCAAAGAGGTCATCAATCCTAGGAAAAGGATATTTTTTCTTCACAATGACTTTGTTCAACTATTTGTAATCAATACACAACCTGAGTGTACCATCTTTATTCTTCACAAGAACCGGTGCCCTCCAAGGAGACATACTTGGCCTGATATACTTCTTTTCCAACAAATCTTGCAGCTGCATCTTCAGCTCTAGCATTTCCGGTGTACTCATTCTGTAGGGTGTCTTAGACACTGGTGCTGCTCCTGGAACAAGTTCAATTGTGAAATCAATGTCTCTCTTTGGAGGAAGCCCTGGAATTTCATCAAGAAAAACATCCTTGAATTCCTGCAACACATGAAATTCTTCCAACCTAGGAGTTTCATTCTCTGCTTCCTCCAAAACATGGGCTGCATACAACTGGAAACCTTTCCTACATAGCTTCTTCAACTGCATTATTGAAATATGCCTCATAGAAATCACCTTGGGAATGCCTCTTACAACTATTGGGCTCCCTTCTTCATCCGTGCATTCAAAAGTCTTATTATAACAGTCAAGATTTACCTTGTGAGATTATAACCAATCCATTCCAATGAGAAAATCATAGGAACCAAGTGTTAGAACATTCAGATCTACACAAGTGACCAATCCATTCATAACCAATGGAAATTTCTCTACCATTTCACTAACCTTTCTCTTAGTTCCAGTGGCTAGTTGAACGAACCAAGATTTGCTATGCTTTACTTTCTCAAAAGCACAAATCTCCACTACTCTAGGAGTAATGTAATTGTGAGTAGAATCAGGGTCAATCAAAATAGAAATAGATTGCTCAACAATCTTACCTGCAACTTCAACCATAGTTGACTAGTGATCTTCCTGGCGGTCCTCCAGTGATGCATAAATCCTAGGGATGACCCTTTCTACTTGACCCACTATTTCATTTTCTTGAATGTTGTAAGCTATCCTTGCATTCTCATTCTCAAGTAGACAATTCCTACGCATGTGGGGTCGTCCACATTTCCAACATTGGAGTGGTTCTTTGTTCTATTGTGGTTATGTTGGCTTTTCTCCCACCACTCTAGCTTGATGCTTCTCAACTTGGGATGGTTGATTCTGCTGATTCCCGAAGTTAGAAGGTTTGAAACCTTTCTTCCTTTGGTCAGACTTCTTATTCTTCTGTCCTTCTATATCTTATGATAATCAGATTTTCCTTTCCTTTGCTCATAGCAATACTTATCTTTCCTTGTCGCTTCTTCCAGATTTCTAGGTTCATAAAACTCAATTCTGTCTTTGTAAGACTGAGGTAATCCACTAAAGAAATGCTGGATTTTCACTTTTTCATCTTTGATGTACCTGGCATACCTCAAAAGTTCCAGGAACTTGTTTTCATACTCTTCCATGGTCTGTTGTCCCAATCTCAGCTCATGGAACTCTTTAATCGTATCATCATAGTACCTATCAAAGAGATTCTTTTGCTTGAAATACTTCTGGAAATGCTTCCACACAATCTTCCTTTCATTGACATTTTTCACTTGCCTGAAGTGCTCCCACCATATGGATACTCTTCCAGTCAAATTAAATATGGCTACCCTAGCCTTCATATTTCTTGAATAGTCTTTGAATTGAAAATATTTTCTCATTCCCATAAGCCAAGCTTCAGCTTCTTAACCATTATTTATCTCACCATTGAAGGTAGGCGACCTTGCCTTCTTAAAATCATCACGTGAATGGTTCTCGTAACGCCTCTTCCTCCCATTCTTGTGAGAAGAATAACTTGAACCGCTAGTGGATCCTTCAGAGTCAAATGACCCACTAGGAGATCTCTTCCTTCTTCTGGTACTGCTTTTACTACCTTCCGGTATTACAGTCCTATCCCCAGAGTTCATCCGCCTCCAGATGTCTGTCAAAATTTGCAGCATGGTTACATTCAGCTGATTCTTCTCCTCTTGAGCCTTCACCAATCTTTCAATATCCACCCTGTAACTTTGCATCTCCACCCTTAGGCTTCTCATGGTCATTGGAAAATATGGGGGCGTATCTTCAAATTGTTGGGCTATAGGGAAGACCCGGGTTTTACCAAGAACTTCGCACCAACAAAAGACCCACAGTGTTGGCCCTTTTGGCAGCAGCCTGCGAACAGGCTACAGTCTCACCCGAAACAGCTATGGGGTGCTGCAGAATCAGGTTTCTACAAGCAGAAGAGGGATATTACTGTACCTTTAGCGTTTAATAAATTATAATCAATTAACACAGAGCTCTGACATTCACATATATAACTTCACAGATAGATAAACAAACTATGACTTGCTTAACCCTTTACTGGGAATTCACAGCGAAGCTATTAGCAGCGATCTTACTTATCAGATTTATAGTTATTAATGCATAAAAGGACATAATAGAAATATCACAATAACACAAGAACCACGACACCAGATGTAACATGGTTCACCCCCAGTGTAGGGGTTACGTCCACAGAACTGTGTTTATTCAACTCTTTACAAAACCCCATTTCTGATCTACGCACTCAGCTGCAAATCTCTTCAAGTCCTCAAATCCGCGCACACAACAGTAGGCCTCTGCGCACACAGCTACAAATCTTCTAATCACTTACAAAACCCACTGCGCACACAGCTGCAGAGGTCGTCCACGCACACAGCTGGGACTTAACCTTTCCTTACAAAACCCTTGTACAGTCTCTTAGCTTCGCAGTACAATAGCATCATATGATAATCGTTGAATACCTAACCCTACTTCGTTACATAAGTGCCTATTTATACAGTGCACTATTACAAAAACCCTGGACTTAAACCATGGGCGCCCAAAACCCTAACCCTGGACTTAAACCATGGGTTAATTTCAAAAGGGGGCTTCGACCCACCCCCGACACCCCTAAGACTATCTTGATGCGTAACTCCACTTACATACAAAACCCGCGGAGTTAGTGAAACTAAAGACCCTAAGGGTCGGAGCCCCAACAGGCCCCTAAGACTCACTTGTGACCCGTCCCGGGGCACTTTGGAACTCTTCAGGCATTAGAATCTTGCTGGCGAAAGGAATGGACTGCTTGCTGAGGCTGCGTGCGCTGTTATTGACGGCTTGCTCCTTTGCTTCGTAATTTTTATGTTGGTGAGGACCTTCTGGGTCTATCAACAACCCCATTCTTCGGTTTGCTTGTCTGCTATGCCTGATTAAACATTTGACCATCCACAACTCGGGGGGCTTAGGTACCCTCAGACTAGCGTGTCATTGTGCTTTTGCATAAGACAAACAGCCACCTCAGTTCTGCTAACCCAGGAGGGTACCTCTTGGGCTCTTTCAGGGTTTCTCCGTGAGGACTGTTGCCTTTCATAGTGCCGCATAGAGCGCACTTCTGCTTTTCTTCACGTCTCCTAGAGCGAATTTCTGCCTTTCTTTGTTTCTGGTCGAGCATGCCTGTATAGGAGGATTGCTCAGAATATTCTGCAGACCTCTCTCCCTGAAATCTCGCAACAGCTCCAGAACTTCACAGTCGTTTGACATGGTCTTAGCTACAGAAACTATAGAATGCGAAATATGCAGGACTGGATGTGTTTTTAAAGAATCCGGTGATCAGATCTGTCATAATGGTGCATCATGGATATCAAATCTGATCGAGAGGTGGTGGATCTCGTCCACACACCGCTAGATCTCGTAAAATCTCATCATTAAGGGCACTCAACGCAGTGCACGTTCCATTGCCGCCAAATCCAATCTTCCCGAGCAGTCATAATTTAAAACTACGACCCAACTTTTAGCTGCGCCATACTAGCGACCTTCGACAGTATATGTGACCCTCGACCCGCGACCTTTTGACAGCTTGATTATAGTCTAGTACCCACTCGCAGCTGTTCTTGGTACTTAGACTCTTCCTCCTTTTATTACTCCTGACTAGAGGGTCTTGGCTTGTCCCTGTACTTCTTCAACCAACTTCCATTCACCATGGAAGGCAAGGTTTCTCCATGCAATTTAGCTAACTGGACTACGCCACCATCAGTAACTTTCTGAACTATGTATGGTCCTTTCCAATGGGTCTTAAAATTTCCTGGGAACTTCATGAATTTACTGTCATACAAGAGTACAAGATCATCAATCTGGAATTGCTTCTTTTTAATGTGCCTATCATGCCATGCTTTTTCTCTAGCTTTCTGGACTTGCTGCTGGAAGCCTGCAATGAATCTGTCCTCTTCTAGTTTTGTTATCTGAGCTAGCATTTTGTTCAACGTACCTAGGTCATCCATCTCTGTAAAAGCAGCTATTCTGAGACTAGGAACAATGTACTCCATTGGCATAACTGCTTCCTGCCCATAAACCAACCTAAATGGTGTATGGCCCGTCAACTTTTTGTAAGTGGTTCTATAAGCCCATAGGACTTCCGAAATTCTGAGATCCCAATCATTTCTATTGACATTACAAACCTTGGTCAGAGCCTGCTCAAGGATTTTATTGAAGGCTTCCACAGTTCCATTGGCTTGAGGATGATACGCAGTACTCTTCTGATGGTACACCTGAAATTCTTCAGTCAAGGCTTCGATAGTTTTATTCAAAAAGTGTGATCCCTGGTCACTCATAAGAATTCTAGGACATCCAAACCTTGTTAAGATGTTTTCAAATATGAACTTCGCAGCTGTAGCAGCGCTACAATCTTTGACTGGTTGAGCTTCAGCCGAACGGGTAAGGTACTCCGTTGCTGTAATAATATACCTGGCTCCCGATTTCTTTGCAGGAGGATTTATAGGTCCCACAAAATCAATAGCCCATTTATCAAAGGCTTGTAGAGTTACCTGTGGAATAAGAGGCATATCGTCCCTCCTGGATGGTTTGCCTGTCCTCTGACAGATGTCGCAACTGTGGCAGTACTCCCTGGCATCCTTATGAAGTGTAGGCCACCATAATCCTGCTGCAAGAATCTTCTGTGCTGTAGCTTTTCCTGCATAATGTCCTCTCGCTGCACCAGAGTGTGCCTCAGCCAAAATCAAGGGTTTTTTGTGCTCCAAGACACACCTGCGCAGTATTTCATTTGGTCCCATCTTGTATAGTTTTCCTGCGACCAAGGTAAAGTCAGCAGCGCAAACCACCAACTACTTCTTCTGCTGTGTTGTCATCTCCGAGGGTGCAAATCCTATAGCCAAATACTGAAAAATGTCCTTAAAGTAGTCATCGACCATCTGGATGGTGAATAACTAAGCGTCAGGAAGACCTTCATCTAAGCTAGTGGGCTCTTCCCCTGATTCGATCCTCGACAGATGGTCCGGTCCCAGGTTAATTCTTCCTGGCTTAACTGTAATCTCAAAGTCATATTCCTGAAACAATATCAGCCATCTACATATTCTTCCACCTAACACAGGCTCGTCAACTAAATATTTCAAAGCAGAGTGGTCAGTGAACATTTTAAAATGAGGACCTAACAGATAATGTCGAAACTTTTGCAAAGCATATACCATAGCTAAACCTTCCCTTTCTGTCGTCGTATAGTTCCTTTCTGCTGTTGACAACTTGCGACTTGCAAAGGCAAGAGGGTGATCAATGTTTCCTTCTCCTGTCTGAGCCAATACTATACCCAGAGCTATAGAGGATGCATCGACATGCACATGAAACTCCTTATTCCAGTCAGGAAATACCAAAATAGGGGCAGTTACCATTTTTTCTTTTAGAATTTCCAAGCTTTCTTGACACTCAGGTGTCCATTCGAACGTAATCTCTTTCTTCAACTGTTTCTCCATCGGGGCTGTGATCTGGGCATAACCTTTAATAAATTTCCTGTAGTATCTAGTGTGACCAAGTGTGGTGTGCAGTTGCTTGACTGAATTTGGGGGTGGCAAGTTCACAATGATTGCTATCTTCGTAGGATCCACCATCAATCCTTGCTTACAGACAATATGACCCAGCAGAATGCCAAAGGGTGCGCAAAAGATGCACGTTTTCAAGTTCAAGGAGATCTGATGATGTCTACACTTGTCCAGCATAAGTCTTAAACTAGTTATGTGGTCTTTTAGTAACCCAAAAATAGTCCAGTCATCAAAATAAACTTCTAAGAATTTATGTATAAACTCTTTAAATGCACAAATTACTACTCTAGAAAACATGGCAGGTGCATTCTTTAATCCAAAGGGCATAACTGTGTACTGAAAGGATCCCATTTCTGTAGCAAATGTTGTCTTATGTCGATCCTCTGGAGAAATTCTGATCTGATGGTAGCCTAAAAATCCATCAGTAAAAGAGTACACTTCTTGACCTCCAACATTATCTAGAACTTCATCTGTAAAAGGAGTAGGGAAGGGATCATGCAGGCACGCATCATTCAGTTTCCTCAAATCAACACAGATTTGGATTTCACCCTTAGTCTTCTTTTCTTGCACTACCATTGGACTGACCCATTCAGATTCTTCAACAGGCTCAATAATTCCTACAGCCAGCATCTCATCTAACTCCAGCCTAACTTTTTCCTTATACTTGGGGTTCAGCCGATACGGGCGTTGTTTCACAGGCTTTGCATCAGGTTTCAAGGGGATCTTTATTACTCCTATATCCCCAAGGATACCTTTCATCTCAGAAAACTTCGTCAAAAATAGGTCTTGATACTCGTGGAGAAGTTGGCTCACTTTACTCACCATTTCTCCATCCCAATAATCTCCGATCATAGCATACTTGGGGTTTTCTTCTGACCCAATGTTTACAGTCCGCGTCTTCAGGGGCTGAGTCACTTCAGGTGCTTCAACTGCTGGTCCATGTACTTCGCAGTGTCCTTCTGACTCAGGAATGTTGATGTTGCGCGGATCGTCATCCTCGTCAATTGTGAGGTTATAACATTCCATGGCATTAGCTTCTTGTTCCTTCCAATTCGGTTGGTATTCAACTATTTCTTGAGCATCAAATACCTTAGTGTGGATCAGCCTAACAGCTGCATCTAAAGTAGAGAAAACTTCGTTAATAGAAAATGTAATCATAAAACTATCAACCAGATTATCCCAACTTACGGTACCATGTCGAAGTTCGAACTCCGTGTACCAGTTCTTTGCTACTGGTTCCAAAGTGTGCACAAACCTGTGTACCCATTCTTCGCGAGGTACATACTCCCATGCTGCATAACACTGCTTCAGATGTTCCTGGGGACTATTCTACCCAGTAAACTTGCTTCGCACCTCTTGATGTTGATCTGTAAATCTTAGGCGCAAAGATTTCTGGCAGGCCTCCCAACTGTGAATATGGTTTTTGTGACCATTCCACCATCTAGCTGTTGTAGCTCTTAATGCTGCTTCCAGAGTCTGCATTCTCTGTGACTCTGGTACTTGTTCTGAGAACTGCACGATAAATTCTCTTGGGTCTGTCAACCCATCATAGGTAGGCAAAGCTCTTGTCTCTGCGCTAAGGCATCTGAGGGATTTGGTAAGTCTTGCGCACCTATGGCCATGTAGCTCATACAGGCGATTCTGCCAATTCTCTAGACCATTGTCTGAGTCGGACATGCAGGAACTATCACACTGCCAATCCATTATGCCTTCAGTAGTAGGTTCGACATAATCTTCCTCCTTTGCTGTGATGTTGTAGATGTGATCCAGAATATCCTGATCTCCCTCTCTGACTGGCTCTATATATCTTTCTCCCTGAGAAGGATCTAATGGTAGTATGGCTCGTAGACCCTTCCCTTCAAAGGACATCTGTCTCTTTTTAAGATTGATAACTGCATCATTGTCTAATGCCCACTCAATTCCTAGCAAGGCTGGGTAGGGGTTGTTATCATCAATGATCTCAATGACTTCAAAGTCTGCTACAGTACGTACTCCATCTATGTCTACTGGTACCCGAGGGAATCTTCCTAAGGGCACAATCCTCTGTTGATTGGATAGTCTCAACTGTATAGGTGACCAGTCAAGGGTAGGTTTCCCCATTTGTTCCCATGTCTATTTAATTAAAATATTGACTTCTGAACCCAGATATAAGATAATATCCTTCATGTCATACTCTCCTACCTGGGCATGTAGTCTCATCTCTCTCCCAGTCCTTCTAATTCTACTAACAGCTTTTTCTTTCCCAGGACTTTGGTGAGATTCGCAAGACTGAATGAATTTTTGTAATTCACTCAAGGCATTCTGGTTCCTTAACAACTTGATGCAGCTTTGCAAGAACGAGGACAGAGTACTTACTTGATCTTGTGAACTTTTCTGAGGTTGTAACTGCTGATGTTGCTTGTTTGCTTCTGGCAGTTCTGGATCAGCAAAGTCTTGTCTCGCCTCCAAAAAAAATTCTTTTTCTCGTCGGACCTCAAATGCTGGAGCCTTCACTACGGCCTTGCGCACCCAAGCTTCGTCATGTTGTCTTTCCTTACTCTGCACATCTGTTGTAGTTCCACTCCTTGTAACAACATTAACAGCTGGGATCGGTCGTGGTTCTACAGACACCAACTGGACATTCTAAGTAGGTTTGTTGTTTCTCTCTTGGATCTTAGCTATCAACTGTGGGCACTGCTCGATGACATGATCGACTGCTCTGCAATATCGACATGTCGTAGTTGGGTTCTCACAGTCACGAGCTAGATGTCCTGCCTGATTGCAGTTGTAGCAGATGACCTGGCCTCGACCGCCACCAGGCATACCACGACCCCGGCCTCTGAAGCTACCTCGACCACCCCGGTAACCATATCCATCATTTCCTTGTGCATCCAGTTGAACCCTATAAGCGTCGTAGGTACGCTCCCTCATGAGGTCGAAGCTGCGACACTCATCTTCATTATGTCCTACGTATTTACAGAACTTACAGTAAGGATTCTTCGGGACTTGAACATACCTCTGTAACAGATAGCAATCTTTCGGTCGATGCTGGCTAGTAGTTCGACAGATTTCACAGTATAGAACAGTAGGATCCAACGGGTTCGGTGTGCCAGTATTCAGATAGTTTCTCAACGCCGGACACTGATCCTTGTCGTGGCCTTCTGTTCGGCATCGTATACACCACACCTCTTCACGGGTGGATTTCCCCTTCTTCATATAGCGAAGCTCTAAATCCATTTCCGCCAGCTGCGCTTGAATTTGAACTATGCCAGAATTATCGCCGACAGGGGATGTTTCGAGCTTCATGGCAATCTCTAAGGCTTCTTGCTGATCAGAAACCTTCTGTTGCATGAGTGGAGTTCTGATGTGAGGTAATAATGTTGTAATAAACCATTCCTTATGTTGAGCTGCTCCAATCGTGAAGCTAACTTGATCTAGCAGAACTTTGAATCTCTGATCAAAGTCCCACACAGATTCCCCTCGTCGCTGCTGAATCTCTTTTAACTCAGTGATGCACTGCGACTCTGATTTAGGATTCTTAAATTCTCTTATCAGTGATGTTTTAATATCAGCCAATACAGGATTCTGAGTGTTAGAAAACTTCATAAACCAAGTCAGGGCTCGGTCACGGAAGGAAGTAATCAGTTGCGCTCTTCGCACATCTTGGTCTGTAATATTCTTCGCGGTCCAAACAGCTTCACAAAGAAACCAGAACTGCTCTGGATCCTCCAATCCAGTTCCCTTAAAAAATGGTAGCTTGATGTCATCATGAACATGGGCCATCGGGTATCTAGGGGTGGAGGAAGCGGGAGTTGTAGGAGAACTTGCTGGGGTAGGCTGACCTGTGACAGGGATAGTCGGGCTAGGGTTACTTGCAGACTGCGACAGATTTTCAAGGATAACAGGTCTTTGCTACGGGGTTATGGGAGGGTTTCTAACAGAAGGGGTTTCAGCGGACTCAGAGTCTTCTGAACTTAAAGGGGTGTACTCAGTAGAGGAGCCAAGATCTCTCTTATATCTCTTACCATTTCGCAGCAAACCACTTTGCTCGTCGAAGTCTCGGTCACTTCCAACCATAGGTTAGTAGTACTAGATCTAACAATCGGATTCTATAAGAAAAATTCCTTTTTCGGCCAATAGCATTTTAATATTCAAGCTCAATAAGTTCAAGTACTTACCGCGTGGTCCTTTGAAGAATTGTCGTTCAGCTTCACTAAAGGAGGTATTTGTGTCAATGGCGAACTCCGTCACAAATGCTTCAAGGGTTCACGCCGTCCAGAAATCGACAGCTCGCGAGATCGCGTTGTTCACCCTTTTCAAGATAGTGATTCTTGCAGGGGTCCAGGGAAGAAACTGATTTTCTTGGAAGTTCGTCCTTCTCTCTGTTAACCTGGATAGCCACTGGTGCAATTCTATGTGTATACTACTAAAGAAAATTCCATAAACATCAGAAAAGACGTACCTTTGCAAAAAAAATTCCACAGTATGGCAAGGATCCTTATTTTCTTGCTCTGCAAACTTCAAGTAGGTCTCTTCGATCCAGTCACCAATTTCTTTTACAAAGGGTCTCCAGAACATAGCCCTCGAGGTACGACGTAGATCCCTCTTCAACATATACTGAGTTCAACCGGAAATGGAACCAATTTGTTGGGCTATAGGGCAGACCCGGGTTTTACCAAGAACTTCGCACCAACAAAAGACCCACAGTGTTGGCCCTTTCGGCAGCAGCCTGCGAACAGGCTACAGTCTCACCCGAAACAGCTATGGGGTGCCGCAGAATCAGGTTTCTGCAAGCAGAAGAGGGATATTACTGTACCTTTAGCCTTTAATAAATTATAATCAATTAACACAGAGCTCCGACATTCACATATATAAATTCGCAGATAGATAAACAAACTATGACTTGCTTAACCCTTTACTGGGAATTCACAGCGAAGCTATTAGCAGCGATCTTACTTATCAGATTTATAGTTATTAATGCATAAAATGACATAATAGAAATATCACAATAACACAAGAACCACGACACCAGATGTAACGTGGTTCACCCCCAGTGTAGGGGTTACGTCCACAGAACTGTTTTTATTCAACTCTTTACAAAACCCCAGTTCTGATCTGCGCACTCAGCTGCAAATCTCTTCAAGTCCTCAAAGCCGCACACACAGCAGCAGGCCTCTGCGCACACAGCTGCAGATCTTCTAATCACTTACAAAACCCTCTGCGCACACAGCTGCAGAGGTCGTCCACACACACAGCTGGGACTTAACCTTTCCTTACAAAACCCTTGTACAGTCTCTTAGCTTCGCATTACAATAGCATCATATGATAATCGTTGAAGACCTAACCCTACTTCGTTACATAAGTGCCTATTTATACAGCGCACTATTACAAAAACCCTGGACTTAAACCATGGGCGCCCAAAACCCTAACCCTGGACTTAAACCATGGGCGCACAAAACCCTAACCCTGGACTTAAACCATGGGTTAATTTCAAAAGGGGGCTTCGACCCACCCTCGACACCCCTAAGACTATCTTGATGCGTAACTCCACTGACATGCAAAACTCGCAGAGTTACCGAAACTAAAGACCCTAAGGGTCGGAGCCCCAACACAAATATTCTCCCATTAGACTTTGTCTCAACATTTCCAACTCGGATGTTTTCTCCCATAACATCTTCCTCGTGCTCATAGGGATCCTGTGCATCATTCATACTGAAGGTTCTCATGGATGAACCAAGTTTACCGAACTGCACTATCTGGAATACTTCCTTTGAAGGTGACTATGATTCTACAAAATGTGTTAATAAACACAACTATTACCTGCATAACATTCACAAGAATTTATACATTACTTACCTGCATTGCAAACACCATACATTGACAACTTTGTCAAATCATAGAATTTTTCTTTTCACAAAGAATGATTGTCTCAGGGGGACGACAGGGGTCAACGGGGTTTTCCCCCTTGTGGCTTCCTGATTTTCCTCCGTTGTGTCGAAAAAATATTTGACTTTCATCCGCCGCATCAGAAGAAAAAAAATTCAAATTTCATCCTCTGCATCGAAAAAAATTTCAACTTTCATCTTTCGTTACGAAAAACTTACCAAAACTATCGTCGTTGTGGAAAAATTTCAAGTTTCTTCTGGTCGACGAACTGGCCAAGCCTTCCACCGTGTCAAAAAAAAATTGACTTTCCACTCGATGCGTTGCGGCTGAAACTCCCAAATTTTTTCGATGTGCGTTGGCAAAACTCAACCGATGTATCGACAAAATTCTCTAATTTCTGCCAATTTCCACACTTTGAAATTTTTTTTGAATTTTTTTTGTTTTCCTTCCTGTCAGCTCAACCCAGCCGACATGCATCAACTGAAATCCCAACTTCCACCTGACATGCATCGGCTCGATTTCCAACTTCCACTCGACACGCATTGGCTCAAATCTCCAAAGTCTTCCGATGTGCTCAGCCGATGTTGCGACCAATTTCACCAAAAAATTTCGATTCCATACTTAGAAATTTTTTCAGAAATTTTATTTCTTTCGTCAGCTTCGTCCGTTGTGTCAACAAAAACCAAAAAATATAGCCAACAAATCCGCTTTGCTTCGCCCCATTCTTCTCGTCGAAGTCGCCGCTTCAGCGCATCAACTTCCAATTTCACTTCTCACCAACGTCGTCGGCAAAATTCTGTCGACTACCCTGAAACGCTTAGGATGCATTCTTTGTTGGCTCCCTCTTGCCACTGCAGCCACCAAATCGGCTCGTCTTTAGCTTTCTCAGCTGCCACACAAAAAGGAATGCTTAGCACTTAGAAAAATCGGTTTGTTTCCTGCTGCTATTAGCTCCTTCCTCCTGAACTCAAAGGTTGATACATCATGGCCGATTGAGGCCCAAAGATGCAACATTAGCTCTGATACCACATTGTCACATCCCCTCCCTTCTACCCGAGACGAAACACGACCATAGTGCAATCTAATCCGAGAAATTAGCCCCATTTATGTAAATATAAAAATGCATTGAACTTAAACATACACAAATGCATACAATTGCAATTATACACCGAAATCAATTCATCTATTCAACACATTAAACATGTTCATCATATTTCATCAAGCAAATACAAATGCAGACATTAACACAGAGATACCTATCTTTGAAAGAAGATCGTCCTGCAACCAACTATGACGCTGCAACGTTCCACACAACCATAGGCCAATGTGCTCATCAATCTATCAGCCACATTGCCACCCCCAAGCTGGGCATCATTCCCACAAGGAATAAGGGAACACTAGCAGACACACACATAGCCAAGGATACAACAAAAACTCATCCAAGCCAACAAAGTTGGGTTTATCAGGCTGCAAAGGAGCTAGAAAGGTTGACTGCTAAACTAGTGAGCTCATCCACATAGTTATAGACACCTGCACCAGATATAGCCTGGATTCTAAAACATATACACACCCAACACAAGGAAGCATCCCTTTCTCTGCTACACAGTCCCTCAGACTATGCCTTCCCATCCAATGTTATTTAGGGTGTGCAAAGAAGAAAAACAACCCCCTAGATCTGTCGGTGAGCTTCCTTCTCACACTAGGTTTATCAAGCTAGTTCCGACCCCATTTCCACTCCCAAACCAGTTCATAGTAGAATAACAAAGGCATACACAGTGATTGCAAGTTCTGGGCATGATGAAAAAATGACTTGGGAACCAAAATCAAATTTGTAGATGGGAGAAAATGACCCTGGGAGAAAAATTCAATTTCCATAAACATTCTATGGCTGCATGTGGGAAAAAACGACTCCCTGAGTTCCTAAATTCGTGGATTTGTCCCCCATTGGTTGTGCAACACAGAAAACACGAAATTCCCAACCGTGGGAATGTATAAGCCACAAAAAAACGACTAGCAGAGATCCCAACCAATGAATGTCCACAAAACCACTTCCCAGCCATGGGAAAAATCAAGAACACTGCAAAAATGTCCATGGAGAATGCCCAACAACTCCAAAAACGTGGGGAAGACAAAAACGTGGATGCGTGAGGGAATGGGAAGCAAAAATGGGCATTTACTTGGCTCATAATTCAAAACACGTTTTTCCAAAAATTGGTGCTCTACCCAATTCGAATTTTGACCTCCATACCTTGCCCATCCCATGCAATAACTAACTCAACCAATTTCTGGTAGAATTAAATGATTGGACACAAGAGAAAAAATGGGCAGTTTACAGTTTGATGGGTTCTCCCTTTGACATTTGGTTTTTCCCCAGGCTCAGAGGGTAAATATCCCCCCGCCCTATCCTTAGGAATATCATGCCCCCATCTCATTATTTGTTGCATTGGCATAGCTAGTTGTGGGTATTTTAATTAAACTGCATATGTACATGATGACCAAAATTATAACGACAACGATTTTTAATCGCCGAAACATAAAACACTAAATCGACGGTGGGGATTTTGCATTTAGCTCCACACCATGATTAATTACAATATATACATCATATACATTTTGGCTTTCCATCAGCCTTTCCTTTTAGGCTTTCGCATTTAGCTCCACAGCATGATTAATTACAATATATACATTATATACAACATTTTGGCTATCCTTTGCAATCCCCTCTTTAGCGTGGGAGCTTGGTGAAAGATTGTCCCGTGATCCTGGAAATTACGGGCGCCAAGGGTGAGGTTTTATAAGATAGCCAAGTCCTCAGCAATGTCTGCATCCTCTAGTGTTGTTCAGCTCGTCGACAGGAGGGAAGAAACAAGGTAGAAATGATAGGGTTTTACACTAATGGATACCTCCTTTGAATCCATGGATTCCTTTTATCCTATACAATCCATTGTGGCCGAATTAAGGGAAATTAGAAAGAAAATCAAGAGGAAGAATCATTTTATGCATTAGTTGGACATTAAAGGAGGGCGGCATTTGGAAATTGTTAACCATGACATTTCTCGGCTCCAAGAAGAATTCGCTCATTCCATTTCTCAGAAAGAGAAAGCAATGACAGGAATGCTCGCAAAGTTGGAGGTCATGTTTGATAAGGTGGAGCTCAAGGTGGAAAAAATGGAAACTTTTGCATTTCCAGGGTCTTCATCTCAACATGGCGGACAAGGAAAGTAATCTTGGACTCCTATGGGAGATTTTTGCATTTTTGTTTTCTCTGTTATAGTTGTGCATAGCAAGCATCTAGTGAATTATGGCTCCAAAAAATCTATTCAGTCTCAAACTTTATATGTGTAAAGGAAGTTTTTTAGTTGGGCTAAGTAATTTTATTCGGTCTCAAACTTTATATGTCTAAAGGAAGTTTTTTAGTTGGGCTTGGTGGCAGAGTAGTAAGTTAAACTTACAGCTGTGAATGTTGTGCTCTAATGGCACTCATGAATTTTGTGGCTCTTCTTCAGTGGTTACAACATTGGTTACAACAATGTCCTACTAACACAATATAAACATTCTTGTCCAAAAAAAAAATTCAAGAATTATCTACTATTATAAAAAAAGTGTGAGATTCTTTGTCTATTACATTATCCTTCTTCAATTAAAACCTTACTTAATAAAATAGTCCACATCATTAAAAGAAAGAAAAAAACTATTTTTAACAACTTACAAAATATTCCATCCACATATATATATATATATATACTCATTTTTAATTCAATACTTTAATATAGAACTTTTTAATTAATTAACTTTTAGTGAACCTAAATTTTAAATCTTATCATTATAAAATTCTGAATTAATTATAAAATTTAAATTATAATTTATCTATATTTATAAAACTTGGAATTAATTACAAAAATTTAAATTATAATTTATACTGATATTTAGGAACTTATATATTAAATTTAAATTTATAATCAATTAAAAATAATAAAAATATTTATATCTTTCTATAAATAATAACACCTTAAAATAATAATTTAAAATTTCTTTTATTCATTTATAAATTTAAATTCCTTTTAAATTTCATATAAAATAATAATTCAAATTTTCTTTTATTCATTTATAAATTTAAATACCTTTTAAATTTCATATAATTACAAGATTTAAATTCTTTTATTTTTAATAAATCATTATTATTAAATTTTATTATAAAATAATAATTTAAAATTTCTTTATTCATTTATAAATTTAAATACCATTTAAATTTCATATAATTATAAAATTTAAATTCTTTTATTTTTAATAAAATTGTATTATTAAATTTTATTGTAATAGGCGCCGTTTTAGTATTAAAAACCATGCAACAATACTTAGATCACTCTATCAAAAAGTAACCACGCTAGGTAATTCCAAAAAACACTAACTATTTATTATTTCATTGCATTACATAATTCCAACAAACACTAACTATTTATTTTTTCATTGCATTACATAATTCTCTACAGAATTTATGTCTTTTGTATTGTTTTACATCGATTTTGAGGTTTTCCCCTAATCCTCTACGCAGCTTCTGAAGTACTCCTCCATCCCACTGCAGTTTGGGACACTCACGGGCATCCAGGCCTTGCAATGACATGCAATGTTCCACACCTGGCAACCCTGTTATCTCATGGCATCCACTAACATGTAAAGTTTGAAGCTCTATGAGCTGCCCCAACCCTTGTATGCTTTTGAGCTTGGAACAGTCCTCAACATTGAGGTCCTCCAACTGCAAGCAATGTTCCATACCTGGCAACCCTACTATCTCACTGCATCCACCAACGTTTAGCGACCGAAGCTTTGTGAGCTGCTTCAACCATGGTATGCTCTTGAGCTTGAGACACCCACTAACATCGAGGCTGCCCAGCGACCTACAATGTTCCGCACCTTCTAACCTTACTATCTCATCGCATCCAGCTACCCTTAGCGACCGAAGCTTTGTGAGCTGTCCCAACCATGGTATCCTCTGGAGCTTGGGACAGAGAAAGACATGGAGGCTGCCCAACAATATACAATGTTCCACACCTTCTAAACTTACTATCTCATTGGATTCTGCAACTTTTAGGTTGTCAAGCTTTGTGAGCTGCGCCAATCCTTGTATGCTCTTCAGCTTGCAACATTCTATAACGCTGACCTCGCTCAAAGATCTCAAAGTTTCAAGATTTACTAGCTCTACATTTACACAGCACATGATGCTGATCTCATTAAGGTTTGGGCAAACGCCTTCGGGAAAGTCTACCTCCGATACTTTTATGCTGTGAAGCCATAACCTCGTGAGGCCAAACATGCATTTGTCATTGGCTTTTTCCAATTTATTCCACGCTTTTCCGCGTTTAAATAATAATGTATCTGCTTCTCCTTCAACCGCCGTTTTAAAAGGAAGTACCCGCAACAACGGACATTCCCTTACTTCCAAACCATCTAGATTGTTCAACTTTAGAAGGCCTTCTGGTATGTAATCAATACCACATCGCACAAACTTCAACTCTGTCAACTGATTCAACAGTCCAAAGAAGTCCGGCATGCATTTCAGTTTCGGCGAATCATAGACTGAGAAATACTTCAAGCTCTTCAGGCAACCCACAGAAGGGGGCAGCACTTCCAACGAGTAGTTACCTATTTTGAGAACTTCCAGACTGCACAGGGATCCAATACAGCTGGGCAATTCTTTCAAGTTTGTATTTTGCAAATATAAAATTTCCAAGGACCGTTGATGTGCCACTGGAGGAGGTAATTCTTTCACATTGCGACAGCCTTGTAGATTTAAATATTCCAGCGTTGTAATATTTTCAAGTGTTCTGTTGGAGATGGTCAAACTGGAGCACTCTCCCAATGATAGATGTTTGAGTCGAATTAAATCCCCAAAAGAGTTTGGAAGCGTCTGCAACCTGGAAGCACCTCCCAAATCGAGGTGCTCCAGGTTTGTTAGCTTTCCAAACGAATCAGGGAGCGACCACAATTGAAGGAGCCCTTTTAACACTAAGTGTTTCAATGAGCACAAATTACAAAATTCGTGAGGCAAAGTTTTGAGCGGGGATAACGGGCTAGCTGTCATGGCATCTACATCATTTACAGAAATCCATTCCAGGTGCCTCAGCTGCCCTATATACTTTGGAAACTCTCTCAGGGGACCCACGATACTCAACTCTCGCAACTGGAGAGGCCCCTGCAATGTTGACGTTTCAACATTAAGACATAGATATATATATATATATATGATGATGATTGCAGTGTAAAATGGAATTAAATTAAAACTGGATAAAGGCAAATATATTTACTTACCTGAGAGTGATGTGGCCACAGAGAGTTCAACATGTATCCCTGCACTTCCAAAACTTTTAAATTCTCCATCGGAATCCAGTCAGGCAGAGAAGACTCGGAACATTCAGTCCAACGGAGCCATCTGAGACGTGGAGACGGCGCCTTCTTCAATATACAATCTAAAAGTCTGCCTTGAGTTGCAACAAATTGCACGTTTCTCATACAATATTGAATGTGGTAATTAATTTTATTCTTCAACATGTCTGGTATGTCCCCTAAGAAGAAACCCACAGAGATGACTGCGCGAACTCCCGTTATCACGGCCTGTTCATCGATAAGAATTCGAGTAAACCGATCTATCTTCAAAAGAGGTTAAGTTAAACAAAACACAGCGGTTTGAATAATAATTGGAACACTTACAGATGTTGATAACTCTAACAAAGCATCAATGATGTCGGTCGTCCGATGCCAAAGACGAGGGGGCATGGATGCTTCCTCTGCAATATTCTTTGCACAATCTCTAATGTGATCATGCATTCTTATTTTATTTTTACTGTCCACCTGCAAGAGGCATTTGTTTTCTAGATTTCGAATCCCCACCGGACCCCATATTCTTACAGCTCTATCTCTGTCTTCCCCTAGGAAAAAGCAAGCAATATCTAACAATATTTCCTGATCCCTTCTAGTTAATGAGTCGTAACTGATTCTAAGTCTTTTCTGTATCTCTTTAGGTAGTGATTGGCCAAGTAGATCGAATTGCTCGTCCCAGTAAATTTCATTTTCTCCACAAAGGAGGGCCCCGATCACTTTAAGTGACAATGGCAATCCATCGCAGGCTGTAACAAACCGATCTACCAGCTCTGCAAATTCTGGTGGGGGAAGTGGCTGAAAGAAAGCATAGGAGCAGAAGAGCTCTCTGGAATAGGACAGATTTAGCCCCGTCAGATTATAAATCGATGAGACCCCTGACTCTTTGAGTACATGTTTGTCACGAGTTGTTACCAAAATCAAGCTTTCTGGGTGAAGAATATCCTTCATTGGCAAAAGCCAGTCTAACTGATAGGCATGATCTACATCGTCTATAATTATAAGAGCGTGACAATGTGACAGATGCCGTTTAAGTATCCCTATGCCTTGCTCAGGACTCTCAATTTTGATATTATTTGTATGTTTCAAGTCCTCTATGAGCTTCCTTTGCAAATAACTTAATGATTTTGTAGCTGACGTTTCTCTAACATCATATAAAAAAGAAGATTCATGGTAATCGGATCTCTTACGGTTAAATAATGCTTTGGCCAGTGTAGTTTTTCCAACCCCGCCGAAACCCACAATCCCTACAACCTTGGCTTTCACCTGCTGTTCGTGCCGCTGCAACACTGCCCTCTCAAAATCTTGTAATTTGTCCTCTACTCCAGTTGGATATTTAGCAACATCCAACAGTGGTTTTGGAACATTTTTCAATACAGTTTGTACGACCTTTTTCAATAGCTCCTCCTCGTCACTGATTCAAAGATTAAAATAAATAAGCAGAATGAAGATAATTTACCTAGCAATCCTTGAAATTGAAAACTAAAAAGAAAGAAATTGGGAGATGCTCACCCATCCAGCTCGAAACCGCTTATATCAGAGGCATAAGAAAGAGCGCTTCTCCATTTCTGAATAGTGCTCAAGTGGTAGCGCGGCTTTACTTCACCGGTTTGAGAGTCTTGTGTTGTCTTTTGTTGGTGATCGCGCAGGGCTTCAGCGTATGATCCACCTGCATTATATGTCCACTTGAGCTCGGAAGGCTTCACGTTGTAAAATACCGGAAGAATGGTAACCCTCGACTTCGCCCTCTCTCTGGACTCCACCATTAGCGAGAGCTCATGAAGGCACCATTTCGACTCCGCATAAGTGGGAGAAAAAATGGCCACATGGACCTGGGCGACTTGAATAGCGGCCTCTATTTGAGAACTAATATCGTGCCCTGCAAGCAATTCTGGCTTGTCTAGAAAAACTTGCAATCCATGGTCAAGAAGCCGACGGTAGAGATGGGCGGCGAACGTGTTCTTCACATCAGGGCCTCGGTGGTTAATGAACACATCAAAATTGGGATAAAGAGTCGACGGAGAGGAGGGAGAAGCAGTAGAAGGCTTGCTTGCCATTGAATTTGGAATCTGGATAGCTATGGATTGATAATACGACGATGCGACACAGGCAGATCAGATTTAGGTGAGTGCAAACTGCAGACTGTAGATCAGATTTAGCTGTTATCTTTAAACTTTAAGCTAGTGTGTGGCTTTAAAAAGATGCGATCAAAGCGTATTGTGTACCAAAAGAAATTTAATAAGTTTATTTTTTTAATATATATATAGTTTTAGATTCACCTAGAAAAAAAACTTAATAAGGTTGTTTTTTTAATATATTTGTTTTTGATTCACTTAGAAAGAAAGTTCGTGGTGTAATTAAGAATAATATTTAAGATATGGTGTAATTAATAATATTTTTTCTAAAAAATATATTTTATTGAAATATATATAAAAAATGTATATAGTCAAAATATGGTAAAAAATAACAAAAGCCTGAATTATATATTTTATTGAAATATATGTAAAAAATGTATATAGTCAAAATATGGTAAAAAATAGCAAAAACCTAAATCATGAACTATAAACATAAGAAGAAAACAAAAAAAATATACTTTATTGAAATATATATAAAAGATGTATATAGTCAAAATATGGTCAAAAATAGCAAAAGCCTGAACTATAAACATGAGAAGAAAACATTATTGAAATATATGTAAAAGATGTATATAGTCAATATATGGTAAAAAAAGCAAAAAGCTTAGATCATGAACCATACACACTATAAGAAAACATTATTGAAATATATGTAAAAGATGTATATAATCAAGATATGGTCAAAAAGAATAGAAAAAGCCTAGATCATGAACCATAAACACAAGAAAAAAACATTATTGAAATATATGTAAAAGATATAATATATACTCTCATAAACACTAGTCTCATAAACATTAGAAGAAAACATTATTGAAATATATGTAAAAAATGTAAAAAAATCAAGATATAGTAAAAAAAAGAAAAAGCCTAGATTATGAACCATAAACACAAGAAAAAGACATTATTGAAATATATGTAAAAGATATATATAATCAACATATGGTAAAAAAAGCAAAAACCTAAATCATGAACCATAAACACAATAAGAAAACATCATAGGCCAAACCAGAAGTAGAAAAATGGTGTGGCAATCCATAGTCCAAAGCACGTCAAGAGACTAAGAAAAATAGCCAAAGCACATCAAAGAGCCTTAAAAAAAACAACCAAAGACTAGAACAAAACTCTAACAAGAGTCTTTAAAAAATAGCCAAAAACTATAACAAAACTGTAACAAAAACTGTACCAAATACTTTATGGAAATGGAATTATCTATTTTTATTATTCAAAATAGACTTTCAATAAAATAAATTTGTTATGTAGTTCTTCATTGAAAATTAAATACATTTTTAATATATATAATTTATTATTAATTCGGAGATGTAGAATAGTTGGTGGCCATGTATGGTTAAGATGCCCCCTAAGCTGAAAAGTCGTGAGTTCTAATTCCGTCTTGGATAACAAAAAATCCAACTATGTTAAGAGTGTATAAATTCATTATTAAGTTACATAACATTATATAATACGTACATTAAAAAAATTATAATTTAATATTATTTTAATAATTTCGAGTGGTGATAATTTAACTTTTTTCCCCGCCGAGCAAAACTTACGAAGAATTCGATTCCACTGCAAGCCATCCGTCCCTTTCACTCTTACAATATTTTAAGTGTATCATTTAAAGATGAAAGAGAAACCTTTGACCTATATATAATTGAGAAATGAAATATGAAGGATTTCATCGTTTATTTTTTTTCTGGTTCATTCAAACATGTTTATCATGGTTCATTCAAACAAGTTTATCATTGTCAAATTTTCCAAAGAATACTTGTTTAAAAATATAGTATTAATTTTTTAAATATAATATGAGCTCAAATTTTAAGATATATAATCGAGAAATGAAATATCCAGGATTTTATAGTTTTTTTTTTTCTTGTTAATTTAAGTTTATCATTGTTAAATTTTCTAAAGAATACTTTTTTTAAAATATAGTATTAATTTTTTAAATATAATATGAGCTCAAAATTTTCTTCTTGTTAATTCAAGTTTATCATTACCAAATTTTCCAAAGAATAGTGGTTTAAAAATATAAATATGGTATTAATTTTTTAAATATAATATGAGTTCAAATTTTAAGATATATAATTTCAAGAAATGAAATATCAAGGATTTTATCGTTTATTTTTCTTCTTGTTAAATCCAGTTTATCATTATCAAATTTTCCAAAGAATAGTTGTTTAAAAATATAGTATTAATTTTTTAAATATAATATGAGCTCAAATTTTAAGATATATAATCTAGAAATGAAATATCAAGAATTTTATGGTCTATTTTTCTTCTTGTTAATTCAAGTTTATCATTGTCAAATTTTCCAAAGAGCAGTTGTTTAAAAATATAGTATTAATTTTTTAAATATAATAAACATATAAATAGAATAAATATAAAATAAATAAAAATTTTAAATTATATTAATTCTTTTCAAAATGGAATAAACATCATAGGTCTTCAAAACAAAATTATGTTTTTATATTATTTATTCTCGACTCTTGCCATATAACGATCATAACCTAAAATGGTGAGATTTGTGATTGTATATTTGTTGTACAAACTTTCAAAAAGTTACCCAATCTTCATATTTTTTATCATTAAACCTTTAAATAAATTAATGGTTTTGTGTAGTGTTTTTAATTGAATCTTATATTCACATTTTTCAAAATTACTATATCTTAGTGTTCTATAGAAATAATTCCTATGACTAGGGCGAGATCACCAATATATCTAATAAAACTAGATTAACATATAGGACTTTATTGGGAGGCATAAAAGGACCACGCTCAAGCATAAGACAACATACAAACTAGTAACAAATAAATCTAAATTAAGAAGAGATAATGAAAAGAAAACTTGTGCACCATTTTACAATGGTTGATCCAAGTCGTTCCTTATTCTTTTCCAAATCAGCTCTAAATTGCCCATCGTTCAACTTACAAAAAAAATAGAACCAACCATCTTCCTCAAACCAATTTGACAATAGTAAAAATCGTTATTGAATTGAACGATGAAAAGAACATAATATTAAGATTAAACTTCAATATAAAAGACAATAACGCCTCTATGTCAAATATCAATCACAAAATTGACTCGGAATTTGGGGAAGGGAAAGATGTCAAATCTCTAATTACAAAATATACCTCTTCTTTGCTTTGGCACCTTAACAAACCTAGAGATTCTGGTCTCTCTTGCTCATGCACTCCAACAATTCCACTCCAATTCATTGAATATATAAAAGAGAGAAAGTACTTGTGGGTAGTAGTTTCAATATACATGGATATAAGGGTTCGACAACAACAGTCAATAATGGAAGGGAAGGACATGCATGATATAAAGTGATTCCTTCAGCGCCACTTTGCTATGATGGGTGTTGGTCCTAAGCCCCCCTACTGGTCCATTTTATTTGAAAAGGAAATAGTTGTAAATGGTTACCATGTTGTTTGGGGAGCTTCAAATGGAGAAAATTGGTTTGTAAAACTTCTTTAACTCCCATATTTCAATTTTTTATATTTTTTTCATGAAATTACAATGATTCGCTTCTTGTTATTGTGCAAGATGCGAATTGTTAGTTTTAGATGCATTCACTCCTAATGAACTAGCAAGGTGTAAACAATTTTCTCCCAATGAACTAGCAAGGTGTAAACGGTTTTCTCCCATTGAACTAACAAGGTGCAAATTTTTCAATAATTCACTCTCAATGATCTAGCAAGGTGAGAATTTTCCTTAATTTAGGTTTGAAACTCTTAGAATTGAATGGAATGATGTTGGGATTTTATTTTCTATTCTTAGGGCCACCAATAAGAGTCAAATCATAGGCTATCCCATACTTTTTTTATAACATACATTGACACTTTCACTATCGTCCTTCTAAATTATCATCATGAATGGAGAAGTGTCGATTTGAGCTATACCACTTAGATCATTATAAATATGAACTTTGTATCCTAATGGAAGATGCTTTCTATATTTCATATGTTTCCATACATCTAAAACAACATATGAATTTACCTCGTTTAAAGCATGAGGTGCAGTGAGGGAGAGAAACATTAACATATCCAATGTTTCTAGAGAAAGTCTTGATCCATCATCATTTTTTATCCAACTTAATTTTGAAATTTATTTTTCACATACTATTATGCTAGCTAGAATAACAAGAATAACTTTCCATAGTCGCATCAAACAGGGAAATAGTTCAAACCATTCATGTTCACCTCTAGATATATCATATGCTCCAAACTTATGCCTTTCGCAGTATGATCTATAAATAATACATATATAAATTCATTAATTTCACCAAAACATTTAATAGTGTCAGTAATAGGTGAGTCCCCAACACTAAATTTCTCGCATATACATGTTCGTCATCTTCTTGTTTGAGCATATTTGGCATCCATATCCTCATAGTAATTAGGAGGACTAAAAAACTTAGCAGCATAAAATATAGGTAAATATATGAACCTTACATTGAGAAAGTTAATCACCTTCATTACAAAACTTTTTCCCAATATAATGCAATCAGCAGTGTCCCTAATCTTTGTAAGTTGGGAAAACCCTCAAACCTCAATGCATGTGCATGTACCATAACTATGCAATCTGCAAACTCATGAGTTCCTAGTTGTGTTTTACTTCAGAAAATATGATATTTGCATTGCACCTACACCAAATATGCCTCTTAGAAATCACTTATGAAGAAATCTAATAGTAATATATGAATTAGTTCCAATAGATCTAATTTCGACCCGATCCTCTTGGAACTTTTGATTCATCTTATTTAACACAATAAGAACATCAAAAAGTGAGTGGATGTATATTGCACTTGAGTATTATGGCTAGATCGCAATTTTTTCCCTCTAACTCCCAATCTCTTAACAAAGGTGTAATTAGTATAACAAGTGTTTCCATTACTTTGCCTCTATACAACCATCTAATGTGACGAATTCGTAACACTTATAAACTTGTGATTTGAAATTAATCTATGATCTCTTTTGAATTCTCCATGTCTTTTAGTAGATTTCTCAAGCCATGAATAAATGTTGTTTGCAAACGGTGTTGATAGCTTGCAACTTTAGAAAACTATAACATCAATCATCATTAGTTGCTAATGTTTATTGATGAGTTATGCAGTTGATATCTAATAAATGAGGATAAAGTCAATGAATCTTACTAGATAAACTTTCACGTATACCCCTCATGGATGAAGCCCCATTAGATCCAAATTCAACTAAATTTTTCAAGGATAGATCCATTTATTTTAAAAGAGATGTCACAACATCATACATAGACTATGATGCTTCATCTCTAATTTGAATCAATTGTATGAATTTTGTAACACATTGACATCTTCCTTCATTTTTAAATATGTAATATAAATTATCAAATGGTGCAATATAATTTGATTAGTAGTATCATCAACTAAAATTGAGTAAGACTTGGTTGTCAGAAATCTCATCTTTTTAACTTTTTCAAATATACCTTCTTAGAAACTTGTAAGAACTCTATTCCAAATGGCGTAATTGTATATGAACAGTATTCATGTATTAGAGGCATGTAGAGTGTTTTTTTACCTATTCAAGCCACATATTTACTTATATACTTCTAAAGGTATTCCATATACGACAAAAAAATACATGTTTTTGGTCACTAATATAATTATATCCTTGTCAATGTCTACCATTAGCTCTACATGTTTAGTAGCAAGAAGAATATTCTACTTTATTTTCCCTTCTAAAAGTTGCAAATTAAATTTATGAGCCTTTGATATTGCATGGATGTTTAGGCCATTGACTTGAAGAGATATACTTCCTCATTTAACAATTCAATTATCCCTTTTAAATTGCAATATTTTGAATACCATTACAATCTTTTACGACATTATAAGCCCATGGAAATATTGTTTTGCATTTGGACTTGAATGCTCTTTTGGGGTTGTTTGATGTTGGTTCCTCTTCAAGAAGGTTTGCACTATCTTATTTATGGTCTTTAAGTGGACAATCATAAACTTGATTTTCATAGTGGAATGGTTGATTGGAGCATTAAGGGATACTAAATGAACTAGAATTTGAAAGTTGTTTTTATCTTTATTAGGATGATCAAGAGGTGACATTTCTCGATAATTTACCCATGTATTCAATAAATGAAATAAATAAATATAAAAATACAAATTAATGATACACTAATCACTAATGTGAAAAAAAAATAACTCATATTTAATTCAAAATACCAAGCCATTTAAATGTTACAATTTCCTACTTCAATCTTGGATATTATAATATCTCAATACTAGTGAAAGTTACCAGTAATTACAACTCATACAAAAGGAAAGAACTTATATAGTTTAACATAGCATAGAATTTATTCCATGAAAAAGCCATCAAGAATATGAATATTAAGGAAGCTTTTAAATGGTACAACACAAGCCTTAAAAGCATAATTCTTTGACGGTTCTTTCTGTTTGGATCTTATAGTCTACACATACCTAATAAATTAATTATTCGATGTTTGAAGGTGTTCATTTTTGTTTGAATCCCGTATCTGTCTCCTAACTAGCACCTATTTCTTTGGAGCATTAATGTGGTGGTTGTCAAAATTTACCATTTATGTGCCTTTGCGACCTTTCCACTTCTCCAAAGTTCAACCATGTTCATTAAGGTTATCTAGCTCGAGTCTTCTTCATAGTTTTGGTTGGAGAGTTTAGCCTCCACGTGTCTCTTGCTCTTGACATTCACTACATAATTGTTAGATCTTAAGTTTCAACTCCAATGTTTTTTTTAGTACTGACATTTTTCTCTCTTTTGGAGAGGAGCTTTTTGTCAATGGGATTTACTCATTTTCTCTACTTGTGAGAGTTTGTGCATGGATACCATATCGAGACTTGTTATCAGTACCCAACTTTGTTTTCTTTTGCTTTCTACCTACATTTTTCTTATGGGGAGGTGTTGTTGTTAGCATTTCTAGTGCTGTGAGCTTATGTGAGTTGAAATTTCACATATGCACTCTCAACCCCCCATCTATTCTTGGGTGTTTTTTGGGCCTCCTTAATCCTTTAATTAGAGGCTCTATCTTGTAATTTAATCATTCACGTTAATATATTATTTTGTGTATTATGAGGATCATATTTTATATGGGTTGATCTCAGATCTTTACAAAATGAGAACTCTTGCCATAAGAACTTATATTTTTTCATAAAAATTAATCCTCGAATCGAAAAGAGGTGCTACTAGTAGAACCATTTTTTCGAGGTTAAAATTAAAACTTTTTGGAAACCCTGGTAAGTGTTGATGCATTCAAAACCCTAAATCAACCCCTGAATCAAAAATTGGTCCCACCGTTAGCACCCTTTTTCTTTTTGGGATTAAAATTTTAACCTTTTAGAAATCTCAACCAATATCGGTGCAATCAAAACCCTAAATCAACCCCCAATTCAAAAAGTGGTGTTATAAGTGGCATTCCTTTCTTTTGTCGAGTTACAATTGCATTTAGTTGAATTTATGCATGGCATAAGAAAAACATATTTTTATTTTGAATAACATTAAAAAAAGACCCCAATTTTAATTTTAAAATATATATAATTGCTCTAAATAAATAAATAAAAGATGAATTTGAAAAACAAATTAAAAAATACATATAAAAAAATTAAAATGCGCAACTTTTTTTAACCAAGTTTGAAATTGTTCTATATATTTAAAAATAGTTTTTGCAATACAATAAATCTTTACCTCAAATGATATGTGTAGATAGTTTATGCAATACCATAAATATTTACATCAAATGATCTGTGCAACAAGCCTTTGAGAGAAGCAAGGAATGATTCGGAGTTGGCAAAAAACCCTTCTTTGTATAAATTTGAAAGCAACTTGTATTTTAGGAAAAAAGCTTCAACAAGCCAAGCAATAACATAATTCTTTGAGGTTGGGATTTCATGTAAGGGTACTTAATGAACATGGATTTGGGCTTTAGTTGGATTAGTCCCAAAGGAATTATTGATTAAAAGAGGGCATCAATGTTTTTACATGATAGTTACATCATAAACTCAACGAATCATTGAATCTAAAGGCTCCATGCAGTTGTGAGGGGTCCATGTAGCTCCAAAGGATCCACATAACTAGGTTTCACACAACTCCGAAGGAGAGTAGGCACATCCACACAGGAGTAGTCATGGACGATCAATATGCACCATGTCAACACATTAAATGCCCCACAACATGGTGCATATTGATCGTCGTAGCCATGGGAGAAGAGGCTCGTGAGGAGGCAACATACAAGGAAGAGAGAGAACATTCAAAGTAGTGTGGGAACTACACTCGTCAAGTTAGGTAGCTAAGGAGATTAAGTGAGGAGATCACACAATCATGGGTTGGTATTCCACATGGGAGACTATCCAAAATATGGCTACACATGGATGCAACCCTAGCATACCGATAGAAGGAAACACAACCCTTTATCAAATATTTCCCATTCACTACAAAAGACACTTCACTCATGCGTAGGAGGGCACAAACTAGAACACGGGTAGAGAAACTGGTCATGCATTGGAGACCACAAACTAGAACGCAGTCATATAAAACAATCACATACTATCTGAGTTTGCGATCATCTGCATACAATATAGATGCAGAGAATAGTCATGGGTTTTGATACTAGTGCATGGGAAAACAACCACACATAGAAGGTAGAAAGAGGTATGCTAAGATGGGGATATGCAAAGATGAATAAAATGACAATGGGACCACATGAAGGTGATGGGAAGGTCGTAGAGAGCACATAGAACAGAACATAAAGATTAGTAATGTAGAAAGAGCACTTAGAAACATATAGAAAAATTAAGGTTTGTTGTTAAGGGAGATAGTGTACAAAATGGGTAGAGGAGCATCTCTTAAGTGTGCAAGTATGAAAACTATAGAGGTCAGATGCATACCTAAAAATGTTTGGATTTAAATAAATTAGACTTTGATACCCCACTGTTAAGCTTGGAATAAGTCCAAGGTTGAAGTGAAATTCATCAAGTAAATGTCTTATTTATACATTTAGAGGAAATCTTTGGCCTTTGGGTTCCAATACGTTTCCAACATTTGCATGCAAAAAGAAATTTACTACTTTTACAAAACCCTACCCCTCCTCTGGTCTACCAAGAACATTTTTTCTACTCCACCACCCTCTATTTGGTCTACCAAGAACATTTTTTCTACTCCACCACCCTCTATTTGTTGAATTGAAACTTTAATTCAGAGCCAACATGCCTCATTTATCCTTTCTCTTAGGTCAATATCCATTCACTTATGGAGACAATGTAGTTAAGAAAACAAAGAGTTTACCTCCCTAACACCATTGAAACTTTAATTCAGAGCCAACATGCCTCATTTATCCTTTCTCTTAGGTCAATATCCATTCACTTATGGAGACAATGTATTTAAGAAAACAAAGAGTTTACCTCCCTAACACCATCAGGTGGTTCAAGACAAAGGTAAAAACTTCAACGCAATCAAATTCCCAAAATTTACTATGCAAACTCTAACATACTATGCTCAACCACTTCACCTAACAAACTAACGTAAAATAATGTTTTAAATTGTATATTTAATCTATATAATAAAACAAGGCCACTGGAATCATAATGGCTTAAGGTATTTTAACGAGGAAGTTGAATAGCCACAATGTGGTAAAATAATGTTTTAAATTGTATATTTAATCTATATAATAAAAAAAGGGCCAATGAATCATAATGGCTTAAGGTATTTCAACGAGGAAGTCGAATAGCCACAATGTGCAAATATAATATTATTAAATGAGTGCTTTTGCATCTTCAAAATGTGTGACATGGGTCAATATAATTATTATTGCATACAAAATCATTTTAATAAAAAAGTCGAATAGCCCAGAGTTCCAATATAATCTTAGTGTTTTCATTTTCTAAATGGTTTCATTGTGATGTTCTTCAACCTTTAGAGTCAAATTTTTATGAGTTAAGGTGCAAAAACATAAATTTAATCTTTATACATAACATTGTTTGTAGGTATCAAACTTGTAATCTCTTTTACATAATGTTGTAGTTATCTTTCTTAATCAAGGAAGAAGGGCACTCTCAACAAATGCGTGTTCTTGTTTAATGGAAAAAGAAATGGGCAAGAGGAAATTTTCATTGTTTTAGTTTTCTTTCTTAATCCAAGAAGAAGATGAGAAGAAGACAAGAGGAAGAAGAATACTCCCAATATATACATTTTTTATTTAATTCAATTGAAAATGAATACAAGTGATCTCACTTTCACTATTTTAAATGCTTTAATCTTTTTGCTTAAAGAAGTTATTTCTTTTTTTCTTTAATTAAAAGTGCCACCCTGATATTCCATCCCTCAAGAATCAAGGGTGAAGTCATATGCATGCTTGAGCATGGATCGAACCATCATCGTTAAACTACCATCCTTTTTGTTTTTGTTTTGATATAAAATAACACATCGTAAATTTAAAAAAGATAATCTAGACATTTTTCCATGGGGTTAGAGTAAGTGGAAAAGTTGAAATGTTGTAAATGGTTGTAGAAGGTTCGGGTGGTGTGGATGCACGTCGATTCCCTTTGTCAAGAAGAAAAATAAAAGATAATCTAGATATACAGCACTCCCTAAGTGTGGAAGATCTAATAAATCATCCATCTTTTTATCTATAATATGGTAAACAACAATGGTCTAAATTTCTAATCAATAAAATGTAGAAATGTGAACAATGTGATTTTCCTTTTCATACCGTTCTATGTAAAATTGAGACTTAATCTTTAATGAATTTAATCCTATTTCTAATCTTATATGAATTTAAACCCATTTCAAGTCATTATAATTTAAACCTATTATTATATGCAAGTGATTATCATTCTATTGCCATAATTATCAAAACAATGTTTATGTTATTAATATTTATAATAATAAAAATGTTTTTAACTTACCCAAACAAAATTCAAAAACAAAATTAATAAGTATGCTCAATTCTCCATGCTATTCAATATTCACCCATTAATACTATTTTTAAAATCTTGAAATTTAATCACTAACATGATACTATTATGAATCTTCAAACCAAAATTAATTAATATTTTCAATTTTCCATGCCATTAATATTCACAAGTTAAAAATCAACTCTTTTTAAAACCTTAAACTTTTCACAAACATGTTACCATTAAGAATTTGCCACACCCTCTATTCAAAGGCTCGAAGTGCAAACCTCTTATTAAGTATTGCAAAGACCTATTGATTTGATTCAAACCAAAAGACATCTTTTTATTTAAGGTTAACATATAATATTTTTATCATTAATATTTAATATTATTTATGGTCCACATATAATATTTTTATTATTAATATTTAATATTATTTATGGCCGATATATAATATTTTTATTATTTTTTATTTTGTTAGGAACGAACATTACAACATCTCCCCCATACATGGTTTTAAACCCATGTGCAAGGCCCTCCTAAAATCATGGGTTGTTTAGGAGGCCTTGCACATGGTCTTAAAACCATTTGAAAGGCCTTCATAAACCATGTACAATAAAACCATGGGTTGTTTAGGAGGGCTTGCACATGGTTTTAAAACCATTTGCAAAGCCCTCCTAAACCATGTACAATAAAACCATGGGTTGTTTAGGACAAGGACAACATTTTTTGGGGCGATAATTCAATTTTTTATTTTTTATTATTTTGTTAGGTAGGAACATTACAACATCTCTCACATATTGTGTTGTTTTTATGGCCAACATTTTTTTGCGGATAATTAAATTTTTTATTTTTGTATTGTTTTGTTGTCTAGGAACATTACAACATCTCCCCCATATTAGGTTGCTTTGCGGCCAACATTAAAATTTTATTTTTTATTATTTTGTTTACAACATAATATGGACAAACATTACAAGATCTTCCACATAATGTTACAAGATCTCCAAACTCCAAACTGGGCTATAGAGCACCTCTCAATGCAATAAAAAAATTGAAAATTCCATTTACACACAATATGGACAAACATTACAAGATCTTCCACATAATGTTACAAGATCTCCAAACTCCAAACTGGGCTATAGAGCACCTCTCAATGCAATAAAAAATTTGAAAATTCCATTTACACACAATTTTCTCCCCTAAAAAGTCTTATTTCTAAATTCAATGTTATTCAATATTCACCTATCCATACTATTTAATCAATTTAACCCCTAACATGATAATATAATTAGTTTATCATACCCTTAATCAAAATGAATTAATATTGTCAATTTTCCCAGCTATATTTACCCATTGATCTTAAGCTAAAAATTAACTATTTTTTAAATCTTAGATTTTTCAGTAATATGATACTATTTAAATCTTAAATTTATCATACCCTCAAATCAAAAGAGAGCTAATAAGCATGCCCATAAAAAATTGAAAATTATAATTACTCAAAATGCAACTTCTTTGATAAAAAAGAAACAAAATTCACATCTTTGGCTTCTTTAATAAGCATGAAACAAATTCACAAACATAGGAATCATTATGCAAACCTATAGCACCTATAGCTTCTTTGATAGGCATAAAAGGAAAGTTACAAATGATCAACCATAGATAGTCATATGCAAACCTGTGATTTCTTTTATAAGCATGAAAGAAAGTCCCCAATGATCAAACATAAGAAGTCATACAACAAGAAACAACTCACAAATGATCATGTCGAAAGGAAAGTCACAAATGATCAACCAAAGAAAAACCATCAACCATAGAAATTCGTATGAAAACCTATGAAAAAAAGTCCCCAGTGATCAAACATAGGAAGTCATCAACTCACAAAACAAGAAACAACTCACAAATGATCATGTTGAAAGGAAAGTCGCAAATGATCAACCAAAGAAAGTTGTATGCAAACATGTAACATCTTTGATAAGCATGAAAGGAAAGTCCCCAACGACAAGCAACAACTCACGAATGATGTGTCGAGGTTACAAATCAATATATATAAGTTTAAAACACTTCACTATTAAAAAAACAGAAATTGGCAACTTACAAAAGCATAACCAAATTAAATCATTAAAACTCGGAATCATAAAAAGAAAATTGCATTAAAATGCAAACAAAAATCAAGTAAATCTAGACGAGAACACCTGAAGACATTTAGGGAACTCAAATGTCCATCCACATAAATTTAGGGAACTCGGATGCATTCCATCATTTTGGTCGAAAAAAGGTTAGAAATTTTTCCATTCAGACAATTCGGAAACCGTGCATAATTCAAAGCCTCCATGATATCCATAAAAAAAATTTGGAAATAACATCATACATTTCAAATCACTAAATGACCAATACATAACCACCAATGTGACCAATACATCAGTCTTATAGCTTCATTAAGAGACAATTGACAACAAAACAAACAAATACATACAAAAACATAATCCTTAGAGTTAATTCGAAAAGACCAGCATAGCCTTTAAATTTAAAAACTACTAGTACCAGTCCCAATTGTCAATTCCCCTAGTCAAAAAGAAAAATAAAAAGTAAAAGAAAAAAAGTGTGGAAGATCTAATCAATCGTCCATCTATTTATCTATAATATGGTAAACAACAATGGTCTAAATCTCCCATCAATAAAATGTAGAAATGTGAAAAGTGTGATTTTCCTTCTCATACCATTCTATGTAATGGAAACTTAATCTTTGATGAATTTAATCCTATTTCTAATCTTAGATGAATTTTCAAGTACATTATCATTTAAACATATTATTATATGCAAGGCACTGTCATTCAATTGTCATAATTATTAAAACAATATTTATGTTATTAATATTTATAAAAAAATATTTTTAAATTCTAAATAAAATGTATTTTACCCAAACAGAATTCAAAATCAAAATTAATTAATATGCTCAATTCTCCATGCGATTCAATATTTACTCATTAATACTATTTTTAAAATCTTAGAATTTAATCACTAACATAAAACTATTATGAATCTGTCATAACCTCCAACCAAAATTAATTAATATTTTTAATTTTCCATGTCATTCCATATTCACACATTAATTCAATGTTCACACATTTTAAGTTAAAAATCAAAATCTTTAAAACCTTAAAATTTTCACAAACATCTTACTATTTTGAATTGGCCACACCCTTTTATTCAAACCCTATATTCAAAGGAGAGCTATTAAGTAATTTTGAGTTAAAAATCAACTCCTTTTAAAACATTAAAATTTTTACAAACTTGATATTATTAGGAATTTGCCACACCTTCTATTCAAAAGAGAGCTATTAAGCATGCCATTGCTTATATAAAGAAATAAAAATCTAGTTACTCCAATTTTCACTCATAAAAAATTTTATTTCTGAATTAATGCTATTCAATATTCACCCATTGATACTATTTAATCACTAACATGATACTATAATGACCGGCTATCAAACTCAAATTAGCACAAAAACAGTACAAGGGCGATAGCCATGCCCTTAATGGATGGGAAATGCACCGCGTTGTTCAAAACCAGCCCCATTATTTTTTAGTTCTATATTGAGTTGCTGTAGTAGGTCCATTAGCTCCGTATCCTCCACACCACAGGCGGCCTTACTCCATGGAACTTCCACTCTAGTGAAACAAGATCTCCTTTCTTTCTTAAAGTTATTGCGTAATATTTCATTCTCCTTTTGGACGAGCTTCCATATATACAGCATTGCACAGGCTTCAATAACACTTGCTAAAGCCAGCGAGCATAGAGTTGCTCAACAAGCAATCGAGGGCATACCACCCTTTAGTAAAACCTCTCCCTCGTACTCGATCCGGGTATCAATTGAAAAGATCCCAGGCAATTATCAGGTCAGGTCGCAAGTTCGAAGAAAGCAGTAAGGTAGGTCGAAGGAGTCAACAAGCGGTATGATACTATTTAATCACTAACATGATACTATAATGAGCTTGTCATACCCTCAATCAAAATGAATTAATATTGTCAATTTTCCATGTAATATGATACTACTTTTTTTAATCTTAAATTTATCATACCCTCAAATCAAAAGAGAGCTAGTACGCATGCCTAGAAAATTTTGAAAATTTTAATTACTCAAAATACAAACCTTGGCTTATTTGATAAAAATGAAACAAAATCTACATCTTTGGCTCCTTTAAAAACATAGGAATCAGTATGCAAACCTACAGCTCTTCGATATCAGTATGCAAACCTATAGCTCTTTGATAGGCATGAAAGGAAAGTCACAAATGATCAATCACAGAACAGTATGCAAACCTGTCACTTCTTCTATGGGCATGAAAAAAAGTTCCCCATGTTTAACATAGGAAGTCATAAAACAAGAAACAACTGACAAATGAGCATGTTGAAAGAAAAGAGTTTTAGAACTCTCCGTACATTCTTGGGTTATTAGTTTACCTTCATCTAATTGACACCAATGATCCAACGAGAGAACCTCCAGAGTCACCAAATCATTAACCCAGTGAATAGACAATGTCTTTGAACCCCTCACCAAATCATTAACCCAGTGAAATGTCTTTGAACCCCATAAACACTCAGCTCAGCTACAAATAACAACCCCTACAAAGCTAAAAGCTCAGCCCAGGTATTTGTGCAATAACCGCATCCCAAACAAAATGTAAAAATAATGATCTTTATCAATAAAAAGTACAGCTCCAGCACCACCCACCAGCTTTGCAGCTGCACCATCAAAAAAGACCTGTAACTGCTTTGAGGACATGTGCACACTCAATAATTCTATTCCTTCCAAAACCAGCCTTAACCGAGTAAGCCTTAATCAAATTTAAACATCTAACTGCTGTTTTCTGAAATGAAGGGACAAAATCATTAAAAATACAATCATTCCTACTCAACCATATAGTCCAATTGCAGAAGAAAGAGAAAAACACAAGCGAGTGATCATTTGTGATCCATTCAGTGTAGTTGCCCTCTAAGCAACAATTCTGCCATAAAGAAATTTATGCCCATAGCTTCAGCAATATATGCCAGCACAGATTTTCCAAAAATAGATTCTGATTTGCCGGTACACTTGCTGCTCTACAAAGATGACATATATTTGGCCCTATCCATCCTCGATGACAAAAAATCATCCCATGTACAAATCTTATTCATCAGACATAACCAGCTAAAGCATTTTATCTTCATGGGTATTTTGCATTTCCATAGATACATCCATAATGCATTTTATGTTCATGGGTATTTTGCATTTCCATAGATACATCCATAATCTTTTTTGCTGTAAAATATAAGATTTTTCCAAAATGTACAGATAAACAAGCTTAACCGTGACCAATCCATTTTTTTTATTTCTTGTCCAAACCAATCTGTCCTCCGTTTTCCGTTTGGTTAAGGCTGATCCCAAAGCATTCAATCCATTTTTTTTTATTTGTTGTCCAAACCAATCTGTCCTCCGTTTGGTTAAGGGTGATTCCCAAAGAATTCAACGTTGTCCGTTTGGTTAAGGCTGATCCCAAAGCATTCAATCCATTTTTTTTAATTTGTTGTCCAAACCAATCTGTCTTCCAACTACCTCCCAGCTCTAAATCTTCAGCATTCAACCACGACTTGGCAGAAATACAATTCAACCTGTTAACACTAATCTGATCTAAAGAATGCAACCCATAATCACTTCACTTATTAAAAAACAGAAATTGGCAACTTACAAAAGCATAACCAAATTAAATCATTAAAACTCAGAATTAAAAAAAAATGCATTAAAATACAAACAAAAATCAAGTAAATCTAGACTAGAAAAGCTGAAGATATTTAGGGTAGGGAACTCAGATGCCCATCCACATAAAATTAGTTAACTCAGATGCATTCCATCATTTTGGTCGAAAAAAGGTCAGAAATATCTTTCCATTCAAACAATTCAGAAACCGTGCATAATTCAAAGCCTTCATGGTATCCATAAAAAAATTGGAAATTGCATCATACATTTCAAATCACTAAACGATAATAATTTATCGCAGATATAAGAGATATAGTGTTTTCTCTCCAAAACGAATTATTGCATAACCACCAGTGTGATAACGGCCAAGACGAATGGTCACATAACCACTAGAGTAGTAACGGCCAAGACATCAGTCTTAGCTTCATTAAGAGACAATTCACAACAAAACTATCAAATACATACATAAACATATTTATTGAAATCCTGAGAGTTAATTCGAAAAGACCAGCATAGCCTTTAAATTTAAAAACTACCACCACGAAGACGAAGCACCAGGTGCAGAGTAGACTCCTTCTGAATGTTATAATCAGCCAGAGTACGCCCATCTTCCAGCTGCTTACCAGCAAAAATCAGCCTCTGCTGGTCAGGAGGGATGCCCTCCTTGTCCTGGATCTTAGCCTTCACATTATCAATGGTATCGGAGCTTTCCACCTCCAAGGTAATGGTTTTACCAGTAAGGGTTTTCACAAAGATCTGCATGCCACCTCTCAGACGAAGCACAAGGTGCAGGGTCGATTCCTTCTGAATGTTATAATCAGCCAAGGTACGGCCATCCTCCAGTTGTTTACCTGCAAAAATAAGCCTCTGCTGGTCAGGCGGAATGCCTTCTTTATCCTGGATCTTGGCCTTCACATTATCAATGGTATCTGAGCTCTCGACTTCCAAAGTTATCGTCTTGCCAGTAAGGGTTTTCACAAAAATCTGCATGCCACCTCTCAGACGGAGCACAAGATGCAGGGTAGATTCCTTTTGGATATTGTAGTCGGCAAGGGTTCGACCATCTTCAAGCTGCTTTCCGGCAAAAATCAAACGCTGCTGGTCAGGGGGGATACCTTCCTTGTCCTGGATCTTGGCCTTGACATTGTCAATGGTGTCTGAGCTCTCAACTTCCAATGTTATCGTCTTGCCGGTGAGGGTTTTGACGAAGATCTGCATGCCACCTCTCAGTCGGAGCACTAGGTGTAGAGTGGATTCCTTCTGAATATTGTAGTCGGCAAGGGTTCTGCCGTCTTCTAACTGCTTTCCGGCAAAGATCAAACGCTGCTGATCCGGGGGAATACCTTCCTTGTCCTGAATCTTGGCTTTTACATTGTCAATGGTGTCAGAACTCTCAACCTCGAGAGTGATTGTCTTGCCAGTGAGAGTCTTGACAAAGATCTGCATCTTGAACACCAAATAAAGCCAACGAAAAAGACCTGCGAATAATCAGAGGGCACTGTAATCCTTAAACCACAAACTAGAACAAAACATAGCGCCAGAATAAAAGGAGTATAGAACTGTAAAAAGAACGAGATAACAAGAAAAATTTAGAGACAAATACATCTGAAAACCATTACAGAAGCCTATCATCAATTGGAAAATCACTATCATAGATACAGGTAGACCAGAAAGACTAGAAACGGAGACGTAGACTTTAAAGGCATTTTCACTAACAAAATATTCACAGTCTACAAAGGGAGGCACAGAAGAAAAACACAGAATATATGGCATGGCTCGAACTGGACTAAATGAAAAGCCAAGAAAACCATAAAAATAAAACCTTACATGGCAAACAGTTATTAAGCACCTGTCAATCTGTAACTGGACATTAAGTAAAATTCTTATCATGAACCGACAAAAGATAAAATGAAACCCTAACGTTATCAGATATGTCTAAATTTACAGTAACAAAAGCTATAAATCTGAACTCTCGCCAGGATTAATGCTCTAAACAGTTGGACCTTCGCCAGAAATCAAAGAAAACTTTGCCAAATGAAACTTATAAGTGTAACCCATTACAAGATTGGGGACAAAAACCTAAACGCTAAACACGGAGGAAACTAATATACAGAACAACTAGCAGGTCTTGGAGCGAAACAGAATCTATTTACAAAAACAATGAAAACCAAAATGATCTAAATGTATAGTGGATTATTTTTTTTTCCCAAAAGCAACGGCAGAAAAAACACAAGTCTGAGGATCCATACCAGTCAAAGGAGACCGGGACAAGATAGAGAGCACAGAACCCCTAACAAAGTTCAGGGATAGCTACAAGATTGTATCACTAGTAAAATGCATTAAATGTTGCAGGCAGTAAAGATTCAAAAACTTCTCAAGATACCATACCTGTAAATGAAGAGATCTCTGAAACTCCACGGAAAAATGGGAAGATCAGTGGGTGGGTCGTATTTATAAGACTTGATGGATGGTCGAGACTCGAAGGGTAGGTTCTATTTATACAAGTTGTGACCGCAAATTTTGGGTTTCCAACCGTAACAATATCAAGAAACTTCAAAATAATATTTTAAAAATATGAAAACAGAAAACGCATCGAAAGGGGACGAAAGTTTAATTTAAGTAAAATTTTGGGGTAAGTGTGTTTTCTTTGCGTGGTGTGGTAGTTATCGAATTAAAACAATGTAAGTTTGTCCTTATGTGGTGGGGTGGTTGATAGAGGGCCTGTCATGTAACGTTTAAACTTTGGTTCTGGTAGGATTGCATTTTTAAAGATTGTGTTTATAACACTATTAGAAGATAACAAGGTATCACTCCATAAGCTTGCATGGAACTAATCCAAATGCATTAACAATGCATGTTAAGTTGTGTTTTAGTTAAGCAAGCTCATAACAATGTTTTTTTATTAAAATGTGTGAGAGTTTATTGAAATGTAAGAGAGTAAAAGGTTTTTATTAAGTTTAAAAAATAAATAAATATAATTATGTAATTTTACATAATTATATTCTACATTAAATGATATGTGAAATATTATTATTGAAGTGTATAATTTGAGTGGGCTAACCGTTAAGAGGTCATAGGTTCAAATTCAGAGGGGGTAGGGTATGTACACCTTTGTAGACTTTAACAATTAAATCATTGCGCAAAGGGAAGTCATTGTCCTACTAACAAGTGGGTCGCATACACCAAATTTGTGTTTGCCTTAGTTGCGACCTTAAAAATTTATTATTATGTCATCGACATCTTGTATTCAGTCAAAGGGCATTATTCAGAGCGCGATGATTATTATTATTTGATACACCGATTTTGGTCAAAGTTATGGGTTCAATTATTTTTTGGATTTTAAAAACGTTGTTTATCTTGTTTCTTATTGGTGTCATAGGCAGTGGCGCATGCCTCAGTGGTAGCATCCCACCCCCCAGTCGTGAGTTGGTGTATGTAGCGTTAAATGTTGTTGGGGAGGTAGATGTATCAATGTTCTCAAATTTATGGGGTTGTATGCAGGAAATTCAATGTGGTCGTCCTTCACAGTTGATTTATCCGGTATGGTGTTCGTCGTGTTTCCCTGTTCAGTTCAATGGTTTGAATGGCTTTGTACTTTGGAGGCTCATTTCGTTTGGTTTGTTGTAGGGTTTTTGTTGTTTCATGGTGGCTTCATTATGCGTCTCCCTTGTGTCGATTTGTCTTTTCGTCCTCGGTTGGGTTGTCCGAATGTGTAGTGGAGATTTCTCTCCAACTACGTGCAAAAGCACCTACCTTAGATCAACCGGATCTAAGGGTAGAGTTCATGGTGCAAGGGAAATTCTCAACCTTGACTATCAAACTAATAACAATAATTTATTTTTTAGATTTTATGATTTCCATCTAACTAATCAAACAAAAATGCAACATACCTTTTGATAAGATGGGCCATTGTAGTCATTTGAGGATGTGGTCTGACGACTCCCACGATCTGGTTATCCGATCTTCTCCAATAAGGGTTGTCACCGGGAAAGGAATCAAGGGTTGCATGGAGTAAACTCAACATGCAACATGGGATGGTGTGGAAAAAGGTGTAGGAATGTAAGGTTCTGAAATGAAAAATGTCGGAATCCTTTTTGGGGAGACCTTCACAATGTATTTATAGGATGATCCAAGATTTTCTTACCCATGGTATTTGTCCATGGTTTCTGACCCATTCTCATTTTAGGGCTTTTTTATCCTTTTTGGGAGAATGGGGGTTATGCTGCAATAAATACCCATATTCCTTATATTTATGAGGGAAGGAATAATGATGTTTTGGACAAATTTTGGTGGAATTTAATTGTGAAGGTCAAAATAGAGGGAACAATGGTGGGATTATGATGTCTAATTATGGTTTGAACCATAAAGATCTATGTCGACAATTTTTTGTGTTAAAAGATTGTCCCCTCATGTGTGAGGGAAGGAGCTCATTGTATGGCTGACAAACATCATAGGATCAAGGGAGAAATGGTGACAACAGTGGAGAAATCAAAGAGAATCATGGAGCAGTCAAAGGCTCCTCATTCGAACTAGAGTGACTTTTGATTTGTATTACTTCTCAAAAAATGGATGAGGTACATATAATCTCGTACATATATATAAACAAGGCGGGCATACCCATGCTCGTGTCAATGTCTCAATAGAAAAATGGGGATCAAGGCTCGAACAATGAGAGTCGGTCAATACATATAAGTGAAAGTGCATACTAATGGCCTCAATGGGAGGCTGAATACAAATACAAATCTGAGAAACTGTTACATAGAAACAATGGCATTTGCTTGGAATGCAATATCACAATAATCGATGCTCTACTGAATCTAAAGGTGTACACAATTGTATGGACTCAATGACTGAGACTCAAAATCTCTAAGGTACAATAAACGACATCTAATACTAGAGATATATAAAAGCATGACATTGAGGGGATTTTGAACACTATCGCCAATGCAGCCCAATGATCACAAGGGACATGAAACCATATGGGTCCCAAATAGGCTCATCAATGTTCTAGAGTCGGGTGACAACCGGGGTCTTCGACCAAATAATGAAGGAACCAATACCCTGTAGGAATCTCAACGGTGCGATAATGTAGTTGAAGTTGAGCACGCGAAACCAACCAAAACAAAAGGCACTAAGGACTCCTTTCAAGTGGTCCAAGGAACTCATCCATGAGGTGGATGAAACCAATATTTAGGGACCTCTAGGTCTATCATCTGGAATATATGTGTTGACGTCGATAAAGGGAGACCTGCAACTACCAAGGAAATGAGGTTTCCTTGATATAAGCACTAGGGGGACAACCAGAGATATGGTATAATAATGGGAGGGAGACGTTGAATGGGGAATAGGGGCAGGGGAGTGCGAGGGACTCAAACTTCCTTTGTTCAGAGTATAATGACAGGGATGAATTGGCAACAAATGATATTGGCTCATTGGGATGATCATAGCTGTGGAACCGGGGAGATGGCTGCAATGGGAGATACTTGGGGAAGTAACTAGAGAAGTGATATCCAAGGGATCCAAGGGATACTCATCACAGAGTACTCTGAACAAAGGAGACCCAATGGGGGAAAGCTGCCATAATGTGAGACTATATGCAATATGTGTGGGCACCGAAAGGCACCATTTGGGACTTCTTCATAGTTTAAGGAGCACGGAGAAGGGATAGAAGTATGCTCAATATGATACTCTCTCATGGATTTTTGTCGAGCCCAAGACGGTAAATGCTCGATGGTGTTTTCATGTTAAGAGAGTCTGAAAACATGAAGAAGACTCCAATGGGTCTCTTTTTCATACAATAGTCTCCTAATCCCGAAAAAAGGATAGAAGTGTACAAAGGAGAACTCTCCTAGCCGAAAGGGGCAAAGAGACTTCTTTTTCGTAGGTATTCCAACCAAGCCAAAAAAGGTTTAACCTATATTGATTGGATGGTCATTCAAATAATTTTATGAGCATGAACGAAACCAAGTTTTCTCAGTGATCTTTTCTTTATGAGAGGGTTGGAAAAGAGCTTAAATACAACCCATAAGTGAGCTTTTTCGTAAGTTACAGTCCTAATGTCCAAAAAGCATAAAAGGATACAATGGGAATCACTCCTAGCTGGAACATGCTAGGGTGTTCCTTTTCTTTAATTAGTCTACATAGATCGAAAAAGGGATACATGATGCAACATATACACCCTTTTAAATACTTTAACGAGTGTGAAAGGAAGCAAGCGTTCTTGACAATCTTTTCATTCTTTAAGGAGTAAAAAACGAGACTGTCCTCAAAGAAATCAAAATACTTTAAAAAATTTGCAAAAGGACATGACAATTGAAGACATGGAAAATACACCAAGAATTTGTGCAACATTGGAAGGATAAGAAGTTGATCATCAATCCACAGTGGTGGAAGTAAGACGTAATATTTTCATACAAATTGTTTCTACATTAATAGAACCAGGGGCATGTTATAGTTATATTTCACCAAGAACAATTGAAATTTGTAAATTAAATAATACGAAACATAAAATACAATGGATAGTACAGTTAGCAACTAGTGGCAAAAGAAAAATCTTAGAAATAGTTCAAAATTGTCAAAAGAAATAAATGGACTACAAAAATATAAAAATTTGAACATCTACCGTTAGGAGCATATGACATAATAATTGGAATGGATTTCCTAGAGAAACATCATGTTATACTTGATTGTCTAAACAAAAATTTCACATGAGTTTATGAACATGGACAACAGAAAACAATACAAGGAATTCCAAAAGAGATTTTAGCTGAACAAATTATGACCCTACATGCCAAAAGAATTGTTAGAAAGGGATGAAAAATTTTTGCAGTCAATGTTCAGATTTATAAAGAAAAAACATGAACAACAGTTAGAATATCTTCCCATGTTAAAGGACTTTATTGATGTTTTCCCTGAAGAATTACCTAGTTTTCCTCCTAAATGAGAGCTTGAAGTTTTTATATAACTTGTACTTGGTGTGGTACCTGTATCCAAGGCCCCATACCGTATGAGTCGACCTAAATTGGTCGAGTTAAAATTACAACTTCAAGAATTGATTGAAAAGGGGTACATAAGACCAAGTATATCCCCTTTGGGTGTGTTGATTATGTTTGTTTAAAAGAAAGACGATACAATGCGCATGTGCATTGTGTTGATTGTACAACATCAGGAGTCATTCTACAGACTTGCGAGCCATATCAAGTCCTATGTATCCTCATATGGTTGAGGTGGTGATGCATGTACTGTTGACTTGTGAGTAATATCAAGTTAAGTATTTTTAAAGAAGGTACCCTATGAGATGGACCTCCATTTATGGAGATGAGCTTGTGAGTAATATCAAGTTGATTCTTATGAGTAATATCAAGACTGTAGACTTGTGAGTAATATCAAGTCCTACCAATATCCTCATTTATTGAGGTGGCAAACATTACTTGGTAAAGTGGAAATACTATGTGATATATTGCTAGTCTTGGTCACTGAGTGCTATAAGTCTCATATAGGGCTTAGCTACCCTTAGAGTGAAATACTTTAGCATGTGACTATATGGCCCAGGGTGATATATATGATCATCAATATGTATGGAATATTTCTTCTGAGTATGATATGATAAGATGGATAAATAATACACGTATGAACCATGCATTAATTATTTAATGATAATGAGATAAAGCATAGAGAAAGAGAATTTGAATTTCCCATGCAAATGTCTGAGTGAACTCAAGTTATAAAGTTTCGGTAAAATATGAATTCCTTAATCAATGTATCAATCAAAGCATAAGTTGAACTATTAATGAATGTAATGAGTTAAGTAAAGAAGAGCTTAATGTTCATCAATCAACATGCATTAGTTAACTAAAGAGATCCATGCAAAAGTTAATAATAGAAATTGTGCATGGATGTGATCCAGATGGGTATAGGTTGCCACCCACCTATTCCACTGGTTCAAAAAAGTTTCTCATGTTGACAATTTTCTTGTAATTTTCTACGGTTTTTCGGGTCCTAAACTTCTGGGGCCGTTTTGAGGCCCTAAATGACATTTTTTGGCGATTCGAGGGGCTAAAAGCTTTACTTTGATATACTTTTGGCCCCAATCTAAATTTGTAAATATTGGATATTTGTAAATATTGGATAGAACTTTCCAATGGGCTATCGAGTGCCCTAAACAGAGATTGTATGCAAACGTTATGACCCCAAGAAGTTGATTGTTCAATTAACCACCTTGGGGCCGCAAACTTCATGACGATTCATCTCCTAGGGTTAGGTTTAGGGTTTTCATCCTCTACAAGGATTTATGATAAAAGGCCCTTCGGGATCCTTTTGTATTCAACTTGTCACGAGTGAGTGTAGTCACCACATCTCTTCTCAGAGATACACCTACCACCATTCTAGCTGCTTTTGTTTTACAGTCTGATATGTTTCATTCATTTAATAGAATATGAGTTTACTGTATCACTGTGTTTATCGCCATATATATATGTGCATTTGAATATATATATGATCTTTCATCTCGTTCTCACATAAATCTGGATCAGTAGTATTAGAGATTTCTGCTCTTGTGGTTTCTCAATGCTTGTCCCCAACGAGATCTGCATATCAAGAGTTGGGTCTCCAAATAGTTGAGCTTGGGGAAAATACTTATCGTCGTCGTAATCCACCTCACATTGCGAGAGAAGAAAAGAGAGATGATGGAGCATGATATACTATTAAAATGTTGCTCGAGGAAGCCCTCGCGCGACAGAGGAATGAGATGATGGATAACTTCGCCCTGATCCTTCTAACAATGCCAATAGCAGCGAACACACCTTCAACAAGCATTGGTTTCAGGGGTGCGAATCCCTTCAAGGTACAAGTTAAATTTGAAATCCCCTTATTTGAAGGAAATATAGATGTAGATGCTTTGGAAAAATGGTTAAGTATGTTAGAGGGTTACTTCTCTGTTCAAAAATTTTCCCGACAGTGAAAAGATCACCTTTGCGATCCTTAATTTCATCCCCCTTGTCAAAGATTGGTGGGATGGGTACCGCGAGAGGCATGCAAGGGATGAATCTGACATATTAAAAATAGAACCCACTTGGGAATCTTTTGTCGATGTCATCAAAGAGAATTCTACCCTATCGAAAACTATGATGACCAATACACCCGATGGACGACATTGCGCCAGGAAAGAGACCAAACAGTGCCAGAGTATACTAATATATTACATACCCTACACTCAAAGCTGGGTATTAGAGACTGCGAATGACACTTGGTTCTAAAATACCGCAGTGGTATGCACATGTACATTCAGTCAGAGATGGATTTCTTGGACATATCCTCACTAGGAGTAGCTTACCAATACGCCATCAAAATTGAGCAAAAGTTTAAGCAAAAGAATAAGCGGGATTTTGGGTCTGCAAATCAGTAGTAGAAGCCGAGAAAAAGTGGCACTAACTCACATCCCAAAGAACAGAGGAAGGATGGCCAAATTCCCGACAACTAGCCCAAGTCACAAACAAAGAAGGGTAATGAGAAATCGAAGAAGGACATTGGCAAGTGGTGCTAATTCCATAAAATCCCCTGGCACAACACCGATGAATGCTGCTCAAAGCAATCATTGTTGGCTGAGACAAAATCCCCGGATCCACACTCTAAATCAGACACTGATGCAGAGAAAGAAAGGGGTAAGAAGATCATTGACGTAGAACCTAGTGCCATCATAGAAACCACAAAGATCCAACTAGAAGAGTCGGAGGAGCCAGAGGAAGTGGAGCGCCTCTTCCACTCACAAATATGGGTGCAAGGGACTCTACTACATTTCATTGTCGACAATGGTAGTTAGAAGAACCTCATCTCGATCAAGGTCGTCAAAAGATTGAATATTCCGACGGTTCCACATCCCCAACCCTACAACGTTGGTTGGTTGAGCTATGGAAGAGACATATGTGTTAGTCAATAGTGTTGCCTCTCCTACGGCATCAAGCCCTTCAAAGATGAGATAATGTGTGATGTTTCCCCACTTGAAGTTTTTGATGTTCTTTTAGAACAAACATATACGTGGAAACGCCATGCTATGTATGAGTCTAAACCTCGTAGTGTCATTATTACTTTGGGAAAGAAACTCTACAAGATACCAGAGACACTTCTTGCTACTGCAGTGTCTCTCATCACAGTGAAATAATGCAAGAAGGTAATCTCCTAGACAGGGAAATTCCTACTCTTCATGGTTTGTTCCGAGGGGGAACAAAAGATCACAACAACATCCACCGCCTCCACACATAATCCCTTTATGCAGCAGAAACAGGTGGACAAGGTCGTGGAATCATACAAAGACATATTCACCACACCTGTTGGGGTTCCAATTCATTGTCAGGTCAAGCATTCCATTGATTTGATCCCTGGTGCGCCTTTACCTAATGGGCTAGTCTACAAGTGGTCCCTCATGGAGAATGAAAAAATCAAATGCCATATTCAAGAGTTAATCCAAAATGGGAACATTCGAATCAACTCCTCGCCGTGTGGGAGCCCAATTGTGTTGGAACAGAAGAAAGATGGGACATGGCGACTCTGTATTGACTACCTATCTCTAAACAAAATCAAAGTCTAAAATCAATATCCCATTCCTTGGATTGATGACCTCCTCGATCATCTCAAGGGGGGGAATTTTTTCAGCAAGATTGACCTGAATTTCGACGATCATCAAGTGTCGATTGAGCAGACCGATGTCTGGAAGACTGCCTTCAAATATTGGGAAGGCCTTTTTGAGTGGTTGGTCATGCCTTTCGGCTTGACTAATTCTTTGGAAACCTTCATGAGGATGATGGATGACATTCTATGGCCATTCACTAATTCCTTTGTGGTCGTATATCTAGATGATATCCTCATCTATAGTAGAACATGGGAAGAACATCTCCAGGATATCCAATAGATCCTCAGCACCCTGCGTTAGCATAATTTATATTCCAATCTAGAGAAGTGCTCATTTGGCATGGAAAGGGTTCAGTATCTAGGATACATTGTGGATGAACATGGTGTTCATGTAGATCCGGTCAAGATCTAAGCCATTCGCGATTGGCCAACCCCGACGACTCTCATAGAGCTTCGTAGCTTTCTAGGGATTGCAAAATTCTATCACAAATTTGTGTTGGGATTCTCTAATATTGCTTGGTACATCAGCCATGTGACCAGAGGGGGATCTAAGGCCAAGTTCATTTGGTCCCAACCACAACAACACACATCTGAGGAGCTGAAGAAATGCCTATATTCAGCGCCCGTCCTTACCTTATCAGATCTACAAAAACCATTTGATACCGGGACAGATGCTTCGGACTACGATGTTGGTGCGGTCCTCACTTAGCATGGCCATCCAGTGGCATATGACAGTGAGACACTTTTAGATATAGTCCGCAAGTACCCCACCTATGACAAGGAAATGTACTCCATTGTCCAAGCATGTCGCCAATGGAAGCATTACATCCTTGGAAAAGAAACAGTCATCCACATTGATCATAAGCCCTTGCAGTTCATGCAAACCTAAGGAAAGTTATAGAATGATCGCCACCAAAAGTGGTCCACTTACTTGCAATAGTTCTACTTGAACATTAAATATAAGAAAGGTAGTACCAATTGAGTCACTGATTGCCTCAGTCGACCTCTAGTGGCTGCATTAACCACAATGCTCAACTCTTGCAGCCAAAAGACCTATGTGTGGCTTGAACTATATGACAGTGATCCTTAGATTGCTCCTATATATCAATCATTGTGTGCAGGTACACCAGTGGTAGAATTTCATCTTCAGAAAGGATTGTTATGCCACCTGGGCCATGTTTATGTTCCTTCAAGCAAGCGTGAGAAGATGATTTGGGAAGCACATTATAGTCGAGTGGCAAGGAACTTTGGTATTGAGATGACAATGGTATTTTTGCAGAAGTATTTATATTGGCCCATACTCCGACAATGCATCGGTCGATATATCAAATCCTGCATTGTCTGCGCCATCACAAAACAACTATTAAAAAGAAAGCGATGCACACCTCCCTTCCCACTCCAAATGGTCCATGGGAATCCATATCCATGGATTACATGTCAGGACTACCTTCAACTAAGCATGGTAATGACTGCGTGTTTCTGGTTGTGGATCGCTTCTCTAAGATGGCCATACTGATAGCTTGTAAGAAGACCATCTCTGTCAAAGCCACAACTAAGCTATTCTTTGAGCATGTTTGGGTTCATTTTGGGCTACCACAGACTATCATTTTAGATTGGGATAGCAGGTTCCTGAGCACTTTCTAGTCTAGTCTATGGTCATTGATGGATACCAAGCTCACCAAATCGAATGCCTTCCACCCCCATACTGATGGAAAAACAAAGGTAGTCAACTGGATGATTGTGCATATTCTGAGAATGTACAATTATAAACATCCTCGCATACGGGATGAGATCCTTCCTTATGTTCAATATAGCTATAACCAAGCTCTGCATAGATCTAATGGTCACATCCCTTTTCAGGCAAGATTGGGTTTCCAACCATTGACCCCGATTGATGTAGCTCAACCCCTTGCATTCACACAGGAGGAATCTTCCCATGCTCAGGACGAGGTTGATAATGCCACCATATTTGTTGAATGAATCCATCACATCCACCAACAGGGCCATGACATTTTGGAGAAGGCCAATACTAAACACAAGTAGTAACATGACCAACATCGATTTCCACACAAGTTCCAGGTTTGGGATAAGGTTTGGTTGCATTCATAGAAAGAGAGGCTCATAGGACCCCATCACGAGCTTTGTCCACTTCGATATGGTACATACGCCATCACTAAGGAAGTTGGTGATAATGCTTTCGAATTAAGCATTTCTCCATTCCTTGGGCTGCACCCAATATTCAATGTGGAGCTCCTTCGACCATATTTTGCACCATTGTTGGACACCCTAGAGGTGGCAGAACAATTGACACCTACAGAGCTTAATCCCGACTACATGGAACAAGCAACCATTGATTAGATCATGGACACATAGGTTAAGGGCACCCTCTAGTAGAAGATCTAATTATATCGAGTTTCCAAAGCAGGGCAACTCCTCCACCAAGGTAAGTGGCTCACAAAGATTCAAGTTCAGCAAAAGTTTCCCCATTTGATGGGGGCACTCAATGCAATGGAGACCATTACTTCCTAAGGGGGGAGGATTGATCCAAATGGGTATAGGTGGCCACCCACCTATTCCATTGGCTCAAAATAGTTTCTCACGTTGACAATTTTCTTGTAATTTTCTACGGTTTTTTGGGTCCTAAACTTTAGGGGCTGGTTTGAGTCCCTAAATGACGCTTTTTGGCGATTTGAAGGGCTATGCAATTGCCTTTGGCATGGCTCCAATCAAAATTTGTAAATCTCAGATAAACCTTTCCAAAAAGCTATCGAGCGCCCCAAATGGAGATCGTATGCAAAAGTTATGACCCCAAGAAGTTGATTGTTCAACTAACCACCTTGGGGCCACAAACTTCATGACGATTCATCTCCTAGGGTTAGGTTTAGGGTTTTATGCCTCTTCAAGGCATTATGATAAAAGGCCCTTCGACCTCCTTTTGTATTCATCTTGTCACGAGTGAGCATAGCCTCCACATATCTTCTTAGAGATACAACTACCACCATTCTAGCTGCTTTTGTTTTACAGTGTGCTCTATTTAATTCATTTAATAGAATCTGAGTTTACTGTATCATTGTGTTTATTGCCATATATGTGTGTGTGTGTGTGTGTGCATTTGAATATATATATGCTCTTTCATTTTGTTCTCACATAAATCCGGATCAGGATGGCACTAAGAGTGAAGCAATGATGACACTTAAGTTATCATGTTAACTAAGTGACAAGCAATCAACTAAAGATTGAGTTCAGTTCACATTTAATTAACATTTAGTTCAAGTCATTTAACATACAATTCAATTTAGTTAACACTCAGTTCAAGTAAGTTAACACTCAATTCAAGTAAGTTAACATTTAGTTCAAGTCAATTCACTTTCAGTTCAAGACAATGAACATTCAGTTAAAGCTAATTAAGGAAAGGAAGGGGGCTAATGTTTGCATGGAGGGAGTTCTAGTTAGCTCCTCCTTGTGAATGAACTATGTGGTTCTCTCATTGTGTTTACTGAGCCTCCAATGCACTACCTTATGCATGCTAGGGTTTTTGGCTTGTTATTAATATGCGAAGCATATGGCAATTTCAATATACCATTGCATACAATTGTTTTTGCGGGGTTGCACTGGATCTCTCTTCTTTACTGTTGAGGTGATATCTCTTATCAGGAAATCTACTTATGTGTTGTAAACTATTCTCTACAATTCTACCTATCATACTCAAAGAGTTGTTGGGTTTTTCATCCTCCGTGTTTGGAGGGTTTTCCGAGGGTATATCTTGTCTCTCTTGGTTGATTGATTTATATGATTGATTTATGAGCTTATTTATATGGCTGATTTATGAAGATGATTTATGTGGATGATATATTTGTGATATTTACATGTGGTTGATATTCATATGTGGCTGATTTATGAGAAACATATGTGCTTAAAAAGATTAATAATTTTTCTTAAGTTCAAGCTTCTCCTATTTTGCTCAAACATCAACACATTGACTAGCGACAACTAAACAAGTTGAAGATAAATAACAAATATTTGTTACCCATAATAGATGATCTACTTGCCCAAGTAAGAGGAGCCGGATTTTTTTTCCGAAATTGACTTAATATTCAAATACCACCAAGTTAGGATTTGTGAAGAAGATATTAGCAAGACTGCATTCAGGACTAGGTATGGCCATTACGAATTCATGGTGATTCCATTTGGATTAACCAAAGCACCTGCCACTTTTACATGCACGATGAACAACATTTTCAATAGGTACCTGGATATATTTGTATTTTTTTTTATCATATACTCATTTACTATGAGAGTAGGGAAGAGCATAATGGACATTTTAAAATTGTTTTGCAAATATTGCAAGAACATCAATTTTATGTGAAGTTTAGTAAATGTGACTTCTACAAGGAACATATCTAGTATCTGGGTCACATAATCTCGAGCAAGGGAATAGAAGTAGATCCCAATAATGTTAAAGCTATCATGGAATGGAAAACCCCTACAAATGTAACATAAATATGATCATTCATTGGTTTAGCAGGCTATTATTGTAAGTTTATTAAGGATTTTTCAAAAATAGCCTATCCGATAACTTCCTTATAGGAAAAGAATGCAAAGTATGTTTGGAAGAAAATTGTGAAAACAAATTTAAACAATTTTTAACAACAACACATGTACTGATAATAACAGAGCCCTATGGAGAATTTATGGGTTGCACCGACACTAGTAAACAAGGACTCGGTAATATCTTAACGTAGGGGAATCATGTTATATCATATGAATCCCAGAAACTTAAGGAACGTGATAAAAACTATGTTGCTCATGATTTAGAGTTAGCTCCTATAGTTCATGCACTTAAAATGTGGTGACATTACTTAATGGGAAAAAGGTTTATACTCAAAACTGATAATTTGGGACTGAAATATAGTTTTGAACAACCCAATTTGAACGCTAGACAAGGTAGGTGGTTGGCTTTCTTAAGTGAACATAATTTTGAATTCAAACACATTAAAGGAAAAGAAAACAGGGTTGTTGATGCACTCAGTAGAAAGATACATGTTCTTTATGAAGTAACACTAAGTTGACCAGAGTCTGATTTGTATGATAGAGTCAAGTTAGCAACCCAAAATGACAATTATTATACTGGAAACAACAAAAAAATCCAAGAAATAAACAGGACCACCAGCATGAATATTATAGAGTTGATGAAACAGAACTAATGTGATATAAAAACAGGTTATACGTACCAGAAAATGGAAAACTCGAGATTGAAATAATGGAAGAATTTCATAAACCCCCATATTCTGGGCATTCGAGATATCAAAAAGTGATTTCTATGGTAAATAAAAGTTATTTTTGTCCTAAAATGAAAACATATAAGCTCTCTTCATTGCAAAAAGCCAAGAATGTCAATTACTCAACATTGAACATCAACACCCTATTGGATTGTTGCATTTATTTTGAATTACATAATGGAAATTGGAGGTAATAAGTATGGACTTAATTACTGGACTTCCCAAAAGTAAGAAAAAAAATGATGCAATTCTAGTGGTGGTGGATAAATTATCCAAAGCAACGCACTGTATTCTTGTTAAGTCAACATATAAATAAATTCACATAGAAGACATCTTCTTAACGGAAATATTTAAATTACACAGAATACCAAAGGTTTTCATATATGATAGGGATATTGAATTCATTGGAAATTTTTGGGAGGCATATTTACAGGGTTGAATACATGGTTGAATTTCGATACAACATACCATCTGCAGACAGATGGACAAACAGAGTGCACAAATCAAATCATAGAAGGCATGCTTGGGATGTATGTTATGCACCATCCGACATATTGGGAAGATTATCTACACTTAGCTTAATTTGCCTATAATAATGGATACCAAACATTAGCTAAAATGGCACCCTTTGAAGTTTTGTATGACAGAAAATGCCATACTCGTGTGACCCGGGACATCCCAGTGGATCAACTAATGTTGGGGACAAAGTTATTAAAGGAACTTGAACAGATTGTGAAAAAGGTTCAACCACATTTGAAATACGAACAAAACAGGCTAAAAAGTTACACAAATAGAAATAGACCCAATAAAGAATATCAGGTTGGGGAACATGTTTATTTGAAGATGAAAGCAAAGAAAAGTTCCTTGAATTTGGGAACATGGAAGAAATTGCCCCCCAAATACTGCGGTCCTTTTGAAATATTAGCAACAAAAGGGCATGTAGCCTAGGAACTCGCTCTACCATCCCATGTTAATATACATAATTTTCTTCATGTGTATTTACTTAAAAAGTATGTTTATGATCCTAAACATATTATAGATTGGAATTTGATGTAGGTGGTACCAGAATGGGAATTCCTGGAAGAGCCTCTTCAAATTTTGAATCTGAGAGAAATACACCTCCGAAAGAAGACCATAACTCGGCTAAAAATACAGTGGAAGCTTTACAACCTTGAAGAGATGATTTGGGAAAGGGAGGATGACATAAAGGAAACATACACCTTTTTATTCCAAAACTCATGAATAAAAAAAATATCGACACTGAGACGGTGTTACTTTTAAGAGGGGTGGGATATAATATGCCATATTTTGATACCTCTTTACATGTAAAAAAAATTAAATGTTTTTATTTGTGTTCTTATAAGTGATGTTGAGCTAGGAAGATACGGAGCATCGGTTACATTAATCCACTTGATGTTGAGCTTGAAGGCTATGGAGCATCACGCAGATGAAATTAAATTGTCTTTCTTTGACATTGGCATTGAGTCGAAAAGACTATGGAGCATCTATGATTATTAAATGAATATGTTAATATATCAATTTAGTGATGCCACCTGAGTTGTGGACAACCATATAAGAGGGATCAAGGATATATTGAATGGATAATCCATTCAATAATGAATAGGAATAATAAAGGAGAAAATAAAAAGAGAGAGAATTAGAGTTATATATATATATAACAACAATAATTAAATATTTAATAGTTTTGAAAGAATACCTTAACTACCTCTTTGAATGAAAAAATATAAAGAGACAGAAAACTAAAAAAAAAGGAAGGAAAAGCGAGCCCTCTTAACAAAACGAATTTGCAGAGAAGGACAATTTTAGAAGTGAATATTGGTCCAATCCACTGAAAAGGTTTAATTGTAAGACTTGGAGCGCTCCATGACCATGGATATAAAAGAACATGGTAGTCCTTCATGGAATTAAATCTTTTAAAGATTGAAGGGTTAGTTTATATTTCAAAGGGTCTTACACAAGGTTGGTAAAACACCTTGTGGGGTACTCCGCGGTAGTTATCCAAGATATAGAAAACAATTTATTTGGATTATACTTCTTTGTGTGCTTGATCTAGCTTAAGGGTGATTTGTTGGGTTAACTTAACATGTTTTCTCAAAAAATCTACGGCAAGGAGGAATGTGGAACTTCCCATCTAGATTGAAATGCTAAAATATTCAATAAGTTTCATAAGTTTCTTTCTTACTTTCTTTAGTGTTTTGTTTTTCTTTAATCAGGATAAGTTTTTTCATTTTATTGTATTCAAAGAAAAAGAAGGAAAAAATTATGTTAAATGACCTATATGTTGTTTTTTTTGTTGAGTAAGAAAATATTGAATGTTCAATTCTATTATTATTATTTTTTTCTGGATGAACACTAAAGAGGAATAAAGTGATATTTTAAATGGTTCATCTTTTGGATGATTATTTTAGTAGTTTATAAATGCAAGGTTTTTATTCCGAAAGAATTGTTTTCTTTATATTATAAGCGCAATCCAAATATTTTAATTCGTATATGTTGAAACTAACTACAATCGCAAGTTCAGTTTGTATTTAATGAAATTGTTGGTTATATGAAAAGCTAAAATTTGCAAAAGATTTGATAATCGAAAGAAGTATATATTAAAATCTACAAGAAGTTGAAAATTCTTATATGCACTAAGCTTTTGGGTATTGGTTATGGTAGGAACCATATTAAGGTTGAGTCAGTATACCCTCAGAAGAAAAATTCCTTATAAGTCGATCATGGAAGAAGGAACCCTGGAGGTTCCTCAAGTGTAAAAAATCTTAATCTGTAGATGGATAAATTTAACTCAATAGATATTCGATGATACATTATTTAATCAATTGAACCCCTTTTTGTTTTGAAAATATTATTTATTTCAGAAGCAACAGTGCCATTGAGTCCATAAACTATATAGTGAACAATAGTTCTTCACAAGGATTAAGTCACCCTTCTTCTTAATGGTTGAAATAGAAACTAGAAATGCGATGAACCTTAGAGCAATTCCCAAGGATTACATTGCATAAACAAAGAACAAGTAAGAAGCATTCATTTCAATCTTATGACAACCCGTAACTACAACCAAATAAGTGTCGGGGGAAACTTTAGAATACATTCAAGGTCTTTTACATATAAATTTATTCACAAATAATAAACAATACATCTAAAGTAAGGGTGATTAAATCGAAAGAAGAATCTTGGTTTTCGTCCACGATTAAAAAGAAACAAAACCATAAACAATTATAAATTGTAACGACTGTAACATCTCCTTAAATGCAAAATAAATTTTTATTTTTATTTTATTCTCAAAAAGACCTAACTGCAACTGTAAACATTAATTATCCTGGTTACGACAACATATCCATCTTTGTTCAGTCTTGAAAAATATTTTAACCATATGCTCTTTAGTTTTTTGTGTTTTATAGTTGTATATCTTCTATGCACGACATTATGCGACTTAAAGGTTCCAGCGACACTATTCTAATCCATGATATGAAACTATGTAGAAAACTCTTTTCTCTATTTACAAAAAGATAGTGTGTTTGTTAACTATGCTTTAGATGTTTGCTAACTGATCAATGAGCTAAAGGATTAGGTGAAGGTCTTACTTAGCTTTGAGAGCTAAAGCATAAACTCTTTTATTTAATGCAGGTACCTGAAAGGGAGACTCCTTGCCTTACTAGGCCATGTTCAAGGATCCCAACAAGGAGATAATTATAAGGAAAAACATACTTTAACTTTGGTAAATGCTAGTACCCATCCAAAAGGGTTGTGAAAACCAAATGAAGGTTTTTTTTGTAAACATTAGAGTGTGGGGTTTTAAATTAAAGCACAAGGTTTAGCACATCAGCATTTATGTGATCACGTGAAGGTACTGCAGCTTCCAGCTAGAGCGCAGACCTGTCACCTCTTAAACCCTAAGGTTTAATTTTACCTTGATCTTCCCTTTCACATTGTATTGTTTGGTTTTCTGGCAGTGAGAGCCAAGCTTCTCGGCTCTAGATCTTGACATGAATACATTGGGTTCTATGATAGTTCTGGATCATTATGCATTGTAGAAAATATCTCCATCGTGGTTTGAAAAATATCGTGTGAAACAAATACCTTCTCGGTGTAATTCAAACTCCAACTGTCGAACTATTGAGGAGCTCTTTCGCCAATGTTGCTTTTGTAGGTAAGACTTCTTTTTTTGAAATATATATTCTGTAAAAATTATTGATTCCTTTTTACTAAAAGTAGTTTTGAATTCCAGTGTGTGTGTATGCTTAAATAGGTTTCTTCCTCCATGGATGCGGTGGAGGGGAAATGGCTACCTCTTATGCAATCACAAGTTCTTGGCCATGGTAAGACCTGTACCTGAAATATTTTGGCTCATTGTGACGTGGGGCTTTTGACGATTACTGCGTGTTCTTAGCATGGGTTGGAGAAACCATCTCTGTGTTGGTCTGTTATTAGTGGTAAAATTCACCTTTGGTAAAGTTGTGAGTCTCTTACAATTGAAATGTAATGGAGATAAAGTCCTTCCACTGTAGAGTCGAAGTGACTGTGCGATACTTTGTTTATTGACTGTGTTTATACTTTATTTTAAGATGTAAAAGAAAAACCCTATGACTGTCGCTCCACAATTGTAATTATTCTTGTTTAAGACACCTTTTGAGGGTTTTTGTGTTGTGTAACTCAGTCGGGTTTGACATTACAGATTTGTTGTCGCTTTTATAAAATTGAAATGCGGCCATGAGGCCCTTACCCAGTCACAATAGTTTTGGTAGAGTCGCCCTCAAAGATGATAAAGGTTTAAGTGATTATTGTTGTTTATTCGTTCCTGAAAAAATGGTTGTTAAAGTTTGAAGACAAACCCATGAGGGCACATTTGCTAAAGTAATATTTTATTTAGCAATTATGTAGCTTGTTTGGTGATGAAATACTGTCACGGCCATGAGGCCTTTACTTAGTTTTGCGTTTTACTTTGAGAGAGGTCGTAAGGCCATCACTTGTTTCGTTTGTACCTTTGCAAAGGACATGAAACTATTGCTAAGTTGCTTTAAGTTATTAGATGGAACCATACTATTTTATAGAAAAAATAATAAGCCATAAGGCTGTTGTGATTATTTCTGTGTGTTTTCAAGTGATAATGCTAAGATGGCCTTCAGCCTATAACCAAAGCTATGACATGTCGATGATCCCGATTTAGAATTTTTTAAAAAGGAAGATGTTATCCCTAAAGTTGAACCTAGACTACAGGGGTTCAAGCTTAAGGAAATATTTTTCAAATATATAAATCAATGAAGTCAAAATGAAAACTGGGCTGGTATGTCATCAAAGCTATAAGAGAATCACAAAATCATTAAGGAACTGTATAATATGAAACAGGATACAAAATTCAATATTAAAGGAACTACGATCATGAAATTATGAAATGAGACTGTCTTTGTTTTTTAAAAGTTTAAAAGGTAATTGTATTTCAACACAAGAATCTTTGCAATGGGATTCAATGGACCATATACAAGATAAATCATAAGAAACACAATTCATAAGACACACAGACAAATCATAATCATACTCATATCAAGGTAGAACCTGTATTGAAGATGTAGAGCATTTCATATCATACAGAAAGCTATCAAAATTGGATCTTCATAACTCCAAATGCCAACCCCTTCTCTCATCTAGAGACTCTCCTTATATACAAAATATCTGCTTTTCTAAGATAGCTATAAGATCCTATTTCTATGGATCAAGCTCTTTCAAAAATAGAAAGGTCAATCCCTTTTAAACAGTTTTTTAATACAAGTGTAAAATAAAAGAGACATATGTCAATAAACAAATTGCTTTCACAAGCAAACTATAACTCTAAACCCTTAAATGGAGCCTCTAAAATGGCATTAGAAATAACGCTTGCTAAATCCCAATGGCATTAGAGTCGATTTTGTAGCATAGCTCGAACTCTGATTGGAAACCCATATAGATGAATAAAACCAGCAACATCCATGCCAATAACAACCTTGCCAGTGTAGCCTGCTTTCTCAATGGCAATCTTTAATAATTCTAGACCTTCTTTATTTTCATAAAAGTTTGGAGCAAAGCCTCCAACATTTGTCGCATCTTGACCGTACTTCTTCTTAATTACAGCCTTCAAATGATGATTCTCCACTGTCACTTTAGAACCCTGTCACTTTAAGCTTGGTCTCCTGAAGGATTGCTTACTTTTCTTCCTAATGTGATCTAAGAAAAATAAAGGATGCCTCCTGATTCCACTTCCTAACGAAACTGCTTGGTCTAAATAGTATGCAACTGGAAGTACCATAAGCCATTCTACAGACATTATGATCAGAACTTCCTTCATGCCATTGTCATGATCACTCAAGTTTTTCCATCGCATACCCACAGTTCCCTGATTGACTCCCATTAAAGCATAATTTGCTAGCTCATAAAGCCCTCGATACAAAGAGAACCCTGGTACAATCTCTATAACCAAGATCTAGAGTCTTGGAAAACTCCTATCCTCCACAAAGTCTATAAAAAGGAGGGATGTCAAAAGTCCAATGCCAAAAATATAGAGATATCCAACAACTGTAGCAGTTTTAACGTCAAAGAAAGCAGTCGCTGCTAAAAATCCAAGTGCTATATGTAAGTTTATGTAGATGAAATAGAATACAAGTTGTATGTTGTAATCATTTGACCTGAAAAAGTTCAAACCTATAGCACTGCTAAAACCAACGAAGCATACCATGTAGATAACTGAAAGGGCCAAAAAATTGCCATATGTAGTCATCCAATATGGCCCATCTGCTAATCCATGCATTTTCATCATAGTCCGCTGATGGTTTTGCTTCTCATATACCAATGATGATAGAATAACAGGAAAGAATAGCTCAATAACCCACATGAAAAACAATGGACCAAGAAGTGAAGAGAAGTCAATTTCAGATTTTGTTGCAGGTTTGGGTGTCTCCTTGACAAACTCAAGAAACTTCTAAACCCATCTGCAACACATCACAGGGATATCATTTGCGTCTTTGACTCTTGCCATGACCTAATTGCCTCCGCTAGCCTCCTGGAAACGGGTCTACCGATCCTCATCCTCTGTCTCAAACCCTCGATTCTATGTGCCCGGGGTCGGGGAGGAATATTTTCGCCTTGCTCTCCTCCATTCTTGCTCTCATTATCTGCTGCAGGATCGGAATTACCCTTACCCCGACCGTAAATCGGAGTAATATTCATCTATGTAACCTCGCCTTTACAAACAGGGCATTCTTTAGTATTGGAGTGCACATGAAGCCATCGATATAGACAAGCCCAATAGAACAAATGTCCACAGGAGGTGACCACAGGCTCCCTGGCCATCTTCAAACAGATATTGCATTCGAAATTCAAAACGCTGTTGCTCCTTTCATCAGCTTCTTGTGCGGCCTCTGAACTATTCATATTAACACTGTTGTTATTATTATGGGGTCTATTCAAATTTTTCTTGTGGGTTTCAGTGGGTCTCTCCTCTTCTACTATTGGCACACTGTCATAAAGGCCAACACCTGCATAACCATCTAGATCTTCACCATTTGAATCGGATCTGAAGATTATAGACTGTCTGATGAAGAGCCCTATTGGTTTGCTGGGGTATCCCAATACCTTGACTTAATTTAAGTCTGACTTCTTAGTAACAAAACTCATAGCTCGACCAGGGTAGACCCCAACTAGTGTTTCTCCCAAACCTTTTACAATCTCAACATAAATCTTCGATGAGTCTCCTGTGGATGGGTCAGTCGTATGAATGACAAATGCATAATCTGCACTGATTATTTCTTGAACCAAAACAGCCATACAAAGGTCACTATGATCTATTTTTGCCTTTCATGTGCTAAAATATGCTTTTTCATTCCATTTTGAAACCCAAACCCTTTTAATTGCCATCCAAGCTTGTTGCCATCGCTTTTCACCTTAATCATTAGATTCTCGTTTTCATCAGCCAAGTCATCATACTCAAATATCCTTGCTCCAAAACTAGACTCCACATGATTTATTAATAGGCTCTTATCTTCAGACATATGGGATGCTGCCAGAAACTGAAATTTTGTTGGAGCGGATCTGATGATAACAGAAGACAAAACTTGTTCTTTGGCCAAGAAACCATTTCAAAGAACCTTGCTTAGTTAAAATAAATCCTTAGTAGGATTCGATCCCTACACTTGGTCATTTATTAGTTTACTCTTAAATCCTAGATTGGGAATAAAATATATTATAGATGCACTATATTTTGTAAAGTTTGGACCTGAACATTATGGTTTACTAGATGGTTCTAGTTTAAATTTTTTATGTTTAAATATGTAAGACCTTATCATGTGCATATGCATGTATACTATGTATGTTTTCTATTGTAGATTTAAAACCCTCGATTTGTTTAAAAAGAGTACTGCCAAACAAATTATGATAACTCTCTAAGAATTCAACCTTATTATGATTGACCAGTTTAGTTTAGTTCTTTATAAATTTAATAACTCTGTAATATTTTATCTTTAGGGTCTTTCTAGTCTTCACTAAATATATGTGTTATTTTCCTTTAGGACCTAGACTAATAGAAATTACCACTAATATTAACAATATAGTAGATTAAGATAACGTAGATAGAATTACTATAGTTATTAAACAAAGAGAAAGAAAAAGCATGAATTAAGCTAAAGATTAACCTAACAGAAAAACTAGATCAGTAAACTTTAAACCTTTACTTCGAGTAACTAAATTGCATTTTTCTTCCCTTAGAACAATAAATAATATTTTCCAATACTTTTGTAGATGATAACCTATTCATAAATAAATTTCAGACAGAGAGTATAGATCATAGATAATAACCACCAATTATTTTGTAGCTACTGAGCATAAAAATTACAGAGATTAAATCACAGATAAGTAATAACAGTTAGAACCTGGATAATGTGTAGAAGGGGACAACCACCCAAAGGAGACTGTTCCACCCAACAGTCTTCTGAAGCAACCAAGATTACTTTCTTAGGACCTCTAAACTCGTTCACTGAACCACTAGGACGAAGATCACTGGATAAATAGCCCACACAACAACATGTTGTAACTTAGCACTCAGTAGAAGACTTAACTCATCAATTCCACTTTAGCTATCCCCTCATCAAATTCCTTGTGTGCCCGAGTCTTTAGTTTACAGTAGTCACAAGGTTCATTCACTTGGAAATAGAGTGAGTAGAGAGCCTCCTGCTCAGTTTGATGGTATTTATAAGATTTCCTAGGTCTTTAGGTCAGTTTTGGATTTAAATGAGCCACTAGATCAGTCCCCCCTATCAGGGAACATGACCACATTTTTAGGGATTATGCTTTCTGCAATAGCTAGAAAGTGAAACGCTAGTTCTTCCACTTGTCAACTGGCCTTCTATAGCTGTTCATTCCTCCTACTCGGTCAATGAACACTCATTCAACAACCTCCTTTGGATAGGCGTCTCTTCTATTTAATTATTAAAATAAATAATTCTTCAATTACATTCATCCTTGACCAACTTGGTCATAAAAAATTTATAATAAATTTAACAAAATGTTTTCTGAAATAAATAAAAATATTTATTTTTTAGTTCTAAGTGTGTTACAAACACCCCCCTTAAGTTCAACATCATCCTCGATGTTGCTTAAGTTTTCTCTGAGTATTCTTGGAATAGAGTTGGATATGCCACCCGCATATTGCTCTCCAATTCACAGGTTGCTTCATTTGGATTGAGGTGTTTCCATTTCACCTTTACCTATTCAATGGTGCGATTCTGGAGAAAAATTTCCCTCTTGTCGAGAATACAATCCAGTTCCACCTAAAAATATCCTTCAGGTTCTATCTGAACCACATTCCAGTCGATCACATGAGTAGCATCGTGTACATACTTTCTCAATATAGAAATATGAAAGATAATATGTATTCTAAGATTAGGTGGAAAAGCTAACTGATATGCCATTGCCCCACTCTTTCCAATATTTCGTATGGTCTATAATACTTGGGTGCAAATTTAGAACAACTCTTTAGTTTAAAGGAGCTCTTCTTGGGTTTTACCTTAACAAATACATGCTCACCTAGTCGGAATTCTTTCGGAGTTCTTTTAAGGTCGGCATGACTTTTTTGCTTGTCCTGAGTAGTTTTCAAATTGCTTTGTACCCGTTTCATTGTTAGTTCCATTTCTTTTAACAAGTCAGGTCCTAACATCAATCTGTCAACTGGATTACTCCATGTAATAGGAGAACATTGCATTTCCTACCATATAATATTTCAAAAGGACTAAGTTTAGTTGAAGCTTGATAATGATTATTATATGCAAATTCAACTAAGTGCAAATAATCTTCCCACTTCCTGGGATAGTCTCTAACACACATTCATAACATGTCTTCTAGTACTTGATTGACTCTTTCTATTTGTTCATCTGTTTGCGGATGATAAGCAATACTGAAATTCAATTTAATATCTAGTCCTTTAAACAAATATTTCCAAAAATTATCAGTAAACTTAGGATCTCTGTAAGAAATTATTACCTTTTGAATTCTGTGGAAATGAAAGATTTCCTTCGTAAAGATGTCAACAATGTTGTCAGCTTTATGAGTTTCTTTAACAGGTATGAAGTGTGTTTCCTTACTTAGTTTTTCCACAACTACCATTATTGAATCATTTTATTTTTAATTTTTAGGCAAACCAATTATAAAATCAAGATCGGTGACTTCCCATTTCCAATTTGGAATTGGTAATAGTTGTAAAAGACCTGCTGGGTGTTGATGTTTAGCTTTAACTTGCTGACATTCTATAAACCTATCTATAAATTCAGCCACTTCGTTCTTCATATTAGGCCATAAATACTCTTTTCTCAACATTGTTATCATCTTTTGATACCCCAGATGTCCGGAATAAGGACTTTTGTGTACTTCATTGAAAATCAACAATTTAATTTCTGGTATGTTAGGCACATAAATTTTGTTTTTATACAACATTAAGCCTTTTTCATTTAAACTGTAGTTTGTATTTATATTTTCAAATACATCCTGAGTTAATTTTTATCCTAAACTTTGGTATTTTGTGTCTAGTTTTATTCATTCTTCCAATTTATCATCTGATTCGGTTTTATAACTGCTAATGACAGCTATAAAACTTGTTATTGCATTTTTGCTTAAGCCATCAACCACTTTATTTTCCTTTCCTTTAATGTGTTTGATTTCAAAACCATATTCGGTAAGGAAAGCTAACCATCTAGCTTGCCTTGCCTTTATATTTTGTTGATCAAGAAAATACTTTAAGCTTATGTTATCAGACATTAGCAAAAATCTTTTGATAATCAGACATTAGATATTTTTCGCCATGAAGTTAACTTATTAAGTAATTTGATAATCCTACACTATATAAGGCTTGTATCCTTGCTCTAGCTGCACAACACAAGCTAGCCTATCATACTTGTTCACCTTATTATGCTCCCCTCCATCTCCTAGGACCTACACCCTTCTCTGCTAATCAACAATACCACTATCACTAGATTTCTTCCATTTCTTTGCAGACTCTCGAGTACTTTGACACCAAGCAATCATAGCTCTCGACACCCCCAAACTATTAACCCTCATAAAAGGTTACTCTCACACTAGTAAACACATGGCTCACATCATTTTACTTCTTCATCAGAGCAGTAACAGTGTTCCAACACCATCTACTAGCACAAGCACATGCAACCTCCTTCCAACGATTGCAGCTACATATCCAAACATTCACTCATCCCTCCCTAACACCATTCCTAAGCTGGGAGGCATTGGGGACCTACAACATCTCTTTGATGGAACAATTTTCAGTAGCATAACAACATCTCTTTGATGTAACAATTTTCAGCAGCATCAACACTCAAAACCCCCCAACATATCAACACTTCTCCTCCAGCATCACATAGTGCCACAATAATTTTTTTGGGCAACCCACGTCATTAGTACATTCAACATCATCTTCTTTTATATTTTATTTCCTTCCCCGACCTAGACCCAAAAGCATAGATGTTTTCAAACTAAAGCGAGAGGCATGAATGTAGATAACCCAACACACCCAGTAGCAACATTTAGATCAATGCCCAACTTCAAAGGCAATGTCCTATTTGTCAAATTTGTTAGTTTGTTATTAATTCATAAATGATGTGTATGCATGAGTAGTGGCTAGTTATTTCTTGAGTTACATGCATCTAGTTTTTAATTATTTTCTTTCCGCCTTAAGCTATGTACGTTATTGAGTGGACCATTTTGTACTCCTTTATAAAGGTCATTGACTCAACATATTGAACAAGGTCATTGGCCTAGCATAATGAACAAGTTATCTTGCATTTAGTTCTTCTTATGTCTTTGTCTTGCTTCTGGGTTAAATTGGATTTTTAAATTTTTTAAATTTTATGCAAAGTCACTTGAACCAAGGACATGAAAATATAAGTATTTGACATAGACATGGTGACTTACTGAATTAAGGCATGGAGGACACAATATATATATATATATATATATATATATATATACACACACAGTTTTTTGTAAAAGCTAGAACATTTATCAATATTTAATAGAAGTTACAATCAATACACATTACACATTTATAATTCACAGTGCATATGTCAATGATAAACCTAACTGAAAAGCCCATTAGCGGAAAGGGATAGACCTCACTCTACAATTGGAACAAGGGAAAAACGTTGGTGATTGGCTTCCCTCCTCCCACTATTGGATTCCCGTGAGAAGCATAAGAAAGCCAACCAAAATAGGACTATTTCTATTTGATTAGATTACATGATGGGGCCACACCCAATTATTATATTTTCCCATTAGTAAAAACCCTTGATATTTTAGATTATGCCACTTCCAATGATGATGGCAGTTAGATTGAATGCAATGGGTAGGAATAGAAATAAGGGGTAACCTCCCCTAGGTGAAATGAATCTCTTGTTATGTTGTTTGTGGAATATGCCCTCGCACAATATTTATTGGTGTGCACCCTGACATGATTTGATAGGCTAAGAGCCAAACAATGTAATATGTAAATGTACATGGAAGAATTATAAAAATACATCACAAATTGCAAATAGAGAAGGATGACAAATGTGGGGGGCTATAATTCCCTCAGTGCATTGGGTTCTCATAGACTCATAAAATTTCTCATTATGTCATAAAAATTAAATGTTCTATTACATAGATGTCGGAATCATATTTCTCATTAAGTCATCAAATCAAAATATATTAAATAGATGTTGGAATTCCATTGACAAATACAAAAAGGGGTAGATCTAGATGGAAAACTCTCTATTGCTCTTCACGTGAAAAAATGAAACTCTTTCACAGTAATTCTCACTGAAAAATGTGAATGAATGAAGATAAAATTGTTTTTTTTTATAGTTTTTTTGGGTTAGAAGTATCAGGTTTTAGGGACACGACTCACACGACTTGGGAAATGTACTAAGACGGTGTCAAACACATGTTTTGGATGTGACATGTAGAAAACATGTGTCCAGAAGCGTCTGTGTCTGATAGGTGGACACGAAACACTTTAAGCCTAAAGGTTGTGTTTGGTATCATAAGTTTTGAGCATTATTTTTGAATTTCTTTATCATTTTCTAGGTTTTGATGTGAAGCTCTTGGAGCCTCTCCTCTGAAGTAACATTAATGCTTTCTCTTTTGATTACTATGCAGCACTAGACTCCTCATCATATGAATGTGAGTTGTTGTCATCACATGTTACATTAGTGCTTTACGATTCACAACCCATTGCTAGTAAACAAAAAAAGGTGAGAATATCATTAAATTTCCCTTTTATATTGAGTCTAACCACAAATATCTATATGTTGTATTCATATATTTATTGTATCCCTCACCATAAGTTTATGCCAACCAAGGAAACATATTAAAACAAATTCCATACACTAAATAGTTGTCAAATGACACACACTTGTGTACAGGTTCTCAAAATCTAAAGAGACTTGAACTAAGTAAAAAATTAGTGGAACCTTTAAAGTTAGTTGTACAAGTAGAAGATTGGTATTGTTTTTTTTTTATTCTAAAAATTTTAGATTATTTTTAAGGGTTTTTTGTAGGAAGTGTTTTTTACTAAATCTAAATTTTATAGTGTTTAAATTGTGTTTTTGAATGTTTAAATTAATTCAATGTCTTTAAATATCCTGATTATATAAATTTGTCAACTATTCTTTAAATTTTTATAATGTTTAAATTGTGTTTTTGAATGTTTAAATTAATTCAATGTCTTTAAATATCATAATTATATAAATTTGACAACTATTCTTTATTAGAAATTTTTCTTTAAAATTCTTACTAGATTCTGTTAAAAAATAAAAAGCTAGAAAACCTCTCCCCAGAAAGGTTCAAATCCGCGAGCCTTTAGCTTACTCTGTGGGATTGACCTTAAATCTCAAATTTTGAGCCGATTCTTAAGAGCAGCTTCTAAAAATGGAAGAACTTGAATGCATAAAAAGTCCAAGACATTCATGTGAAGGTTATCCAATATATTCAAAACCAGTGCAATCTCTTGCCTATATTTGAAGAGAATACTATTTCAAACACAATTCAAAATGCAGATTTTGCCGTGCCATGATATAAAGGACAAAAGACATTCTGTATATAAAGGACAAAAGACATTCTGTATATAAGATTAAGTAGCATAAAGTATAATCTACATGGAAACTAACTAGATAACTCTTGTCCTGGACCTGCTTTCATCCCAAATGATTCTAGCCATGAAAATAACACTGTAACATAAAACCAAAGATTGCAATATTTTACCTACCCACAATAATTACATGTTTGCAGGAAATCCAACACGCACTGTCTGCTCTGTACATCATGAAAGAACCGGCATGCAGATACTCTCAAAATATGGACTCCATTACCAAATTCCAATTGATGATGGCATTTTCATAGGAGGGAATGATGTTTTGAAGGTCTCAACATCCAGCTCCAATGCATAGTCAATGTAGGGCCTGTGGACACATTACCACTAATACACTCAGTTTTGCACACTGTAATAAAACAAAAGACTAGAGGGGATTTGGAAACCCTCCATGCATCGCTGTCTTTACCCCTGTTCTCTTCCTCCAAAGCCAACAACGAACTTGAAGTTGGGTGTCACTTTTCCTTTTTCTTCTTCTTGGCATCCAACACTTCTCCATCCCCATCCCCATCCCCATCCCCTGAAGAAGAAGAATGTCTCTGCCTCCATGACTCTTCTCCTTGGGCGGCCAAAACAGATTTAAGAAAATCAAGAAAAAGAAAGAGAAGAGCAGTCCGTGAAAGAAGTGGGAGAAAAACTGGTGTGACTCGAAGGCATTGGCACACATACAGTATCATCACAGAGCCTGGGATTTTCATATAAAGCCACGTCTCACTGTCTCTGAATTTTAGATAAAACCTTCAAGCAAATATGGAAGTCTTTGCTAAGAAGGAAACCTTTCAAAGTTTAAAATAGGCGTATAGGGTTGTTTATTGGTCAACTGTGATAAAGCTTAAAGGGTAGACGATTTCTAAAATAATAAAGGCTCACCCAATGAATTGTGATAAACTTTGAGACAGTTTCGACTTTTGTTAAGTCATAAATTACTTACTAAATCACAATTTACTTGTATATCTCTTGATTCAAAGATGGTTAAGTATATCTTTAAGAGGTTGCCATTCCCATAGGGTAGGTTCAGAATAGCACTGTCACTTGTCAAGCCTTTTCATTAAGTTTGAAATCATAACAAGACTAGAGAAAGAAGCTCTGGTTAACTCTTGTTAACTTTGGGCAGTCAATATTTTGCAAGCTAATTAATGCAGCTCCAACAAACATGATGCCTATTGAATCTCGCACAGATTAAAATCCAAAAGCTTAAATTCCAAAAAGCACACTGCTACAGTGGCATTTAATTGGCCTGCAGCCGGCGAAATTTCAGCACTAACTTGGTGCCTATCAAACCCTAATTAAATAAAACCGCCACTTACATCACTGTTCAGAGCATGATATCATATATATATTTTATTTTTTCCTGCTCTGTCAATGATAAAAATAGGGCTCCCGTCCAACAGGAATTAAAAAAACTGCTTCTACACAAATGGGTATGTCGAATGGATGTTCAATAAAATTAATCTAGAACAGACTTACTTTTCTGTTGACGGCATAGAACATAGAGAGGCCGAGGCATCCTGATTCTCGGCAGCCATGGATGGGGTGAAGGGAAGCGTGCAGACCAATGGAGGATCCATGATTTCCAAATCCCCTTCCAACATTCGCACCACTGTTCCCATTGAAGGCCTCAGAGCCCAATTGCTCTGAATACACCACAGCGCCGTCTTTATCAACCTAAACGCCTCTTCCATTTTCACCGCCCCTTTCAATTTCAATCCACTGTCAATCAGTTCTTCCATTTTTCCTTGCCTCAACTTGCTGAAAGCAATCGAAGGGAAAAACCAGTTCTCCGAATCCTGAGAGCTATCCACGTTCCTGCGCCCGCTGATGATCTCCAGAAGCACCATACCGTAGCTGAACACATCGCTCTTGGAAGTGATTCCGACATCGTAAAACCACTCGGGCGCCATGTATCCCAGCGTTCCTCTCGCCTGAGTCACCACACGGCTTTCGATATCTCTATCCATAGACTTCGCCATGCCAAAATCGGAGACTTTCGCCTTGAAATTCTCGTCCAGCAGAATGTTCTGAGGTTTGATGTCGAGATGCAGAATACAAACCCTCGAATCCTCGTGCAGGTAAGCAAGTCCCCGGGCGGTCTCGAGCGCAATTGAATATCTGGTCTTCCAATCCAATTGTTTGTCTGAGTCAAACAGCCATCTATCAAGAGATCCGTTGGCCATGAATTCGTACACGAGGACACGATGTTGCCCTTCTACACAAAGACCACGCAAGCTCACAAGATTGGAATGATTGATGGAAGATATGGTGGCGATTTCTGCACAAAATTCTTTCTGTCCCTGCCCTGCGTAGTCCCCCAGACATTTGACAGCCACCGGAATACCATCACTCAATTTACCTGCGTATACTTTCCCAAATCCACCCCTTCCAATCTCTTTGCTAAATCGGGCTGTGGCGGTCTCCAGACTCTTGTAAGTGAAAATTGTAGGAAGACCGGTGAGATTCTTAAGATAATCTCCGTCTAATTCACGGGGATCTTCAATATCATGAACGTGAGATTGGTTTTTTAGATGTTCCCACAGAAGAAAGAAAATCCAGGCAGCATATACGGGACTCAGACTGATAGCGTAGAAAATACGATACCGGCGGTCGATCAGGGGAAAGATACCCAACACCGAAGTAATGCTCGAGGCCAGCAAAGTTAGTTTAAAATTACGATTAAAAAATCTGAAAATACAACGTATTAAGCTGCGTGAATCCTGAATTAGGACCTGCGTACAAGCCATCGCTCGCCGTGATATGTCTGCTTGCTCCTATCTCTCAATATTTTGATTATCTCCGCAACCTCTGTCTCACCTTCACATATTTTGGAAATTGGAAATAATTGGACCTGACTTCACAGCTTTCAACTGTACAGTGTTGACTGAAGAGTTCTAATCAAACTCTTCGGAGCAGTATAAGCGTTCACCAAATCGCCCCCAACTCGCCGGAATCCGGCAGATCAATTTTGGTGTAAATCATACTTTCAAGGAATTAAATCGTAATTTTAATCATTTGGGTAGTTGTAAAATGCCCGATTTAGTATTGTAAGAGCTAATAAGATTAGTAGAATTCCAAAATAATGAAATAAACAATTTCACAGCAAACATTTGACTGATTTTAATAAAAAATCGGCCGGAAAAATGGGGCGATTTGGTGGCTGTTTATCCTACGCGAAACTCTTCTCTATGCTTACAGAACCAACCTTTGACGTTTTCCGAACGCTTCACCGGAACAAACAATATATTAATACTGAAGAGTTCTAATCAAACTCTTCTCTATGCTTATACAACCAACCTTCGACGTTTTTCGAACGCTTTGCTGGAACAAATGATATATCAATAACTTGTGACTTAGCAGAGGTTGAGATGTTCTCAAACCCACCAGGGGTCCATTCTTGTCACAACAGGCCAATGAAGAACCCTACCTCATCCACCCTTTTTGAACATGTAACCTCCAAAGAGACAACATATGTTCTTAACCATTAAATAAGTGATATGAAGTCTTTTATAATGAAGCCAATACCTATTGAGAATAGATATATTGTAATGGCTTTTGAGTTAATATTTTATAATGTTTTTTTATAAAAAATAATTATTAACCACAACTTTTAGAAAATATAAAATATTAAAAAAAAAACAAAAAAATTTCTTTATTATAATAAATAAGTATAAATCGACCAAATTTATTTGAATTTACATAGTATATAAAACCACAATTGCACTTAACACCCGAGAAGGTTTGTTAATTAGCGGAGTTGTGCTAGTTGTTTAGCTGCATAGCACATCTGGCCCATAACAAACAAACAGCATGTCAGTGGCCTTTGCATGGCCAGCGATATTATGAATATTCACCGGATAATTTCAAAGTGCTTTTATGCATATTTACTGGCAGGAAAAAAATAACTAGCAAACCCACATACTTTGTGGTTGGATAAAGTTGATATAGATCAAAAGGAAGACAGTTTTGATTTTTTTTATTCCTAGCATACTTTTAGTTAAACGGGTTCAACTTTAAGTAAGTTATCCATGTCTAGGTACATGTTACCACCAACATTCTTCATGTTATCCATTTATCGACTATCAGTTTTTTTTTTTTTTTTTAATCTCACTTTATTCTAGTTATCTTCCACAAACTCTGGGTTATCCATTCATCTCCTAGAAGTTATCCATGCATCGCTCCCAGTTATCCATTCATCATCTACCACTTATTTTTTTTTATTCTTTTTTAATATAATTGTTTATTTCAAATTTTGAACCACTACCATAGAATCAATCTCGACTATACACTTGTCTCATCTTGATCGGTAGATGAAAAAGTATAGACCATAATTCACCCAAATCTCAAATAAAACACCTCAAATCTCAAATAAAAAAGTTTATCAATAAAAAAATATTATATTTAATTAAAAATTAACCACTATTAAAAGAATATTATAACAATTGATATACATATAAGAGAGATACACTTAATTCTAGAATAAGGCGTTATCACTTTTGATTGACACTTGACGTGCTTTTCTATATATATATATATATAATTATTTTATTTTATTTTATTAAGTTTTCAAAATTTTAAATAATGCATTACAATTTTACTCTATGATTTACGTAATTTTTATTTTGTATGCATCTGATGTAATGGATGATTATTGAAATCTATAAATATATCCAAATATAAAATATATATTTAATTTATATATAATTTATTTAGTATTTTAATAGATTAAGGGAGTAATGTACTTGTTAGATATTTTAGATTTTTTTGAATTTTTTTTATTAAAATGATATTTTTTTTTCTTCCAAAAACTGAATTTGAAGTATCCAAATTATGTTTTTGAATCTATACTAGATTCAACAGTTTCAAATACCTTAAAGGTAACAAGATTATCTAAGTTTGACAACTATCATATGCTTTTTTAAGAATTAATCTAAAATTTTTACTCTATTATGTGAAAAACAAGTTAAAAATTCTTAGCATTTACACATGAACACCAAACACCCAAACTTCATTCAAATATAAATTAATTAATTAAGTTATAAACTTATCAAGAATTTTAGAGATTATTCTTAAATATTGTTTTATTCAATGGAATTATCTAATTTGGAAAATCATTTTTCATAGAAATTGTTTTAACCATACACACTATCATTATTGTAGTTCAATCTTTATAATTTTCTCTATTCATTTGGTTGTTTTTAAAATTAAATGTACTTATTTGTTGATTAAGTGTACTTAACCATTGTCATATCATATCATATTTATGATCTATATTTTATAATCTCTCATTTGTATTTTTCATTTTAGATAACAATATATGTTTTTCTTACTTTTTGTAACAGAAACTAAGAAAGGTTTATATAAAACAGGATGTGCACAGCCATTCATTACAAAGAAAAAACGGGAATGGAGAGTTCTTGCAGTTCAAAAATGCAGAAAACAAAACTGGTCCATGGGGATGACCAAAGAACTCCATAGAGAGAACTTACAAAACATCTAATGCCTGGGGTAGTGTATACCCTTATAAACTGCCTGCAAAGTAAAGGACAATAAAACATAAAAAACTTAAAAAACCATTTAAGGATTCCCTGAAGGCTTCATAGGCTGAACAACTGATTCCTCCTCCATGGGGTGCGCTACTGCTGCTGGAGTTTCGAAGGCCTTGCTACATTGGTTCATGCTTATCAAGCGTTGGAGGTCTTCTTGAATTCTGTCCACCTTGCCCATCATTTCCCTGAGGTTACTCTCAGTATCATCAATCCTTGCATCATGGTTACTGATTTGAAGAGATGTGTAGCTGACCACTTCCCCCATACTCTTGACCTCCTGAACAATTTCCTTGTTGTCCACTATGCCTATGGCCATCATTTCGTAGAGGCGCTTAAGGTTTTTCTTCAAATCCGCTATGCCAACGTTCTCATTAGCCTGCGACATTATGCCTTGTCCGGGAGATATTTCAATGAGGGAGAAATTGTTGTGGAGAGCACGAATTGTACCAGCGACCATGTAGGCCTGATCTTCGGTAAAGAGACCACTGAGAATCAACTTGAGAGTATTGAGCTCCTGCAGGAGGGAGTCTCGTTCAGTCTTGCTTCGGCATGATAATGTGCCAACTGCACCTTCTTTCCACCCTGAGCAGTGACAGCCCAAAATCGAATTGCTTTCAACAGTTAAGGATTGTGCGTCGGTGGAGAGGCCAGGACCAGAATCAAAATTCAAAAACCATAGAGAAGTTCCAGAAAGGGTACTGCATGAACAGGTGGAGAAGGCTGCGAGAGCCAGTCTTTCCTTCACGAAAGCCCTCGTGAGAGGAAGAGTTTCCCACGGGACTTCTTGCAACTAGCCTTCATCAACACCTGCAATGACATCCAAGAGGATGCGTTCTGGAGATATCACATATCGGATAGAGCCAAGACCAAGTGTGGAATGAGGATGGGAGTGACTTCGAGGGGAAGACATAGTGGAGGGAGCAAAAAGACCTGGAGCGTGCGAGGGGAGGGGGCAATTAACCCGGGGAAGGTGAGCAATAAAGCCTGCAGGGACCGAGGGAGGGTGAGTGCAGTGTTGAGGCCACGCGGCGGGAGGATGGATAGAGGCAGGACAACACTTACAGGTTGGAGACCCTTCAAGAAAGAGCGCATGGTGGATGCCAGCGGGGAATGGAAGGCATGAGACGGTGGAGTGGGGAGGGATGGAGGGATAAGGGGAAAAAAGGTTAGAGTGGTAAATTTTGGAGTGATAAGGGGTAGAATGGGTGAGTGCATTGATGAGGCCTTTAGGGAGAATGTTAGGCCCTTCAAGATTTGCCATGGGAGAAAACCAAATGCAGTGTGGGTAGAGGCATGAATCCCGGAGAACCATTAAGGAATAGATTTGAGATGAGGAGCTTGACCATTCAGACTAATTTGACCTTAGGGGAGGGAGGCCCCCAGTTTGCCAAGGCATCTGCTGCTGAATTGTTTGTGTGAAGGATGTGGAAAAGTTCATAGGACTTGGTCATGAGAGGAATGATTTTGTCATGCAGGCGATGGCATTTTATGGAGCCAATGGTGTATCCATTAATCATCTTGAATATGACATGTCGAGAGTCTCCGAAAATCGTAATCTTGGAGAGGTCTCTGTTGGCTAATGATTGCATTCCCTGTAGGAGCGTCAACCACTCGGCCTCATTGTTGGTCCTATGTCCAAGACCCCAAGCGAAGGTTTGTTCAAGATGTCCTCTGGGATCCAAAAGGACCCCCTGCACCTGCCACCCCTAATATATGCTTTTCTTATTATGACACCTTAATTAATGTATTTATTGTGACACCTCAATTAATCTATGGTTTTATGTAAACTACATTTCATACTTTTCCAAATTTTTATTATCTCTCCTATGTGTTCTCATGATAACATGAATGAGGTAACATTAAATTATTAATTTATTATAAAAAAACTAAAACTAAGAAAATAAGCAAGTATATATATATATAGGGAGTAGCATTGATATTGAGATATAAAGAATTAAGTTCAAACCAAACAACATACAAAAACTATTTACAAATTTTAAAAAGTTGTTCAAAATTGTCAATTTTATCCTGGACACTAGAGTTTGAGTGCCCCTAATTCAAACATCCAAAAAGCTAAAATTTTTGTAGCTACATGTTTTTACAAATTATCCTCTTAGCAAAATTACAAAGGAAAACATAATGGAACCTAGTGGAATGCCATGCTTAATGTGGCCTTTTTGCATTTCTTCATCATGTCCAAGCTTGGGATGACTAGCTACTTCCATCAAATTGTTCTCAATCCTAGCTTTTTACAACTTATATGTTGAGACAACACTCATTCTCATGAAGCAACATATGCTTCATTTATACAATGACATACAATTATATCTTTTAATTAAATAGCCTTAATGTCTTTAGATAATTAAGCAACTTTGCTGCTAATTTCACTTGTTTTCAGAATGAGAATGAAGAGTTTTTATAAGAAAAAGACAATTCATGTTAAAAATTAAAAATAAAAATAAGAAATTTAAATTTGATGGAAAGATGCTACTATGAGATATGATATATAAAAACCTGAGGCTGATGTGTAAAAATAAATCATTCTTTTCATTTTCATTTAAAAATATAAAAATATAAAAGTATAAAAATATTAGTTTATATTAAAAGCAAATTGAAATGTAATCCAATTCTAGCACTAAATGATTGACAAACTATGTACCATGCTAGTTTAGATTTCTTACACATTGAATTTAACAGGTGTTTTGGCTCATTTTTTATTTGTTGAGAGATGAATCCATGGCTTATTTTCATTTCTAAGTCGTGTTAAGATGAATATGTACAACTTAAAATATTTATACTGCAAAACTTTATTTTTTTACAAGTGACTAAATTTTTAGGTGTGTGGCGTTGAATGTGATTCTACACTTCATAGTTACAAGACATATTCATGATTTATAATTTTTTTAGTAGTCATGATACATATAAAAGTCCATAAAGTTTTTGAGCTAACTTTTAAAGAAAAAATACATATTTTCAAGTTTTAAATTGGTTTTAGTTATACATATTAAATAATAAAAAATTAGTAATCTCATTATTCTTAATATGCCACTCATTTTCTTGTTTATTGAAAACATTGTTTTAAACATCCATAATCGTGGAAAAATACTTATTTTTGAATTTTAAATCTGTAATAAAATATTAATAACCCCATTAATCTGAATGTGTCGCTCCTTTTCTTGTTTATTGAAAGAACATAGTCTTCATTCCAAATTCTTTACTAGTTTATTGAAAGGACTGTTTTAAACATGCTTTTCATTCCAAATTCTTCACTATTAGTTATCACTTGTTAGTTATGTTTTTATATTATTGCGCCGAGAGGCGCTCTACAGCCCAGTATGGGGGAGATCTTGTAACGTGATGTAACGTTACTAACATTTGGAACATGTCGGCTAAAAATAATAGTGATAATGAATATTATAGGAGAGATCTTGTAACGTGATGTAACGTTAGTAACATTTGTAACATGTCGGCAAAAAATAATAGTGATAGTGAATATTATGGGAGAGATCTTGTAACGTGATGTAATGTTTGTAACATGTCCGCAAAGAATAATAGTGATAGTGAATATTATGGGAGAGATTTTGTAACACAAAATAAAAAATAATATCACATTCGTAAAATTATTTTTATTAATAATTTTTTTCTTCTTCTAATAGGCCAAAATAAATGTCGGCCACGAAAACAATCTAATATGGGGGAGATGTTGTAATCTTCCTACCTAACAAAACAATAAAAAAGTAAAAATTTAATTATCCATAAAAAAAATGTGTGGGTCAAGAAAAAAACACAAAATTGAATTATCCGCAAAAAAAAAAAATCCAATATGGGGGAGATGTTGTAATCTTCCTACCTAACAAAACAATAAAAAGTAAAAATTTAATTGTCCATAAAAAAAATATGTGAGTCAAGAAAAAACACAAAATTGAATTATCACCAAAAAAATGTTGGCCTTGCACATGGTTTTAAAACCATGTACAAAGCATTCTAAACAACCCATGGTTTCATTGTACATGGTTTATGAGGCTTTGCGCATGGTTTTTAAACCATGTGTAAGGCCTCCTAAAGAACTCATGGTTTTATTGTACATGGTTTAGGAGGGCCTTGCAAATGGTTTTAAAACCATGTGCAAGGCCTCCTAAATAACCCATGGTTGTAGGAGGGCCTTGCATATGATTTTAAAACCATGTGTGGGGAAATTATGCAATGTTCGTTCTTAACAAAATAAAAAATAATAAAAAATAGTATATTTCAGCCATAAATAATATTAAGTATTAATAATAAAAATATTATATGTGGACCTTAAATAAAAAAATGTGTCTTTTGGTTTGAATCAAATCAATGGATACCTAAGAAGAGGTTTGCACCTGGAGAGATTTGATCCATCTCGGCGCTTGATAGAGCTAGGATTTGGATCTATGCTGGTTTTATTAAATTAAAGAGAAAATTTTCGAAAATCTTCACCTAAATTAAAAATAATGTTAAATAACAACACTATTGGAACGAAAACCCATGCATTCGAAGTCAACTTTACAAAATCGAATATAAAAATATATTATTTAGTATCTATAGTTTCTTTAAAATAATATGTACAAAATTGAAAATCAGTTATAGTATGACATTTATCTCTAAGATTTACCTTAAAGACTGAAAATAAAATTGCTACGTAAGAAAACGTTGTTTTTATATGTAACATGGTGGTTGTAATACTATAAAATACCCTTGCAAGTATGCAATGATGAGTTAAAAAATCAGGAATTTTCAAAGAAGATGAGGTTGAATCACACATAGGGGGGAGTCGAGTGGTTGTTAAGTGGAAAGAGTTGGGATCCTAGTGGGGGTATGGATATAAGGGGCATTGTTATTTGACATGATAGTTTAAGCTTCCCTTTGAGGTCCATCGGGAATCTCGAGGGTAAGCACACTTTGATAGCTCTATGCAAAGCATCCAATACAAAATGCCCAAATTTGTGAGCATATTGAAGGACGTTTCATTAGCATTTACTATAATTACTCCCTGAGGTGAGGAGTGAGGACTCGAGGAGCCCGTGTGAGTGGGTCGGGGTTTGAACTTGGAATTCATGAAGTGCCTTAAATAGTAGAATGTATCTGGGCTTGGGGATGCATTCTTGCATGAGTAAAAAAGAAATGAATTTAGACATGATAGCACCCTTGTACACAAAATTATTCTCGTTTAAACCATTCGTGTGCATGCACCACTAAAAATGCAAATTCAACCCATATACTATATCTATATTTGGGCCACAAAAAACAAATCGAGTTGATGAGGGATTGTATTCTTGGGTTTATGTAGGGTGCATAGGAATCCACTGATGTGAATGCTTTGAAAATATATGTGGATTGATGGGAAGGCGAGGTTTGACTTTTTAGGAGGAGTGGGGTCTTGGGTGATTCACACAATCTATCCTTGAAAACATATTCACTCTCTTTTCATTCAAGGTTTAGGGGCGGTGAAACTAGGCCAGAGCTATCCATTAAGCTGCAAAGCATTTAATGCGGCTGCAGCGAGCTTGATGATCGTTGGATCTCAAGCAGCTCAAGATCCAACAATCATGAAGTTTGCTGCATCCGCATTAAATGCTCTGCAGCTGAATGGATAGCTCTTGCCGTGAAACTATACATCTTGACTCTTATATAACATAATTTCAATTAAATAACACAAATTTTAAATGATTGATGAATTGTATAAAATGTTCCACAAACTTGTAAATACACAACAACCTAGTTAGCCTTGATCTCCTATAATAAAAATAAATCCATTTATATATGTTTGTGGCAGGTTGGCCGCTTAGCTATACAAACTCTCCTAAGCCTGGAGGATATAGTAATTAGGGTAGGTGTAACTTGGAAGTAGCTTGAGTAGGGGTTGAAGCTAAACAATATGCAATAAGCAAAATCTTGTTTGTATTTCACAAAAGCATGGAATTGGAGAGTGTTAGAAAAACAGGACCGCAGAGTAATAACAATAAACAATAAACAAGATGAAAATATTAAAACACATTATAAGAGACACAAATATAACATGGTTCACCCAATATGGGCTACATCCACATAGAAATTGCCATTCCTTTATTATTATACCATCCAGCAAAATGAAGGGATACAACAAGCAACAACCCTGATGCACTTCCTCTTCACTCTCTCACAGTCTCTATCACATAATCACATAATCATAGAGATCATTTTTACAATGCTATAATACAATACACAACCGTATTACAATTCCTTCCTTTTATAGGGGAATTACCATGGGAAAATACCACAGGTCACCGAATACCATGGGCCCGCAAACTGTTGTCTAACAAACATCCCAAAAAAATTCTTTCAGGGGCTTCACCTTCGAAGCCCCTTTCTCAGGGTGCGCTACACCCCCCACATCCCCATGTTGGGACGAGTGTACAATAAAAATGGGGTACAAACACGACTGAACAATAACATCTCTGAATCAATAAGATCAAGATCAACAACCAACATAGAGTCTAGACTCGATACAACAAAGAAAACACAGGGATGAAGGATTACAAGAAGTTTCTAGAGGTCGGGGAAATTAAGGCCCAATTGTGGAATTTGTGGCCAAATGCCCACTGACGCTATCAACTGCTGACCCTTAAAATGCTAAATTTGGGGAAAACTGAATACTACTTTAACTCACGAGTTGGTAAGTGGTAAGCCAAATGTCAGCATCACGTATGATGATAAGTTAAGTACCAAGGTTTAATGAAGTTGTTTCTTTTATTAAATGCATTGAACATGTAAGCTAACGACCTAATATGTAATATAAGAACTTAAGAATTGTTTAAGCCATGGCCCATTATCCATCAGTGACCTGTGACACACTCACAAGAGTCTAGTCTCCAAGTCTTGAATATTGATAGCAATGTCGACTGCGCCAAGGAGAGTGCTAATTCACTGAGTCCACCATGCCCATTGGGACCGTGGGAAGCCTCCAACTAATAACCCTTGGATGGGAAAATTTTGGAGTTCCCCTTTTGTTGCAAACTTACGCAATCATAGTTAATTTCATTACTAACGGGCTTGGAATAAAATTAATTTTTTTTTTCTTGGTAAAATACTTCATGGCATTCTATGACAGGTAAAATGGCCTATGATGGGCATTGAATGCTTCAAATTTGAAGCCTTCTCAGAGTATAAATCAATGTTTAGGGCCACTTGTTTTGTGTTGCTAGTTCTTCTTGTTCCAATTCCATTATGATTGAAGCATCCAAACGATCTAATGGGGCTCCAAGATCATGTGCAAGATGGGAAACATGAATTCCCATAGAGATACTTGGTAGGCTTCTTTAGGCTCAATCCATAGAGGTGTCAATAGTACTAGCTAAGAGAGATGTTATAAGTTCAAGGGGACGTTGAGATGGATCGCTATTCACCTTACTAAAGATTGTAGAGACAAAATAGTGGGAACCATTTGTACCTGCTTCCCTCAGTAAACTGCCATGAAGTCCCTCTCATCTTGCCCTCCTCTTAGACTATGAATGTGATCCTCAATTTCAATGGTGCATTGATCCCTTACCCTGTTGTTTGGAAATTGATCTTCCATAAGTTCCATTGGAAGGTCAAATAGGACTCATTTTCACTAGTCTCCACTACATCCTTCACATTGTTTTAAACAAATTTTTAAATACTTCAATTCACAAATTATACAACATCATTTTCTATAGTGGAATGCACCATGGATGAACACCTACAATGCCTAATATGTCCCAAATGAAGATGCACAATTGGTTGGATATATATACTCTCTCAACATGCATAGAATGCTCTTTGCCTATGTTTCAAGCTTACTCGATCCCTCATGATTCCAATTCATCCCACATGTAGGATTTATCACCTCCATTGTACTCCTCTTTCTTGGATACCTAATTGTAAATGATTATGATCCATTTGTGAATACTGTAAATATATTTGGATTTATTTTTAGATACCTAAAAACTAAAGAGTCATTAAGAAAAAAAGTACCTTTGGAAGTTGAAATCCAAAGGTGACACTTCAATGTATAAATAACTGATTATCATTAATGAAGACACAACCACCATTGAACTTATCCCATTCTTGTCATGTGGTATCAAAGCCCTTGGTTTCGTCATAACTCAATTTTTTTCATCGGCATGTTCTATTGTCCTTGGCATATTCTTTGCCTCTCTTTGATAGCTCCCAAATCCTCCAACTTTGTTGACCTTTAGACCTACACTAGGAATTATTATCTACATTTTTTTGGATACCTCTGCATGCTTGCTATTCTATGTCCTTTGCGTGCTTGGTGAACCCACACCTTAGAGATGTTGTATTCGTCAACCTCCAATGCAGTCAAAACCTTAAACCTATTCTCAGTGCATGCCTTACCTCTCCAGGATTCATTTTTAATCCATCTGCAAACTCAACTTGCTCTCCACCGCATCCTCACCTAGCGTGCCTAACATCTCTGTGACTTGGAGCTACTTGTGCCTACACTTGAGTATATGTATGGGAATTTCTCCATGCAGACTCTCCAACCTTGTGATCTCACCCAATGTGCTTCCTTGTGACATATGCATGATTTTGCACCTATGGGTTCCTCCATGTAGGTAATTTTCTCTAAGTTTTACCTTACTACCTGCTTCCCCGGATACAGGTGCCTCCACACAGATAATTTTCTATGAGTTTTACCTTACCATGTGCTTCCTCACATACATGGTTCCAATTCAATTTTGTAATCACAATCTAGAATACCACATACTTTGGTACTAATAGGAATATTCTTTGAATGATCAGAAGGCATAGTGTTTCTAAGAACTCCCTTGAAATAATTGATTGAGTCGTACTTGGACTTGTGTTTAGGATGCATTCATAGATGACATGGGTTGCACTTTCTAGCCCTTGGACCACTGATTAAGTGTCCATTCACTAGATTTTAGAATAGGTTTCCCTTTAGTAGTAGCGAGAACTTGAGCTACCAACCCCTAAGGGACTCTCATATTCAAACACCAGTACATTTATTTAACGCCTTAGATCCAACCCAGTGTTATTGCATAGTCTTGCTCACAAATTTGTGAGACAAACAAGGAAAGTAGCTTTGAAATGTGTATGTGTTCGAAATTGGTTTCATCCTTGTTTGAGTCTTTCAAAGTGTTTGTTTGAATTTTTTATTGGCTCTAATATGGACTAAGGATTTTTGGTGAGAGACATTATCTTAAATATAAATCTTCAATTGAGGACTATATTGAAGTTAAGCATATTCATTCAAATTTCCTTATATTTCCATTCAAAAGTTGATGTTTGAAAACCTAGACATTTCTTCATGGGTTCAAACATATGTACATGAATCTATGTTATCTTTTTTGCAATTAAGAAATCGTTGTTATTGGTGGAAGTTTTTTTGTTTTGAATTTGACTTGAAAGAACACTTTTAAGCATTTTTGCTTGTAAAGAAGCATTCTCTAGTTTCTATTGTTAGAGTGGTTGTTTAGTGGCAAGGACAACTATCCAAAATAGTTAAAAAAATCAAGCACATCCTCATATTCAACGATCTATGGTATGACATCTTTGAAGAAAAAAATGGCGTCACACCTAAAGAACCTATAATGAACAAAGATATTGCAACATAGGAGATCATAAACAAAAAGGAATATACAATGATCATTGTTATAGTAACTGAAGAGGTGAGTAAACACATAATATCTATTAAATCATCTTATGATGCTTAAAGAAACTGGAGGATTTTTATAACTCACACTTAAAATTGGAGCTAATTCAGTTGTTGTTAAAATTCTTCAACCTAGAGTTGAAGGATAATAATCCCATGGATATATCACCTAAGACTAAAGCCACCAGACATGAAATTGATGCCACTGGTTTGAATGTAGACCTTCCTCTCACTGCCTTCAATGAGGCCCTCTACTCCACATATTCCCCCTATCTTGAGTCACTTCAAGCTAGCAGCCAACTGAAATACCTCAAATTTAACACTCTGGTGGAGAAAATTTTAGAATGAGAGAAAGCCTTTAGAAAGAATCTTGTTCATCCCACTAGAGAGATTGTGTGTCTTGCTTAGAAGGGGAATAATTTCAAAGGTACAAGGTAGACACAACCATGGTGAGTGATATGACCTTCAATATGTTTGTTGTGATAGGACATGTCGAATTCCATAGGAGAAGATCACAAAGAAGAAAAAGTAGAAAGAAGAAAGAGGCAAAGCACTTGAAATTGGTAAAGCTCCTGAATTTGATCATTTCATTGTTGCACATTGTAATGTTGACATAAATGAATTTTTTTTCAATACTTCATTGATGCAAGAGCATTGAGTCAAAGTACTCTGTTTTTTCACTGAGGAGGAAATGCTGTTTTTCTGCTTCCATGTAATCATTCTAGAAGGATAGGATTAGTTGTCGATTCTTGTAATCTATTTAATATATAGGATTATTTTGAGTGTAATAATGAAAATTTTCCATAGATGTCCTTGAATCTTGCAAGGGGTTGCTCAAGGATAGGTTAGTTGTAGATTTACTTTCTTAGGAATTCAGATCCTGCTTGTTTGGATATGACGGGTTTGATGAAGTTCTATATTAATGTTTAATGCAATAATCAAAGACAATAGTAGTGGCTATCGATAGAATCAAGAACAAAGTTTCAATCCTCTGCTCGTATTGAATAACTGATGTCTTCTTTTCAATAACCTGAAGCATGTTTTAATTCCTTATGTATGAATGAATTGTGTGACTTTGCTAAGAATTCTTAGGAGTCACCAAGATGGAGATTTATTCATGTAATGCAACAGGAATGAATTGATTTTTTCACTGATCAATTCGTCTGCAACAGTCTGAGTCAAAAAAATATAAAACTTTGATAGATCGTACGGTAGAGATAGATTCCGCAAGAAATCAACGGCTCATGGAAATTGCGGAAGGAAAATTGTGGAATCCCATTTCGGGGAAAATGGGAAGGTACATCCGCAATCCACAATTGTGGAAAAGTTGTTGCGAAAACGAACTTATGGAAATTGAGTTGCAGAAAGGAGTGTTGCGGAAGAGTTGTTAGGGAATTGAAAAGTAATCGCCACGAAGAGATATCAGATCAATGAATCAGAAAGCTTGTTAGGAAGATCAACGGCCGAAAGTGATTCCGCTCAAGGAACTTGCGCTGAAGTTAAAATAACCTAGGGGATGCGAAATTATATCAAGAAGAGGGAAATTCTTGATTGAGATCTATCAAGTTCGAGTCGGACAACCAATAAATTGTCAAAGAGGAATATTTTAATCAGTGTTCGAATTAATTAAGATAAGTTTAGGTACACTAGCTCTTACCTGGCCTCCGTTTCGGTATCAGAGAAAATATGAGAGCCTATAGAAGGATGCCACCAAGGCGAGGACGAGCACGTGAAGTTCTGGTAGGAGGTGGTCGAGGAAGACAAGCTGTGGAGATAGACACACAAAGAGAATTAAGACAACTCCAAGCTAGGATGGAGGCTATGGAGAGAAGAAATTCAAAGAGTATAGACACCAATGATGAAGAGGAATCCTCTGAAGAAGAGAAAGGGGAGATTGCTAATGAATTAAAAGTATTCAAGATGCTGGTAAAAGCTAGTAATAGGCCTAAAGTTGAAGTTCCCATGTATGAAGGTAATATGAGTGTTGAAGAACTCATGGACTGGATCAATGCTCTAGTAAAGTACTTTGATTTTGAAGAAATTGAGGATAAAATTAAGAAGGTGAAATATGCAGCGACCAGATTGAAGGGACATGCAACTATTTGGTGGGATGAAATTCAGATCCACAGGGAAAGAAGAGGTAAGTCCAAAATCAAAACTTGGGATAAAATGTTAGATAAAATTAAAAGTCAATTTATGCCTAAGGATTATCAATTGACTCTCATTAGACAATTACAAAATCTTAGACAAAAGGGTATGACTGTTAAAGAATACACAAAATAATTCTTTAGGCTGAGTATTAGAGCTGGATAGACACAAGAGGAACATAGAAAGAGTGGCCAGATATATAAATGGACTAATATATGCGATAGAAGATGAGATCAACTTGTTGAATTTGAAGATCGTTGAAGATGCTTATCAAGAAACCTCAAGGGTAGAAGAGAAGATACTAAGAAGACATAACCAAAAGAATGGAGGAAGAAGTAACATGAGAGGAAAATGATCTCTAAACAGAGGAGGTAAGTTTCATACCTTTAAGGATGAGGCAGAAGGTTCTAGTATCCAAACACCCCAAAGAGGAGGATTTAAGGGAGGCAGGTTTAATGTTAGAGGAAGAGGCAGAAATAGAGAAGTGAAATTCTATACATGTGGAGAAGTTGGACACATGTCATGGAGTGCCCAAAGAATAAACCTACAGCTCAGAGGAATGCAAATATTGTTGAGTCTCGTGAGGAGTCCAATGAGGAATCAAAGATCAATAATCTTCCCGAGGAAGGAGAATCTCTTATGATGAAGAGATTTTTAGTGAAAACAGAGAAGAAAGTGCATGAACCAGCCCGGAGGAAGAGTCTGTTTAGGACTAAGTGCAGGTCACAAGGGAAGTGTTGTAAGATGGTTATTGACAGTGGTAGTACATATAATTTGGTCTCCACTTAGATGGTAGAGAAGTTGGGATTTAAGAGGATGAAACATCCCACTCCTTATAAAGTGTCCTAGTTATAGAAAGGACATCAGCTCTTGGTGAATGAGCAATGCAATGTGGAGTTTCAAATTGGTACTTATAAATAGATGGTATTATGTGATATAATGCCTATGGATGTATGCCATATACTCTTAGGGATACCATGACAATATGATAGAAAATTTGTTCATGATGGAAGGAAAAACACTTATTCTTTGGAAAAAGATGGAAATAGGCATATAGTGTCACCTTTAAAAGATGAAGCAGCCCAAGAAGATTCAGAATCCAATATTTTGCTGATGACTGAAAAGGAACTGTTACAAGAAGTAAAGAATGAAGAATAAATGCATTTCACCCTTGTTGGCAAACCAAAGGTAATTTTAACTTCTACAAATTTAGATGATTTTCCTACTGAAGTTAAAATCTTGCTTGATGAATGTTGATATTATTGTGGATGAGTTATGAAATGATTTATCTCATGTGAGAAGTATTAGTCATCACATTGACTTAATAACCGGTGCAAGTTTACCTAATAAGGCAACCTACAGAATGAATCCTCAAGAGAATAAAGAGATCAAACAATAGGTATAGGAGCTATTGGATAAAGGTTCAATGAAAGAAAATTTGAGTCCTTGTGTAGTATCCACTTTGCTTAGCCCAAAGAAGGATGGTGGATGGCGTCTGTGCACTGACTCCCGAGAAATCAACAGGATCACTATCAGGTACAAATTTCCCTTACCCTACATTGATGATTTGATGGATTATCTAACTGGTTCAAAATATTTTTCAAAGATAGATTTGAAAAGTGGTTATCATCAAATAAGAATAAGAAAAGGTGATGAATAGAAGGCTGCTTTCAAGACTAACAATGGACTGTATGAATGGTTAGTAATTGCATTTGGGATTACTAATGCACCGAGCACTTTTATGAGATTGATGAATGAGGTCTTGAAGGAATACATTAGAAAATTTGTGACAGTGTATCTCGATGATATTATGATTTTTAGTCAGAATAAAGAAGAACATTTGGGACATCTTAAATTGGTGTTGGAAACCCTACAAAAAGAGAAGCTGCTAATAAATCTGAAAAAGTGTAGTTTCCTGAAGAAAGAATTGATTTAATATTAGAGGAAATTTCAACTCAAAATGGGCCTCCTAAAATGAACTAATAAAATAATAGTTAAAATAAAAAAAATAATATTTATTAATTTTGGAGGAAGAAAAGAAAAAAACTATTTTTTTGTTTGTATTTTTGACATATCTCCCTGTGTTTTTACCCAAAATTCGATCGGGAGAGCTTGTTGGATGCAGAATTAAATTCCGCATCCAACGAGTACCCACTCGGCATACTTTTGACAGACCCCGCTACCCCAAAAACAAGAAATATCTGAAAAAACAGAATGATGACATCCTCATTCTGTTTTTTCAGGTATTTCTTGTTTTTGGGGTAGCGGGGTCCATCAAAAGTATGCCGAGTGGGTACTCGTTGGATATGGAATTTAATTCCACATCCAACGAGCTCTCCCGATCGAATTTTGAGTAAAAACATAGGGAGATATGTCAAAAATACAAACAAAAAAAGTAGTTTTTTTTATGATACCTATCCCCAAATTTATATTAAAAAAGTGTTTAAGACCTATACGGTATTTCAAATTTAAAGCAATTTCATTGGCTAACACATGATGACATGGAATTTGAATAAAAGTTAAAAGGCCCATTTTGAGTTGAAATTTCCTCTAATGTGGGATTCATGGTTTCAGAAGAAGGGTTAAAAATGGATCCAGAGAAGTTGCAAGTGATTCTGAATTGGCCAATTGCAAGGAATGCATATGAGGTAAGAATTTTTCATGGTCTTGAAAGTTTTTTATAGAAAATTTATCAAGAATTTTAGTCAAATTTGTGCAACCATAATAGACACCTTTAGGAGAAGTAGACAACCTTTCAAGTGGATAGAAGCAACTGATAGAAACATCAAATTGTTGAAGAAGAAGATCACTAAGAAGCCTATTCTGGATTTACCAAGTTTTGACAAAGTTTTTCAAGTAGAGATAGATGGTAGTGGGACAACAATAGGGGTTGTTCTGAGTCATAGAATAAAGACCTGTAGCATAATTTAGTGAGAAGTTAAATGAGGAAAAACAAAAGTATTCCTCATATGAAAGAATTGTATGTGTTGTTCAAGCTCTCAAGAAATGGAGACATTACTTGATGACCAAAAAGTTTGTGCTATATACAGATAATCATGCTTTGTAGTTTATAAATAGTCAACCTAAATTGAATCAGAAACATGCTAAGTGGGTGGAATTTTTGTAGAACTTTACCTTTGTGATAAAGCACACAACTGGAAAATCTAATAAGGTTGTTGATTCATTAAGCAGAGTAAATTTAATATTACAGGAGATTAAGGTCAGTACTTTGGGATTTGAAAATTTGGTTAATATGTATAAGGAAGATGTGGATTTTAAGGATGTATATGCAGCCTGTGAGAATCTAGTTGCACAAATTAGAATTCAATGGTTGGACTAAATGATACAAGAAGGATTGTTGTTCAAGAGTAGTAAATTGTACATTCCTAAATGTTCTATGAGAGAAAACCTGATACAAGAGAAACACAATGGATGTTTGTCAAGTCATTTTGGACAAGACAAAACATTTGCTCAGGTGAGTGCTTTTTATTTTTGGCATGGAATGCAGTGAGATGGAAAGAAGTTTGTTGAAAAATGCAGGATATGTCAACATACCAAAGGGAGGAGACAAAATAATGGATTGTATAAACTCGTACCTATTCCAACTAGGCCTTGGGATTTCATCAGTATGTATTTTGTTATTGGATTTCCTAGAACTCGGAGGGGGTATGATTCTATTTTTGTGGTAGTAGATAGGTTTTAAAATATGGCTCATTTTATTGCTTGTAAGAAGACCAATGATGCAAATTTTTTTTGTTAATTTGTTCTTTTCAGAAATTGTGAAGTTACATGGTCTACCTTTGAGCATATTAGACAGGGATACCAAATTTGTTGGTCATTTTTGGAGGACTTTATGGAAGAAATTGGGTACTAAGCTTAGTTTTAGCTCTGCTTATCATCCTCAGATGGACGGTCAGACTGAAGTGGTAAATAGGAGCTTGGGAAATATATTGAGAAGTCTTGTTATGAGAATCCAAAACAATGGGATTTAGCTCTTGCTCAAGCTGAGTTTTCTTACAATGATTCACCTAATAGGAGTACATGTATGAGTCCTTTTTAGATTGTGTATGAGATGCGACCAAGAGGAGTGTATGGACTCAGAATTTTGGGAGGACATGAAAGGAGAAGTGCAAATGATGAAGATTTTGCATCTAGTATGCATGAGCTACAGGAAAATGTTAAAAAGAAATTGCAGGAAAGTGTTGGACAATATAAACAGAGAGCAGATTTGAAAAGAAGGGAAGTTAATTTTTAGGTTGGAGATCTAGTAAAGACATATCTTAGAAAGGAGAGGCTTCCTAAGGGGGCTTACAATAAACTGAAACTCAAGAAGATAGGACCTTGTAAAATTTTGAGGAAGTTTTCTGGAAATGCATATGAAATAGAACTTCCTTCCGATCTTCAAATTTATCCAATTTTTAATGTTTCAGATTTATATCCTTTTAAAGATTCAAGTCTTTAGAAAAAATAAAATATCTCAGGTAAACATGGTCCATTTGTAGATTGAGAAGGGCAATTACCACAGAAATAATAGCCACAGATCAAAGCTATCCTTGATAAAATAAATTCAAAGAAGACCAGAAACACAGATTATTTTCCATATTTGGTCAAGTGGAAAGGTTAGTCGTCTGAAGATGCAGCATGGATGAATGAAATGGAGATTTCAAAGTACAATGTGAACCATGAAGAACTATTGAAGAATTCTTTTCTTCCCCTGGAGTATGATGTAGGAGCATCGAGTCAAAGTACTCTCTTTTCTGATTGAGCAAGAAATGTTATTTTTCTACTTCCATGTAATCATTATAGAAGGATAGGATTAGTTGTTGATTCTTGTAATCTATTTTATAGATAGGATTAGTTTGAGTGTAATAATGGAAACTTGCCACTTATGTCCTCAAATATTGCAAGGGGTTTCTCGAGGATAGGTTAGTTGGAGATTACTTTCTTAGGAATTCAGATCCTGCTTGTTTGGATTTGACAGGTTTGATGGAGTTCTATATTAATGTTGAATGTAATAATCAAAGACAGTAGTAGTGGTTCTTGATAGAATGAAGAACTGAATTTCAATCCTCTTCTCATATTGAATATCTGATGTCTTGTTTTCAATAACCGGAAGTATGTTTTAATTCCTTGTGTATGAATGAATTGCGTGACTTTGCTAAGAATTCTCAGGAATCACTAAGATGGAGATTTATTCATGTAATGCAACATGAATGAATTGATCGTTTCACTGATCAATTTGTTTGCAACATTATTATTCAAATAAATATGAAACTTTGATAGATCGTACGGTAGAGATAGATTCCATAAGAAATCGACGGCTTGCAGAAATTATGGTAGCCCATTTCGGGAAAAATGGGAAGGTACATCCGCAATCCGCAATTGCAGAAAAGTTGTTGCGAAAATGAAGTTGCGTAAATTGAGTTGCAGAAGAGTTGTTATGGAATTGAAAAGTAATCGTCGCGAAGAGATCTCAAATCAACGAACCAGAAAGCTCGTTAAGAAGATCAATGATTGAAAGTAATTCCGCTCGGGGAACTTGCACTGAAGTTAAAATAACCCAGGGGATGCAAAATTCTAATCAAGAAGAGGGAAATCATAACATTCTACCCTCTTCTACAATGTATCCTAAATATGAAAAAGGTAGAGAGAGATGAGCAAAAATGAGAGAGAAAAAGAGAATATTATGGTATTTTTGTGATAATGTTTGATCTAGAAATTGGATTGAGGTTCTCTTGGTACTGTTGGAAAGGTCTCATTGAGGGATACAACTTTTGTGTTTTGAGCTTCATGAGATTCCTCACGGTTTGGACGAGGCATGCATTTTTGTAAATATGGGCATGAGGAATCTCGAAAAACATCTTTTCAAATATGCTTTTTGAAAAAACATCTTTTAGAAGATGCTTTTCAGAAAGCAAATTTGAAAAGATGCTTTTCAAGATTCTTCATGCCCATATTTACAAAAATGCACGCATCCTCCAAACCGTGAGGAATCTCGTGAAGCTCAAAACACAAAAGTTGTAGCCCTCGACGAGACCGTTTTGATGGTACCAAGAGAGCCCCAATTTGAATTCGAGATAAAAATGTATCACAAAACTACCATAATATTCTCTTTTTCTCTCTCACTTTTGCTTATCTCTCTCTACCTTTTTCATATTTAGGATACATTTTGGGCTTGGTAATTCCTTATGATTTTTGATTGAGATCTGTCAAGTTCGAGTCAGACAACTGATCAACTGTCAAAAAGGAATATTTTAATCAGGGTTTGAATTGATTAAGATAAGCTTAGGCATGCTAGCTCTTACCTGGCATCATTCATTTCCATCTTGAAGATATACTTGACTGCTTGACACTTGTGCTACCTGCCACATGACATTTATAAGAGACGTTTTTGAATATTTGAATGACAATGTAAATGGTATATTGTACTTAGATAGATCCAACTTCAAACCTAAATAAATGGGCACCATCGAGCTTAAATTGCTGGGATTTATTGATTTAATGTTGCGAAATGTTCTCTATATTCTAGAGTTGTAGAGAAACTTGTTGTCTCTTATGCACATTCAACAATAAGGCCATTTCATCCACATATTTGATGGAAAATTTGATATAGAAATATCCTTTGACAACCAAGTATTCATGATTGGATGGGAAGATGAGAGATTGTTGAAGCTAAAAGGGACATCTACAATAGCTTAGAATGTTGCATACCACTCTCAACATGAAGAATGTAATTTTTCATCTGGTCTCTTGTGGCATGCTATATATTGACATATAATTTATGATAGTCTTAGAATGTTGAAGAAGAAAAGTGTTTTTGGCCTACTCACAATTCCAAATAATTCAAAACAAGGTGGTACTTCTATTTTTGGGAAACATAGTAAACAACCTTTCCTTGACTCAAATTCCAGAGCATGTAGAAAATTGGAGTTGATACACTTTGACTTGTGTGATCTCATGCCTATTGCTCCTACAAATGGTAATAAATATCTCATGACTTATATTAATGATTACACTAGAATGTGTTGGGTTTATTTACTAAAGCAAAAATCCAAGGCATTTGAAAATTTTAAAAAGTTTCATGTATAGATTGAAAATGAAGCACAATTTCATATTGACACTCTTTGTAGTAATAATGGAAAAGAATTTAATTCTAATGAATTTGAAAAATATCTTTGTCAATATTGCATTATTCATCAAACCATTGTTCCATATAATCCTCAGCATAATGGTGTAGCAAAAAGAATGAATATGACACTCTTGCATATGGTATGCTCTATAATATGTTTTTTAAGAATGTGAAATTGATATTTTGGGGTGATGCAATTCTATGTGCAGTCTATTTGAGAATAAGTCCATTTCATTCTCTTTCCAACAAAAATCCATATGAAATGTGGTATAGTCGCATTCCTTCAATGAGACATCTCAGGGTCTTTGGTTCTTCATGTTATGCCTTAATTCCTAATGAACAAAGAAAAATACTTTGTGGAAAGAGACAAAAATGCATCTTTTTGGGGTACTCAAATACCATCAAGTCATACCATATTTCTGATGAGGTAAATAAAAAGTTTATTCTTTTTACAAATGTGATTTTCTTGAAATCCTTAAAAGTGTCAAGCTTGTCGAGAGGCGAATTGATCATCTGGATAAAATTACCCATGTAAAGACATATCGTGAATTTGAGAACGAGATTCCACATTTTAAAGGAGGGGTCCCTATCTTGGATCAATATATGAAATATCCTTTTGCAACACCATCTCCCCCTCATGAAGAAGTTCATGCCACTTCACTAGAACAAGAGGTTTAATTGGATGATGTGATTGGGAGGATTACAAGATTGAATCTTGAAGAGAATGAAGAACCACTAGCTAAGAAACCTGGATCAACACAGAAACTTCCAAAGAGGGTCATGAAAACACTTGAAAGTGTTCATATTCAAAATTTTAAAGGGACATGAACCAAAAGTTCGATAAGAAAATAAGATGGAGGAGATGGAGATGATTCAAATTTAGGTGATGTAGCTAGTATGGATGTTTCATATGACTGTGAATCAAATTTATCTGCTAACCTTTAACCAAGTTCCTTTGAAGACATTGCTTGTAATGTTGAGTGGAAAGAAGTCATGCAAAATGAATATGATACTCTCATTAAGAATGGAACATGGAAGTTAGTGGACCATCCATTTGGAACCAAACCAGTTGGCTGCAAGTGGGTCTTCAAGAACAACTACAAATCAGATGGCTCACTTGGAAATCATAAGGCGAGGCTGGTGGGAAAAGGTTTTGCATAGAAATAAGACATTGGGGTGATTCCATGAAGGTGGGTAACACTTTTTGGCCAAATTTGGCGATGAAAACCTGATTTTTTACTCATGTGCTAGATAGAATCCCTCGAAACTCATATATGCCATGTGAATTTCGACTTCCAGTAAAAACACAAATTGTAGAATATTATATTGGCTTCCCAATGATATTTAAAAAAAAATATCCCGATGTCATTTAATGTGTGAAAATTTTCATTTAATGAACTGTGTGACCTTAAAAATTTGAAGAAGTTAATAAGTGGCTCGTGTCCATCCCCAATAATTCAATCTTAAATTAACAATTTAAAAAAAATATATATGAGCATGATCTACACAAAATGTACTATGGTCTGCATATTTTTTTGTTAATTTATTTCGCAATATACAATTATTTATTATTTTTCGAAAGTGACCACATCTGATTTCAACATCATTTTATACACGTGTGTCCATCCCAGTTTTTTTTCACTGTTTTCAAAAATTGAAAAACCAAAGATACCCTTTTGAAGAGGACACGTCGATGTGTGGGCTGCCCATTTTTAAGAAATTTTTGGATGTGTATATTTTACCCTGCGGATTTTTCTTTGAGTTGCTTTGAAGTTGTTGTCTAGTTTTCTAAGTGTAAGTTTTAGAACTAATTAAAAAAAAACCCATATGAATGCCAAAACACATGCATGATATCTTAATGGATAGAGGATTCGGTGAGGAATCTATCGGTATGAACTCCGCTCAATTGTGTGCCATGAATGGCAGGGTTTACACCCCTAGAAGACACAGTGAAACATTGATTTTCCTGTAAGAGGGTTAATTCTTTGTTTTTCAGGCCCTCGATCGAGGTATTAACATCCCTCGATCGAGGTTTTATTAAACCCTCAATCGAGCTACAATTTAAACCTCTTTTTATAATTTTTTTTGCATAAGGACCTCGATCGTGGCCTTAAAACCTCGATCAAGGTTTTCTTAAAACCTAGATCGAGGTCTTAAAACCTAGATCAAGGTTCTTTTAAAACCTAGATCGAGGTCTTAAAACCTAGATCGAGGTTTTTTAAAAACCTAGATCGAGGTTTTTTAAAAACCTAGATCGAGGTCTTAAAACCTAGATTGAGCTATTCTTAAAACCTAGATCGAGGTTTTGTTAAGCCCTCAATCGAGGTGTTATGAACTCGATCGAGGGTTTAAAAATTGCTCGAACGAGGTACGTTTTTGTGTTTTTTCCGAAATCGCCTTGCCAAACCCAGCTCCATGGATGCACCCATTGACTAAGAGGAGACATTCCCCCCCACAATAGAACAAAACAAACCACATAGGAAACATATGAGTGTAGCTCAGGAATTTACAGTATCATTCACATTAATTAAATTTGGTGTTACAATAGTTTACATAGGAAAAGAATTCGAATCAATTAGGGATGGATTCGAATCTATCCACTAGATGTGACTATATCTAATGGACCATCTAACTCATGGTGTCTCAATCAATATCGGATTCCAATAGATCAACTCCCAGATGTCCAACAACTCAATCAATCAGTGATAGCTAGTTAAGTCAGTGCAACTGAGTGTGGTAGGTGGGAAAAGGTGCCTACTCCACATGCATCCATGCATTAGCCATGCATAACTAGTGCTAGCTAACTGATTGTGAACTAACTGAAAGTAACTGGGGGATATCTAAGAGTAACTAGTTCCAATTCCAACTAACTGAAGGAGGTTGGTGCCGGGACTCCCAGTGGCTCCTAAAATGTAGGGATTGGTCTAGGAGGCGCCCAAAATGATGCATGCACATGCAGTAAGTGGCAATTAACCTCTAGCAGTGTTCCCCACACTCTAGTAACTGGTACATGTGGCCCAATTAGGCCAAGTGGACCCAATGGTACTAGTGGACCCAATTAATTAATTAAGGTTCCTAAGTTAGGCTAAATAATCTAATAGATAGTATGGTCAAGGGAGGATTAATAATCCTAACAACCCCCTGAATCCTAACTTGGAAAATTGTGGGAACTGGTAACAAGACCATAGGTCACCAAAATACAATCTAAAAGGCAATAAAAAATGATTCTTAATACAACCAAGGAAATAGGGGAAAACCTCACGGGAAACCCCCCCCCTCAAAATAAGCAGGAATACAAATTTTGAATAAAAACTTGTGAAAATTTTTGCTGTTATTTGTAGCACTATGCAGCAGCAGATGCAATATCTTGGCTCTTTTGTGTAGGTGAACCTATGAATCCAAACAAAGTGATTATGTCTAGAGGAATCTTCCTCTTTGGAAGAATAATAATGTACTCAACTGAATCACAAATATAAACAACTGCACGGTGAAAACTGGACCCATGTAGAGCAGCTGAAATCAACTGATGAGAGAGAAACGGTGCTTGAGAATTCGAACCATGTGAGGAACACCCAAGCAATTGATATATTTCAGCCTTGAACAACAAACCATGAGTGGTAAAATCAGCCCCAAGTGTTAGGAGCAAGTGTCTAGGAAGATGCAGAATGTCTCCCTCTTTACTAGTTCTGTGAGGAGATGAGCATGTGACCAAAGGTAGAGAAGCCCTGGGACTGTGGAGATAGAATGCTTGAGCTCCATAATATGATATAGCTTCAAAAATATCCAATAATTCACAAAATATGATATCAGCAAATTCATAAGAAAGAACTAACATTGAATCCTCAACAACATAATTGAAAGACTTGTGGTGCTTGATTTGTCACACCAAAATTGATGAAAGCAGTTATAATAAATACTGAAAGCTCTTGAATATTGAAACCTGAAACATATCAGAAAATAAATCAGATCCAAAACTGTGCTCCACTGAGATGGTAGATTCACAATTTTCTCCTTCAAAATTCTAATTTTTGGTGCATGCAATCATGTAGGAATTTATTGGAAGCTCTATATTAATGAGAGTGCATGGATCAATCCTATAATCTGATACTATTTCCAAAATATCCATGGTATCACTTATCTGCACACCAAAAACATCATTAGAGGTAGAGAAATCAAATTCCTATTCCTTTTCTAAAACAATCACCAGTAAATTATGCACAAAATTTAAAGAATCACTGGAGAATTTTTGTAAAGAATGGGAGGAGAGTTTTTCCTCACAAACAGAGATCTGAATGTCTTCTTTTGGATCAGCCATGTGAGGAGATGAGATATCAAATATCTCATACACTTCGAGAGTAGCAGGAGAAGGAGTCACTCCAAGGAGACTTTCTTCAATTCGAATTGATTGTAGGGAAAATTCTGCTTCTTCTTCATCTTACATTTTTTTATTTTCTGTAGGAGAGGGCATGAACTCATCATGCTGGATTTTATCAGAACCTCTCTCAACATCTAGGATTTTAGAGTCATCTCCCATATGACTACTAGGTCCTCCTGATAGAGGGAAAGTGATGAAGGATTTACTGGAGGCAACCATGTGGTTGGATGCTCTAGAATCTATCAAATAATCCTTCGACGGAGAGAGGATTTCATGCAAGCATATCTCATCTTCTTCAGCCTGCTCTTCATTATCAAACATCTCTGCACCTTATGGAAGGGAAATATTGTTCTGTACACATAGATCTTTCATTTGGTTGAGGGTCTCCTTCATGCACGAGTCTTCTGGATGAAAACCCCTCATACAATAGGGACACTTGAACTTCTTCTTATTCTTAGAGCTAGAGGATCCTTTGGAAGTTTGCTAATTCTGTTTAGGCTTCAAATCAGCTGCTTTGGGCTCCTTATTCTTTGATCTCCCTTTGGCTTGCACTTTGCTAGAGTCAGTAACTAAGAGATCATGATATTTGGAGGTCTTGATGACTCCCATTTGAATCAACTTTTATTTCTCCTTAATTAAGGACTCGGAAAAGGAATCAAGTGAAGGAATTTTCCAACTGGGGAAGCCATCCTGCTTGGAATGAAATATGGAAACAAATACAAAATACTCAGAATTGAGTTTGCTGAGTATGGAGAGGACATTTTTCTCATCCTTCCTTTCTATTCTGCATTGTCTGCATTGACGTGCAAGAGACTTGAATTTAGTAAAGAATTGCTCAATAGTCTCGAAACTACTAGGATGCAAGGCTACCAACTCATTCTCCAGGAGGTATCCCCTAAGCTCATATTATTTTCCAAGCAAGTTCTCAAGCTTCTCCCAGGCTTCTTTGGGTGTCTCCAAAACTTCAAGGTGGAAGAGGATATCTTTGGATATATGAGTGCATAGATAACCGAAAGGTTCATCACAACGGTTCAGAAACTTGTTCTTTTCAACTAGCTGATGGGGCTCAACCTACCTTCCAAGTATTATATTGAGGTAGCCATGCTTGCACAGGGCCAGCTGCATATCAATCCTCCAATCAAGATAATTGGAAGTTGTAAGGATCTGTGGTGTAGGGGATTGAGAATCCTTAATTCTTCTGGTTGAAAGATCACAAAACTTCACACAAGCTACGGAGCACGTGTAGATTTTTCACTGCAAAACACTAAAACATTCGAACTGTTAGAATCATGATTTTCCTCTCGACATGAACATATTTTCAAGGTCTATCATGCCCTCTTCGTTTCTCTAAATAAATTTAGAGCTAGCAAATCATCATAGGGGACTTCTGTGGAAACCCAATTGCTTCTGATGTTCAATGGAGAGAAACGAACATGAAACCTTCTTGAGAAAGCTTTGATACCATATTAGAATTGCTGTGCCATTTAGATATTCAAGAAATTAGTTCTAAATAATATTTGAATTAAAAGGAGTATGAAGATCGCATGAAGATACAAACTGAACAAAAAAAACCACATAGGAAACATATGAGTGTAGCTCAGGAATTTACAGTATCATTCACATTAATTAAATCTGGTGTTACAATAGTTTACATAGGAAAAGAATTTGAATCAATTAGGGATGGATTTGAATCTATCCACTAGATGTGACTATATCTAACTGACCATCTAAATCATGGTTTCTTAATCAATATCGAAGTACAATAGATCAACTCCCAGATGTCCAACAACTCAATCAATCAATGATAGCTAGTTAACATAGTGCAACTTAGTGTGGTAGGTGAGAAAAGGCACCTACTCCACATGCATCTATGCATTAGCCATGCATAACTAGTGCTAGCTAATTGATTGTGAACTAACTGAAAGTAACTAGGGGCTATCTAAGACTAACTACTTTCAACTCCAACTAATTGAAGGAGGTTGGTGCCGAGACTCCTAGTGGCTCCTAAAATTTAGGGATTGGTTTAGGAGGCACCCAAAATGATGCATGCACATGCAGTAAGTGGCAGTTAACCTCTAGCAGTGTCCCCCACACTCTAGTAACTGGTACATGTGGCCCCATTATGCCAAGTGGAACCAATTAATTAATTAAGGTTCCTAAGTTAGGAAAAATAATCTAATAGACAGTATGGTCAAGAGAGGATTAAAAATCCTAACATCTTCCCATTCAATTTTGATTCACTTGGGTAGTTGTGGGTAAGTGAGGCTAAATGACTTGTTCAACACTTAAACTTTTTTCGTTTTGTCTTGGAATTGTTCTCTGATTCCTTGGCCTCATTTTTTGCTCCCTTTGGTAGGGGCCACTTCACAACCTGCTCTAATAAAGAGATGGACGTAAGTGGCCATTGATGCCAACGTTCTCTAATGTTCCAAACTCTAAGCCTGCCTAAGGTGCATTGGGTTTGTTTGGACCATACTTCACAAATATATGTAATATTAAGGGAATGTTGGAACCGATCTTCTCGTCACCCTCTGTCAATAACTGCTTTACTTCTAGATCACTTTTTCAATTCTCTTGTCCAAGTTCACCCAATCTTGTTCATGCTCTTCCTTGGCTGCAACATACCAAGGATTCATCGTTTTTTCCTGTTTTCCTTGCATAGGTGGTGAGTCTTCTTTTTGTTGGTTGCTTCTTCTGGTGTTCTTCCTTGCATCCTCAACATATTGTCCTTCACTGTTATTAATCATTTTGGTCACTAATGTACTTTCCTTTCTTCTTGATCCTTCATTGTTATCTTCATGAGAAGTTGGGTTGGTTCCTTGGTTGGATGCCACAACCAATCTTAAGTCATTCATCCTAGTGAATGAATCAATCCATCTTCTTATCATTGGGGCAGTAATTTGTTGTTTTCCTGAAAAGAAGATCAAGTTGTCCAAGTGTGCAATGTGTGCTTCATTTTCCGTTTGCAAGAACTCTTTACCAAGGATAATATCAAAGTCATCCATGGGTGCTGTGGTGAGGTTTTTCCTCTCCAAACCAATCTCCTATCCTAATGGAAAATCCCTTTACCATGCAAACCACTCATTATGTCTTCGAGTTTACCAACTTGAAGGAGGCATCTACTGGCATGATCTACAACTTAAGTCGATCGACAAACTACTCCTTCATGAACTTGTGGTTAGCACCACTATATACCATTGCAAACACAATCCACCTATTCACTTCCATTATAATGTGGCATAAGTTTTCTAATTTTTCTTCCATTTCCATAGTTTTTTCCTCATCTACAACAACTAACTCATGTAATTCTCCCATCATAGGTTGGCTTGGCTACTCCTCAACATCATTCACTATCTACCATCTTAGTGGGAACTCTCTTACATGATGGTTCTCCATGAAAATCCAACAAACTATGGGTTTACTCTTTTGTTGGACCTTGGCTGCTCTTGCCATCTTGGGTTTATCCTCACTCATTTTCACATGTGCCTTACTCTTCCTCCAAAGTCACTTATTTACATAATGGTTTGATTGGAAGAGAAATTGTAACGTCCCTGACCCTCCGACTGACGAAGAGGATGCTACCACCATATGATCTAACCCGAGAAACTAGCCCCATGAAGTTTTACATAAAAAGGAAAAGGTTTGAAAGTAAAACATGGATACATCTTTACCATTCAGTAGAAACAAAACCATACATTCAAGCATTCGACATGTTCATTGTAATTCGTTACACAATAAATACCATTACAGAGGTGAAATATACAAGATAAACAAGGGTACTTATCTTATACGAAGCTTGTCCCGCAACCAGCTACGTTGCTGCAACATTCCACCCAACCATAGGCCAGTGTACTCATCAATATCTCAGCAACATTGCCACCCCTGAGCTGGGCATGATTCCACAAGGGTTAAGGGGAATCCAACCGACTCACACGTAACTAAAGGTACACAACTTAGCCAAGCCAACACAGTGGGTTTAACAGCCTATTCATGGAACTGGGAAAACTGGATGCTAAGCTAGTGGGCTCATTGAGGAGCTATGGACACCTACACCACTAGGTTTATCAAGCCCTCTCAGGCTCCATTTCCACTTCCAAACATCCCAATACCCACAACCACACAATAAACAATAGTTCACAATCCCTGGGGTTTGAGGGAACACCACCGCAACCAAATTGGGTATTGGAAATTGGATAGCATAGCTCCGGCTAAGAAACTTGACTTCCAGAGTTGTTTATGGCCCTAATGTGGCCAAAACAACTCAACAACCACTCACAATAAACCCAAATACATTCAGAAGACAACCACGAACTCTCAACCTGCGTAGATGGAAGAACACAACCTCTATCGTGAAGGGTGTAACACACAAACCAAAATGATCAAAAGAACAGAGCCAGTTTTCAAGGAAAAATAAATAATGAATGTTTTCCTGTGCGTGAGGAAAATAGAATAGCCCCTGCATGAGGATGGAATGTGGGTCTTTCCCTCCTACATGAGGAAATGAAGGACATCTCCTCTGGGCTTGCGTGTGGTCAGGAGCTGACAGCCCTGCCAGATTGACGTTGTCCATGCAGACGTCTTCCTAAGGAAATAACTGCCCCCAACCAACTCCTGCTGAATTAATTCGGTTGGTAGATGAGACAAGGGGGAAAATGGGTGAGTAAGACAAAAAGGATGTTTGACATCCAGATGGGTTCACCTCTTGACACATGGATGTTCCCCAATGGCTCCCACGAGTTATAAAATGCCCCCCCCCTAACCTTAGGAAATCATGCCCTTTTTCATTATCATTGCATCGACATAGCTGGTTGTAGGTTTTTGATTAATTTTGCATACACACATGATGCCCAACATTTTAATGTGCATTGATAGCACAAAATACCATCGGCATCACTTCCAATTGCTGAAACACAAAATGCTAATTCATGGTGGGGCCTTTGCCTTTAACTCCACACCATGATTAGTTACAATATCACATCATATAACTTTTAATGCAAACAGGGTCAAAACCGGGGTATTACAATCCCCTCCCCCTTGGAATAACACTGTCATCGGTGTTCCAATACATAGGAATACATATACAATTTACGCTTCCAAAATTTCAAAATTTTGCAGGTCTGTCCTACATTCAATTATTTTACTTTGAACTTCCAGGACCAAGCCCTTTGGATTCCACAAGATTCTCCTACTGGTTCTCAGCTTTCGGCTCATCCCCAAGTCTAGGAACTTTTTGGATGCTACCCTCTTGATGTTCCCTTGTTGGGCAGTTTTGGCGGCAATGATGTCCTCCGCATTTCCAACATTTCACTGGCTGCTTCATCTTTACCTACTCAATTTCCTTTGAGTCTTCATGCGTGGAATGTTTCTTAATGGACCGATTAGACGAATGCCTCATCATTGCTCCACTTTCCTTTCCCTTATGGATTGCTCCCATGATGATTTTTACCTCCCTTTGCAAACAAATAGAGTCTTGCAAAACCTTGTGGTTCATCTCATTCTGCTTTTTCTATATCTTGAGCATCTCCCCAAGATTTTCTTAGGTCTTGGTAATTGTTTTAAGGAGACTTTCAACCAAGTGCAATAGCTTTCGGTCTGCTGCCATGGTCAATGTGCATAACTGGTTTCACTTTTCTCACCTGTGAAATGCAACGTTGTAATTCTTGTTAGACCAAGCATAATATAAGCATTAAAATCAGTCAATTAATTTCCCAATTGACATGGGTAGTCCAAGTCTTATCGAGAAGAGTTTCATACTTTTCATGCCTTCCCAATAGGCACATGAGCGCATTCATGTCCATTCTTGGGAAGGGAATTAACTATTCCAGCATTCACAATTTATTTAAAGCAATTAAACAAATTCTACTTTCAGCCATACATGCTTTCAACAATTTTTCCATTTTTATAAATGCATGAGTGAATAAAATAAAATAAAAGGAAAGAGAGAGCAGTAAGAGTTTTTTTTTTTTTTTTTGTCTTGTTCCATTCTGGAACCCACACCACTACTATGGTTTTAATGCTCCTAGCCTCTTTCACTTCACCGTGAATGCTTGACCAACCTTTCTTGGCCATGACACTTAGTGTCTATGGTCTATTTGTTAATGTAATTGTAACTTCGGAATGTATTCACTTGTATTTCTCATCTATTGTAACCCGATGTTTATTCTGGGATGTTCTTGTGTCATGTCATGCCCCGATGTTCCGATCAGGAGAATCAATAATGTAAACAAGTCATGTCAAGTCATTGTGGGTAACCCTCCTATTGTCTAAGGGTTAAAGTCCCTGCAGTTCTGGGGCACTAGGGTTATTAGACTCTCCTAGTGAGGTCGGCCCTAGTAGGGTTTTAGTCATGTCAAGATTAGTATAAATAGAGAGCTGGACTCTCTATTTAGCACACATCTCATACACACTCAAGTGTAGCACATAGTTGAGGAAGAGAAAGACACTGGGGCAAGAGGAAAGAGCTTACTACTGTCGAGAGATTGTCTTACTGTTTTTGGGTTTCACTTTGGTGCTGATTCTATCTCAAAGGAAGTTGAGGGGTTTTCTCCATTTATGGTTTCCTTGAGGAAAAACACTGTGTTCATTGTCTCTTCTGTTTGATTGATATGCTTGTTGTTCTCTCAGTTTAAAGATCCTAATGATATGCTAGCTTAATGTTGAAAAACTAACATGGGATCAGAGCTAACTTGAGAAGAAGACACCGTGCAGATGCAGGAACTAGGGCTTCCTATTTTGTGAATTTCTCTCCACAGATTTTCAGCAAAAGAAGGGTGGAATAGCTCTCCTCCCTAGGGTGCATATTTTTGTCGAAGCAAAATCCAATTATGAGGTTTTTTAGTTTTGGACCCGACACTACTGCCGAAAATTAGGGATTTTCACAGAAGAGGAATTTTTTAGTGAGCCCAGGACTGGATTGATCTCCTCCCCAAAATCAAAGATAGGGATCAATTTCAAAGCATTTGGTTGGATAGAACTCTGGAAAAGCAAAACCCTAATCTGCTCCTAAACTAGTACTGCAGGATTTCAGCTTCAAATCCAGATCCGACATCTTGACTTGGTAAGATCTAAATCTTTTGTATTTCCATTTGAGGTTCTCAGTTAATATTTCTCATCATACCAATCTTGATGAAAAGCTTGAGGGAGCTGATAACTTCCGAGCTTGGAAGTATAGGATCTCCTTGTTCCTGGAAGAGAATGACTTGGACTCCTACATCCATGAGGAGGTTCCAGTTCCAAAGGGAGATGAGGCCAAGGAATTACATAAGAAGAAGTTGGTTATGGAAAAGAGGATCATTGTAGATTCTATCAAGGATCACCTTATTCCACATGTGTCCTCCCTCAAGACACCTAAAGCCATGTTTGATGCCCTAACCAAACTGTTTGAAGGGAAGAACATCAATTGGAAGATGACTCTAAGGAACCAATTGAAGAATGTCAAGATCCAAAATGAGGAGACCATCCAATCATACTTCACAAGGGTCTCCCAGATCAAAGAACAACTAGAAGCTGTAGATGAAGAAGTGGAGAATGCGGAAATTGTGTTGACAACATTGAATGGCCTCCCTAGGTCATGGGATTCTTTCATCCAAGGAATCTGTGCTAGGAAGAAGTTGGTCAAGAATGCTCTCAAGAAGAGGCTCAGATAGCAGCTCCAGAAGAAAATATGAGAAATGAAGATCAAGCTCTCACAGTACACTCAAGGAAAGGAAGAAGGGAAAAGCATCATCACCAAGGTAAGCATTCTCATCAGAAAGGTTCATCTAAACTTAGATGTTATACATGTGATGAAATAGGACACTTTGCTAGAAACTATCCCATGAATAAGAATGGATCCAAGAAGAAGAAGAACTCCAAAAGAAAACATCATGCTCACATTGCTTAGGATGATGATCCTCCAAGGAAGAGAGTAAAGTAAGAAAGTGAAGACTCTTCAAGCGAGGATGAATATGTTTTGATTTCCACTCTCATGGGAATTGTCACTCATGGAAGCAAAGATTGGATTATTGACAGTGGGGCTTCCAAACACATGACAAGTTTCAAAGAATCCTTTGAGAAACTATCCGAACATAATTCACCCCATAAGGTGAAGTTAGGAGATGACTATCAATATCCAATAAAAGGTAATGGTGGATCCTCCTACAAGCTAGACTCTGGAAAGTCTATAAAAATGAAGGATGTTCTGTTTGTACCAAGACTCAAGAAGAACCTTCTCTCCATATCTGCACTAGATGCAAATGGCATGAGGGTTGCATTTATAGATGGCCAAGTTATCATGTGGCCAAGAGGAAAGACCATTGACGATGCAATAGTGATTGGAGAATAAGAAGGAGGTTTATACAAGCTGAAGGGCCATTCAGAACAAGCTATGGTCCATGACACAGTAGAGCCAAATGAACTATGGCATAGAAGGCTTGCACATGTGCATTACAGAGCACTACCACTTGCAAGCAAAGTTGTTGAAGGTCTTCCAGAAATTCAAACAAAACATGAAGGGGCCTGCAAAGGATGTGCGAAAGGGAAGAATACAAAGAAGACATTTCCAAGTAGCGAGAGCAAGTCAAAATGAATCTTGGAAATCATCCACTCCGATGTATGCAGTCCAATGTCATCAAGTTCACTAAGCAGGTATGTATGCTATGTTTCTTTCATTGATGACTTTTCTAGGAAGACATGGATTTACTTCATGAAGAACAAAGATGATGTGTTCAGCAAGTTCAAGGAATTCAAAGCCTTGATCGAGAACCACACAGAAAAGAAGATCAAGACCTTTCGAATAGATAATGGTGGAGAATTCACATCAAATGAATTCAAATACTTATGCAAAGAATCAAGTATTAAGAGGGAGTTGTCCACTCCTTACAATCCACCACAGAATGAGGTTTTAGAAAGGAAGAATAGAAATATCATGGAAGCTGCAAGAGCAATGCTTCATGATTAGGATATTCCTATGCATCTATGGGCAGAAGTAGCCAGAACACCATTGTATGTACAGAATTGTACTCCACATAGAGTACTCGAGAATAAGACTCCTGAAGAAGTCTTCTCCGGCAAGAAACCAGAAGTCATCCATCTCAGAATATTCGGCTATCTAGTGTACATACACATACCAAAAGAGAAGAGATCAAAACTAGATCCTTTAGGAAAGAAGGGTATATTTGTGGGATACTCTGAAAGCTCGAAGGCTTACAGAATATACTTCCTAGGATACAAGAAGATCGACATCAGTAGGGATGTAATATTTGATGAAGACACAGCTTACAACAAATCTAGAAAGAGACTTGCTGAAGAACCTGAAGAATCTGAAGCTCCCAGAATTCATGATACAACCATGAATGAAGAAATTCAAGAAGAAGATAGAGAATTTGAAGAAACACAAAGACTTGTAGATCCACCTTAGGAGAAGAATCCTCACAAGAGGAAACCTACTTGGGTATGAGAAATTATCCAAGGTACGTAAATATATGGGGCTCCAGAAGAAAATCACAGAGAAAGAAAGAGAACTAGATCTTGCTTTGGATATGTAGCCTTACTATGTGACTTTATCAAAGAAGAACCTTCCAATCATGAAGAAGCGACAGAACTGAAAGAATGGAAGGATGTGATGATTGAAGAATATCAATCAATCATGAAGAACGATGTTTGGGATGTTGTCCCAAGACCAGAAGGGAAGTCAATTGTAACTTCCAAATGGATCTACAAGATCAAGCATGTTGTGGACGGTAGCATAGAGAAATATAAGGCAATATTTGTGGCTCGTGGCTTCTCACAAAAGGAAGGAATAGACTATGAAGAAACCTTTGCTCCTGTAGCCAGATACACTTCAATCAGATCAGTACTTGCTTTGGCTGCAGTAATGAAATGGAAGATACATCAAATGGATGTCAAGACTGCTTTCTTGAATGGTGTAGTGGAAGGGGAAGTGTATGTAGAACAACTACTCGGTTTTGAGACACATGATAGGGAGTCTCATGTGTGTAGACTGAAGAAAGCCCTGTATAGTTTAAAATAGGCACCCAGGACATGGTATGGTAGAAATGACAACTTTCTATCCAGTTTGGGATTTACCAAGAGTAAAGCAGATTCCAACCTTTACTACAAGGTTGAAGATGGCAACCCAGTAATGCTTCTACTGTATGTAGATGATCTGTTTATAATAGGTATGGATGGGTTGATTTCTAATACAAAGAGAAAGCTTGATTCCGAGTTCGAAATGAAGGACTTGGGTATGATGCATTATTTTCTAGGTATGGAGGTGTGGCAGAATGTGGATGGAATCTCCCTTGGACAAGGGAAGTATGTAGTAGTGATCCTGAAGAGGTTTGGGATGATGGATTGCAAGGCTATGGCCACAGCTATGGCATCAAAATTGAAGCTATTGAGCGATGCTTCATCAGAGACGGTTGATGCTATGATGTATCGATAGATGATTGGGTCCTTGATATATCTGACTAACACGAGACTAGACATTTGATTTGCTGTGAACACCTTGAGCCAGTTCTTGATAGATTCGAGAAATGTTCACTTGATTGCTGCAAAGCATATTCTGAGGTACCTGAAGGGTACAATTGATTATGGGCTCAAGTACAAGGTGAATCAAAAGATTAACCTAGAGGGTTATGTTGATTCAAATTGGACAGGAAGTGCCATCGATAGGAAGAGCACTTCAGGGTGTTGCTTCAATATGGGATTAGGTGTGATCTCTTGGTTTAGCAGGAATCAATCCTGTGTGGCACTGAGTACAGCTGAAGCAGAGTATGTCGCAGCTTGTTCAGCTAGTTGTGAGGAAGTATGGCTGCGGAAGCTACTATCTGATTTATTTGATCTCCAGATGGATGCTACTTGTATACATTGTGACAACCATAGTTGTGTGAAGTTGTCAGAGAATCCAGTGTTCCATGACAAGTTGAAGCATATTGAGATCAAGTATCACTATATTAGTGATATGGTGCAGAGGGGAGCAGTGAAGCTCCAGTATGTTGCGACGGAGGAACAGATAGCTGATGTATTGATGAAGCCATTGGCTAGGGTGAAGTTTGAGTACTTCAGGGAGAAGCTTGGTGTTCTCTAGATAGATATTTCCTCCAAGGGAAAGTCATGAGTCCCATAGCCATTCTGACATGGTCAGAGGATTGGTTCCTTCCATGGTCAGATGTAAGGGCTGAGCCATTCTGTCATGGTGAGAGGATTGGTTCCTTCCATGTCAGATATGAGTGCTAAATGCCATTCTTGGAATGGAGGTACCTAGTCAGTTACTAGGAACACTCAGTCCGGGACTGAGAGAGCCATTATGATGAGTAGGTCAGATGTAAGGGCTGAGCCATTCTGTCATGGTTAAAGGATTAAGTTCCTCCCATGTCAGATGTGAGTGTTGGCCATTTTGTCGAGTAGGACAGATGTAAGGGCATCTACCATTCTAGGAATGGAGGCACATGGTCAGTTACCAGGTAGCTCAGTCTGGGACTGGGGGCCCTTCTGATATGACTGTAGGATTGGTTCCTACTTGATCAGATGTGAGTGCATGCCCTTCTAAACATGCATGTTGGATTGGTTCCTCACATGTGTCAGATGTAAGTGCAAAGCCTTTTCAAACCTGCATGTTGGATTGGTTCCTCGCATGTGTTGAATGTAAGTGCAGAGCCTTTTTGAACATGTATGTTGGATTGGTTCCTCACATGTGTCAAATATAAGTGCTGAGACTTTTTGAACATGCATGTTGGATTGGTTCCTTGCATGTGTCAAATGTGAGTGCTGGGCCTTTCTGACAGGGTTGTGGTATTGGTTCCCACATGGTCATATGTGAGTGTTGGGCGTGCCTTTCTGATATGATTATAGGTTAGTTCCTACATGATCAGATGTAAGTGCTGGGCGAAGACCTACATGGTGGCTAGGCCTACATCTAGGATGAAAAATGGCTGGCTCTGTAGAACTTCCTATGACGAGAAGAATCATGAGATAGCACTCGTGAAGATTCAATATTGATGATCCAGTAGAGATGATCCAGATCGAGGGAAGATCCAGATCCAAAGATGATGCTTCAAATATGATACAAATTGAGGGATGATCCAGATCCAAGAATGATGCTACAGATGATCCAGATCGAGTGATGATCCAGATCGAGTGATGATGATCCAGATCGAGTGATGATCCATATCCAGTGATGATGATCTAGAGCGAGTGATGATCCAGATCCAGAGACGACAATGACTTATAGACAAAGAAGACTTGAATATGAAGATGACTTGAAGATGCAGATGACAAGAAGACCCAAAGAAGAAGACCAGTGATGAAAATTGTGTCAAGAGAATACCTTCCTAGTTAAGAGGGAGTGTTAATGTAATTGTAACTTCAGAATGTATTCACTTGTATTTCTCATCTATTGTAACCTGATGTTTATTCTGGGATGTTCTTGTCTCATGTCATGCCCCGATGTTCTGATCGAGAGAATCAATAATGTAAACAAGTCATGTCAAGTCATTGTGGGTGACCCTCCTATTGTCTAAGGGTTAAAGTCCTCATAGTTCTAGGGAACTAGGGTTATTAGAATCTCATAGTGAGGTCGGCCCTAGTAGGTTTTTAGTCATCTCGGGATTAGTATAAATAGAGAGCTGGATTATCTATTTAGCACACATCTCATACACACTCAAGTGTAGCGCATAGTTGAGGAAGAGAAAGACACTGGGGCAAGAGGAAAGAGCTTACTGCTGTTAGGAGATTGTCTTACTATTTTTGGGTTTCACTTTGGTGATGATTCTATCTCAGAGGAAGTTGCGGGGTTTTCTCCATTTATGGTTTCCCCGAGGAAAAACACTATGTTCATTGTCTCTTGTGTTTGATTGCAGTGCTTGTTGTTCTCTCAGTTTAAATATCCTAACGATATGCTAGCTTAATGTTGAAAAACTAACACTATTCCAGACCTCTCAACCATGGAGTCTCTCCACATGGTTTGTCTACAAATGTTCACTGCTAGGAACTACACAGTCCCACTAACACCCTCTTCATTATTGCTCATGTTGAGCTCTTTAGGACGGTCACATGTCCATATCCATCCCTAGGAGGCCTTCATAGTCCTTGCTCCCAGCGATACCTATATTCAAACATTGAATGGATTCACATGTTTAGTTTATTCTCATCGGTTTTTATCTCTAAACAAGAGCTTAGAATATCATAACCAAATCATATACACATGTATATTTGTAATCAAGAAGCTGCAGATAATCCAATACTTATCTATTTTGTGCATTTCCTCTCTGGTCCACATGGTCCTACTTTGCTTTGCAAACCTTGGAATTGCCTATGGACTTGGATGTTAGGTCAACACGTAGACTGCTCCACAACATCAAATAATTAATGTCCAGTCTGTACACCTTCACTGTCAAAACCCCCATGTTTTCACAAAAAAATAAAATTTTGAGATAATAATAAATGCTAAACCCTGCGGTCTACTAACAGCTAACGGTTTGTAAATAAAAGAAACAGTCAAGTAATTAGTTTCACTAAATCTTAATTATAATAACTTAACGGATCATTTTTGTAACAATACCTTAGTCTTCTTGCGTGCTGTTTTACTTCAGTTTACTAATGAGTCTTTTCATGTCAAGTAGGTGGAATTTAACTTTTGAATTCGGGGTTTACTTAGTAATCGTGCCAAGGAAGATGAATATTGGTTCTTACAGGTTTACAGGTATGATCGAACGAGTATGTATTAAAAGTTTTTTAAAGTGTCAGCAGTATTTTATTTGCAATTTAAAAGCTTAGTAATTAAGCTGCTAAACTCTAGACAGCTCTTGTAAGGTAAAACCATTTGACTTTATTCAGTTTTTCTAGTAGTCATGTTCAGAAGTAAGTAACGGTAGTAAGATATGTTTGCGACCCCAAGCATTAGAATCTCAGTTACCAAGTATTTCTACTTTAGTCTATGTAATTTGTAATGTTATAATGATTGTTTTTGTCAGTATTTATGCAATAGTACATTATCTTGTCTGAGTAACGATTGACCGACATTTCTCTTCTATAATATAACTTATAGCCTGATAATCCTTGGATAGTAAGTTCGATTGTATAAGCTGCAAACCATCCTGCCTTCCTACATAAGATCATTGTTTGCCTATACTTAAATTTTCATGTTAAACCATGAGGTTCTAATAATTTTCTGGATTCAATAGGATTATTCCTATTCTAGTTATGTTGTTTAGTTTTATAACTACTTCATTACCCACTAGACATAGTAAATTGAGAATAAGAACCAAGTTGAGTCATAACCCAAAATCCATCAAAGTATTGTCGCTTTGAACTATGTAACATAATTTCATAATAGTGTTCTTATATTCAGTTTTGTACTACTTCAAAGTTCTGATACTATTTGAGTTATTAGTTCATGTAAGTCTTATAGACATGCATAATCTGTTTGTTGATAGACATTCAGTCTATAATTAGTTCATGATCATAAACACATTTAAATTAGAGTTTATAATCTTTTGCACTATTACATTATGCCATTTATAAAATCATGACTTGTAATATTGTTATTACAAGATATTTACAATGTATAACTATAGTCTTATTATAAGGAAGACTATAGTTGTTTATTGGTTAGCAAGAACTCTCCCATAAAACATTTAATTTCTTATCTATAATAAAGACTTAAAACTTTGAACTCTATCTATAAACAAGACATGAATTAATTGATTTCTATCTTATCATAAGCAATGTTTAGAGGAGAGAAAAGCAACCATTCAAATCGCAAATGTGATATTGTAACAACATAAGGTTTATAGTGGAAATGAGTCTTATGCAAGAATGATTATCGAGCTTTAATGAAGGTTTATAAGTGACATTTCTTGAAGGGCCAACGTAACCATAAACATGGATATTCCTGTCACTATATTAACATATGATAATGTGCAAATGATTATGGATTGCATGGCAAATTATTGGGTTGATATTATCATAGTTTAAAATCTTTCTCCAATGATTTAATAATTGGATTCTTTAGTCACGCAGGCACTATAGAACATGACCCTCTTGCATGGTTTGATTTGTTGGCTACGTGGTCATCTACTGACCAAGCATTGAGGATATAAAACACTACTTGAAACCTAACCCTTATCATTTTATTTCCACATTTTGCGTTAGCCCTTGAGGCTGCTCTGCTTGGCCTCCATGGCGGCCGTCGTTCCTCCTCACTCTGGTTGTCTTGTGCTTTGATGTAATGCTGCAATTGTCACCGGTGTGTGGTTTTGAATGCCATTTTCAATGGCTGGGTTCTCACTCTGCAACTAGTGGAGATTTTTGTTACCCTTGGCTCGTTGCCTGTGCAATCTCCCATTTGCTGTCTTTGTGGCTTGGTGTCTGCTTCAGTTACCTTCTTCTGTTCTTGTGGCTTGCCAATGTGTGAGTTTTTTTCCTTATGGAATGTTTGGGTCTTCATTTGCACAACCTGTAGGTGACAGTGCTTCGTTGAGGCTGCTAGTCATTCTCATCTGACAGGTAAATAATAACTTGAGTTCAATTACTTCGTTGCAAATTTACTTTGCTGTTACTGTGGTTTGTATTGGTATTGTTAACTGATAGTGGTCTATTACCTTGTTTGCAGGTGCTCACCACTGTAAAGCTTGTACAATGAGAAATAGACAGTCACCAACAAAGGGTGTGGCTCGTGGTTCGTTTTCGAGAAAGCCTTGTGGTCCAAGTGTTGGATTTTTCACTCTACTAGTATTAGGGTGGTCAATGGAATCACCCAGGGTTTTGGGAAACCCTCCCTCGACTCACCACGAGTTATGAAGTTTGTTTTTACAGGTTGTTGCTATAAAACTCAGTATCAAACCCTCGCTAGGGTAGACTCGGTTTATCTGAGCACTGTATTTAGTTGAAGTTTGGCTTTATGGCCGGGTTAAATTAATGGTTTTTGTAATGACAGTATTGTCTTTAAACTTGTTTAGTTTAACATATGTTTTACATTAAGCTCTGTTAGGGTTTTTACCCTTCTTGACAGTTAGTCGAGCTTTTGTACTTTGTTTACATACTCTGTAAGGGTTTATAATAAAAAATTTAAGGCTGATACTTACAGCTGTAACTTAATTCTTGCTTGTTTTGATTGGAGTTATAAATTAGGGTTTGACCTGTAAAAACCCTCGTTTTGATATAGATTATTCTTATTATAATAATTATACAGTTTTTCTATTTGTCCTTAAGGACTGTGATTAAATTTTATTAATCTGTTTATTTAATGACTACATAATTTGTATAAATTTGGTTATTTACTTCAATGTTTTGGTACTTGTAAATGTAATACTCATAAGGGTTTTAACCCTGACATTTATTTCTATAGATACATGCTGTTAATAAAAGAAAAGGCACAGTTTCTTTTATAAATACATTTTGTACATATAGTGCAGTAAATGTATTTCATTTATGTGTTTAAATTCAGTTGGTTCATTAATAGTTTAGAAGAATTAACTTATGATTTAACCTAGGATACTGATATATATAAAATACAAATAGATTACGCTCAGAATATGAGCTAGGGTTTATCCTATTTAACTTTTATAGAGTATTAATTCCTGTATTGTTATTTTTTTAATTCGATTACTGTCACACAGTTTTCTTCAGTTTGTTTTACAGAATTATTAATTTATAAACATTACTGTTTATTGTTAATAATAGTATTATTTTTATTAATAACATTATTATCTATGAATAATGTATTCTCTTAAGTTTATGTTGGTATATATATATATTATTAAATAAGACTAAGAGCAGTCTATAATAATTGTGTTTATTTAATAAGATTATTTTTGTAAGCTTGGTGAAAGTAATGAGAACTTCCATACTGTCAATACTCCTTACATCTAATTTGTCTATAAGTGTACAAGGACAATTCTTTACTAATATTGCTTTATGCTTAGGTTACTATTGTCTGTTCATTATCTTAATTCTAAGAGAAATAATACTATAAGGGTTATTAAGTTCTTAATTATGATATTCCTTAGCTCAATTAGTTTATCTTCAAAATTTAATTAGGTTACCTATCTTTAATTACAGTTTAGATAGTTGCAGGTAAAATAACTATCATTAGTAGGAAAAGCAATAAACTAACAGAACTGTATTTGCATCTTTACCTAACATAAATATTAAGCATTTAACTGTTATTTCTATTCTTTCTATTCTAGTGTAGAAGTATGGTTATAAATAAGGTGCTGTGTAAAAGAATGAACTACATCCTTGAATCTACTGCAATTAGTAAAATACTATGATTCTGTTCTATTTCTATTATTCTAAATACATAGTCTAGTTCTGACAACAACTCTACAAAACATATTAATATTCTTTCTAGAAAAACAACTATCTAATGAAAGAAAACATTTCAATACTTTGAAAAACATAAGTATTCTATTAATTCATATTCCTATCATACTTCATTCATTTAAACACACTACATGTGCTAGAGTACGATCTGGATTACTCCAGATGGGGAAAAACACAGGTAGGATTTATTTTTCATCAAAGAACATATTCAACATTGAAACAACTAAGAGATTTCAAACTTAACAGTTTATAGCATAACATATGATCATTCATTATTTTTTCACACATAGATATAAACTTTAACACAGAAATTAAAAGATAATGGAACCTGTTTTTAAAGCTGGATGACAACAACAATGGGAGGCCGTTCCTCCCTACCAACCGCTGGAGAGTGCTCAAAAAATGACTTATTAGGACCCCCGAGCCTGTTCTGGTCTCCTTGGCTGGAACTAGGTGGAGAAAACAACAAAGTACTAGTCCAAGACTCAATACCAACTCTGCACACTGCAGTAAGATCTTTCAGATGCAAAGCTGTACTAGATCACTTTCCTGCAGTTTACCCCTCAAACACCTTCCTCAAAATTTCCCTTCCCAATGAATTCCTTGAAGTGCATTCACCTGAATGATTCTTCTCCTGGAATGAGCAGCCTCAGCTCTCTTCAATGGGTACTTTTATTAAGATTTCCAAGGTCTTTTTGGGTTAGTTGTCATTAATTGAGCCACCTGCTCTGATCCCACTTTCTTGGGGGATCATGACCCCAAATGTAGGGAGGTTTCCACCTGTAACATAGGAAGTGTTTGAGGATGCTTCCTTTTGTCTATTTGCTCTCCACCTAGTCTCCTCCACCAACTTGACCAGTAACACTCTTTTTAACAGCTCTCCCAAGCTGTTGTCTCCACTTTTATTTATTTAAAATTAAAATATTCAGAATTACATTCCACATCCTTGACTCTGCTGAGTCATCAGTTACAACTTAGCATTAAATTTAACACAATGTCTCGGAATAAAATCAAAATAAGATAATATTACTTTTACAAAATTGGGGCATGTGACATACACACCCCCTTAGAATATAACATTGTTCTCGATGTTATTTATTCTTCATCCTTCGAAGTCCCCTGGAACAGATTTGGATATGCATCTCGCATTTTATTTTCCAATTCCCAGGTGGCTTCCTGTGGACTAAGGTGCTTCCATTGCACCTTCACCTGTCCAATGGTGCAGTTCTGAAGTGTAATTTCCCTCCTCCTGAGGATACAATCCGGTTCCACCAGAAATTCTCCTTATGGTTCCACTTGTACAACATTCCAGTTAACAACGTGAGTAGCATCATGAACATATTTCTTTAAAACAGAAATGTGAAAAACATTATGTACTCTTAAGTTAGGTGGTAATGCTAATTGATAAGCTACTTGTCTAATCCTAGACAAAATTTCAAATGGGCCACAGTAACGAGGTGCCAGTTTTGCACAACTCTCCAATATTAGAGAGCTCTTTTTGGGCCTTAACTTGATGAACACATGTTCACCTACCTGAAACTCCTTTGGAGGTGTTTTTAATTCCGCTTGACTTTTCTACCGATCCTGTGCCACTTTCAGATTTCCCTGCACTTGTTTCACAATTTCTTCCATTTCTTTCAACAGTTCTGGACCTAATACCAATCTATCTACTGGATTACTCCAAGAGATAGGAGTATTATATTTTCATCCATATAAAATTTCAAATGGACTAAATCTAGCTGATGTTTGATAATTATTATTATAAGCAAATTCTACTAGATGTAAATAGTCCTCCCATTTACCAGGCTGTTCTTTCACATACATTCTTAATAGATCTTCCAATACCTGATTTACCCTTTCAGTTTGTCCATCTGTTTGAGGATGGAAAGAAGTACTGAAATTTAATGTAGTGTTTAACCCTTTAAACAAAGACTTCCAAAAGTTTCCTGTAAACTTAGGATCTCTATCTAAGATTATGACTTTTGGGACTCCATGCAAGTGAAAAATCTGTTTTAGGAAAATATCAGCTATGTTGGCAGCTTTATAAGTAGTTTTAACATGTATAAAGTGAGCTGCTTTGCTTAACTTATCAACTACTACCATAGTATAATCATTCTGATTTTGATTTCAAGGCAGTCCAGTAATAAAATCTAGACTAATCACCTCCCATTTCTAGCTAGGGATGGGTAAAGGTTGTAGCAAACCAGCTGGGTGTTGGTGTTCAGTTTTTACCTATTGACATTCTAAACACCTTGCAATATATTCAGCTACTTCACTTTTCATATTTGACTAGAAATACTCTTTTCTTAACATGGTTATAGTCTTTTGGTAACCTGGATGACCTGAATATGGTGTTTTATGAATTCATCTAGAATCAACAGCTTGACTTTAGGTACGTTAGGTACATACAATTTATCTTTATACAGTAAAAATTCCTTTTCATTTAAACTGTAACCTTTTATTAAGTTTTCTGTTGGATTTTCTTTAGCTTTAGCTTGGAAATTCTGGTAAATTTCATCTTGTTTTATTCCCTCTTTAAGCTGTTCATCTAAGTCTGAAACATAAGTGCTGATTGCTGCTGCAAAATTCAGCCTTGCGTTCCTACTTAATGCATCAACAACTTTATTTTCTTTACTTTTTAAATGCTGGATTTCAAAATCATACTCGCTTAAGAAAGCTAACCACCTAGCTTGTCTAGCATTTAAATTAGGCTGATCTAAAAGATACTTCAATCCTTTATTATCAGTCATTAAAACAAAATTTCTGCCAATTAGGGGATGTTGCCACATATTTAAGGTGTGTATTACAACTGCTAGTTCCAGATCATATGTTGCATAATTCTTTTCATGAACTTTTAACTTTCTAGACTCATAGGCGATAACATGCCCTTCTTGAGTCAGAACACCGCGTAAGCCATCATTACAGTTATCAGTGCACACTACAAATTCTTTATTAGGATCTACTATTATTAAAATAGGTGCACTGGTTAATAAAGTTTTTAATTTTTAAAATCTTTCTTCACATTTCTAATTCCAGTCGAACTTCTTTCCTTTCTTCTGCAAGGAAGTTATCGAATTTGCTATCGTTGAAAAACCTTCAATGAACCTCCGGTAGTAACCGGTAATGCCCATGAAAGATCTAACATCCGTCACATCCTTAGGAACCAACCAATCTTCAATTTCCCGTATCTTTTCAGGATCTACGAAAATTCCTTCCTTGGTCACTACGTGACCTAAATACTGAGTCTTATCCTTGAAGAAATCACACTTACTAAACTTTGTGAAGAGTTGATGTTCTCGCAACTCTTGCAAAATAATTTTTAGATGTTCTTTATGTTTTTCTTCAGTTTTTGAATAGATTAGAATGTCATCGATAAACACGACCACAAACTTATCTAAATACTTATGCATTATGTTGTTCATTAAACACATGAAGACAACTAGGGCATTAGTAAGCCCGAATGGCATTACGACAAATTCGTAATGACCATATCTTATTCTAAAAGCTGTCTTAAAGCTGTCTTCATCTTTAATCCTCACTTGATGATATCCAGACCTTAAATCTATTTTCGAAAATACTGTGGCTCCACGTAGCTGATCAAACAGATCATCTATGCGGGGCAGTGAATATCGAATTTTGATAGTCATCTTGTTTAGCTGACAGTAATCTATGCAAATTCGCATAGTTTTGTCCTTCTTCTTAACGAAGATGACAGGTGCCCCCCCAGGGAGACACACTTGGTCGAATATACTTTTTATCAATTAACTCTTTTAATTGTGATTTTAATTCATTAAGTTCCAATATGTTCATTCAATAAGGGGCCTTTGAGCTAGGTACTGCACCCTGTACCAGCTCAATGGTGAAATCCAATTCCCTTTTAGGAGGTAATCCCGGAATTTCTTTTGGGAATACATCAACATATTCTTTTAAAACTGGGATGTCTTCTACTTTTAACTTATCTATTTTAATTTTACTTTCCTCATCAGTAATTGTTACTGCATAAGCTTTACATCCCTTTCTAACAGCCCTTTTAAGTTGTAAAGCAGAAATCTGCCTTACAGTAGTTTTTCTAGGAATACCTTTAACACTTACTGTTTTTTCATCATTGTTTAAGCATGTGAAAGTTTTATCATAACAATTTAGAATTACTCTATGTTGTTCTAACCAGTCATACCAATCAACAAATCATAAGAGCCAAGTGGCAAAACATTATGTTTAACAACAGTTTCAAATTTATCCATAACTAATGCACATTCTTTCACAAAACAAGTCACTTTTCTTTTAGCACCAGTGGCTAACTCAACTAACCATGAATTCTCAAACTTATCAACAGATAACTTACATTTTTCTACTATTTGAGGTGAAATATGACTGAGACTAGCTCCTGGATCAATCAAAATGGTTACATGGGTCTGATTTATCATACCTTCTATTTCCACCATGGAAGTTTGATATTCACCTTGTCGGTTCTCCAAGGCTACGTTGATTCTAGGCATGCTCCTTGCTAGTTCCCCAATGGTCATCTCTTCTCGTTTAGTATGAATGTTGCTAATAGTCTTCTTCCGGTTTGGACAGACTGAAGAATAGTGTGGGCCATTACACTCCCAGCACTTGACAGGCTCTTTACGTTCAAAGTTCTTGGTAAAGTTTCCATGATTATTTGCAGTTTCCTTACCTTTAGAATTGTTCTGATTGTTGGGTGTACTGTTCCTATTTCCTTGAAAATTCTTGTTATTAGAATAGTTTTTGGCCTTATTGTCCTTAAAATTTATGTTAGGCACAAAATCCTTCTTCTTTTGTTCAAACTGATTATTATTCTTCTTAGCCTTCCAGCTGGCCAAGCTTTCTTTCTTTCGATTCTGCTCAAAACAAGAGTTAGCCTTTCTCATAGCTTCCTCCAAGGTCTTTGGGTTATCATATTCAATTCTATCTTTAATATGATAAGGTAGACAGCTAAGGAATCAATGTACTTTTGGCTTCTCATCTACAAGGTAGGGTACATACCTAAGTAGACTTAAGAACTTGCTTTTCATATCCTTAATTGTCATTGAAGCTAACTTCACTTCATAAAACTCTTTAGCTCTCTCCTCATAATACTGCTCAGACATGCATTTCTTTTTAAAATACCTCTTAAAGGTACTCCAGTTAACTTCTTTCTCTTTTATACCCTTAACTCTCTTCAAGTCCCACCACCAAATGTTAGCCTTTCTTGAGAGGTTGTATATAGCCATCTTAGCCTTTAACTGGTTAGAATAATTATATATTTGGAAGTACTTCTTCATCCCAGATAACCAGGATTCAACTTCCTCCCCCTTATTAGTCTCTCCATTAAAAGTTGGTGGTTTTATCTTTTTGAATTCCTCAGAAATTTCCTCATAAGGTTTGTATTTCCTCTTTTTAGCATACAGATTATCATCACTACTATCACTAGTAGTATGGAAATTTCGTTGTTCACCAAACACTTCAGAAGATGAACTACTTTCAATTTTTTTATGCTTCATCTTTTTAGATTTTTGTTGATGACTGGCATATTCAGATTCTGACCTTCTACCCCTACCCTCAGTTTGAAACTTTTCAATTAGGATCTGATTCAGCTCTTCTTGAGCTCTCAGAATCCTTTCATTCTCTCGCTTTACAGACTCCATTTCAGTTTTTAAGTCTTTTACAGTTTTTAACAATGCTGAGGAATTGGTAGTTAAATCCTCTGGTATAGGATCTCTTGGTAAATTCCCTGTTTCAGTAGATAGAGACTCCTCCTGTGCATACTCTTCCAGCCTTTCCATACTTTCCTGTTAAACTTCAGAAAAACAATTCTCTGTTGAATAACATTTAAAAATAAAATACATCAGCATAATAATTTAATTTACTGTTTTATGAAAGTTAGTTGGGATTCATCAAGGCCTAGTGTTTGGACCTTGTGCTATGATACCACATGTCAAAACCCCTAGGTTTTCACAAAATTTTTAATTTTGAGATAACAATAAATGCTAAAACCTGCGGTCTACTAACAGCTAATGGTTTGTAAATAAAAGAAACAATCAAGTAATTAGTTTCACTAAATCTTAATTATAATAACTTAACAGATCATTTTTGTAACAAGACCTTAGTCTTCTTGCGTGCTGTTTTACTTTAGTTTACTGATGAGTCTTTTCATGTCAAGTAGGTGGAATTTAAACTTTGAATCTGGGGCTTACTTAGCAATCATGCTAACACAGATGAATACTGGTTCTTACAGGTTTACAGGTATGATCGAACGAGTATGTATTAATAGTTCTTTAAAGTGTCAACAGTATTTTATTTGCAATTTAAAAGCTTAGTAATTAAGCTGCTAAACTCTAGACATCTCTTGTAAGGTAAAACCATTTGAATTTCTTCAGTTTTTCTAGTAGTCATGTTCAGAAGTAAGTAATGACAGTAAGATATTTTTGCGACCCCAAGCATTAGAATCTCAGTTTCCAAGTATTTCTACTTTAGTCTATGTAATTTGTAATGTTATAATGATTGTTTTTGTCAGTATTTATGCAATAGTACATTATCTTGTTTGAATAAAAATTGACCCATGTTTCGCTTCTGTAATATAACTTACAGCCTGATAATCCTTGGATAGTAAGTTTGATTGTACAAGCTGCAAACCATCCTACCTTCCTACATAAGATCATTGTTTTCCTATACTTAAATTTTCATGTTAAACCATGAGGTTCTAATAATTTTCTGGATTCAATAGGATTATTCCTATTCTAGTTATCTTGTTTAGTTTTATAACTACTTCATTACCCTCTAGACATAGTAAATTGAGAATAAGAACCAAGTTGAGTCATAACCCAAAATCCATCAAAGTATTGTCGCTTTGAACTATGTAACATAATTTCATAATAGTGTTCTTATATTCAGTTTTGTACTACTTCAAAGTTCTGATACTATTTGAGTTATTAGTTCATGTAAGTCTTATAGACATGCATAATCTATTTGTTGATAGACATTCAGTCTATAATTAGTTCATGATCATAAACATATTTAAATTAGAGTTTATAATCTTTTGCACTATTACATTATGCCATTTATAAAATTATGACTTGTAATATTGTTATTACAAGAGATTTACAATGTATAACTAATGTCTTATTACAAGGAAGACTATAGTTGTTTATTGGTTAGCAAGAACTCTCCCACAAAACATTTAATTTCTTATCTATTTTAAAGACTTAAAACTTTGACGTCTATCTATAAACAAGGCATGAATTAATTGATTTGTATCTTATCATAAACAATGTTTAGAGGAGAGAAAAGCAACCATTCAAATCACAAATGTGATATTGTAACAACATAAGGTTTATAGTGGAAATGAGTCTTATGCAAGAATTATTATCGAGCTTTAATGAAGGTTTATAAGTGACATTTCTTGAAGGGTCAACGTAACCATAAACATGGATATTCTTGCCACTATATTAACATATGATAATGTGCAAATGATTATCGATTGCATGGCAAATTATTGGGTAGATATTATCATAGTTTAAAATCTTGCTCCAATGATTTAATAATTGGATTCTTGTGTCATGCAGGCACTATAGAACATGACCCTCTTGCATGGTTTGATTTGTTGGCTACGTGGTCGTCTCCTAACCAAGAGTCGGAGATATAAAACACTACTTGAAACCTAACCCTTATCATTTTCTTTCCGCAGTTTGCGCTAGCCCTTGAGGTTGCTTTGCTTGGCTTCCATGGCGGCCGTCGTTCCTCCTCACTCTGGTTGTCTTGTGCTTTGATGTAATGCTGTAATTGTCACCGGTGTGTGGTTTTGAATGCCATTGTCAATGGATGGGTTCTCACTCTGCAACTAGTGGAGATTTTCGTTTCCCCTGGCTCGCTGCCTGTGCAATATCCCATTCAATGTCTTCGTGGCTTGGTGTCTACTTCAGTTACCTTCTTCTGTTCTCGTGGCTCGCCAATGTGTGAGGTTTTTTCCTTATGGGCTGTTTGGGTCTTGATTTGCACAGCCTGTAGGTGACAGTGCTTCGTTGAGGTTGCTCGTCGTTCTCATCTGACAGGTAAATAATAACTTGAGTTCAATTACTTCCTTGCAAATTTACTTTGCTGTTAATGTGGTTTGTATTGGTATTGTTAACTAACAGTGGTCTATTACCTTGTTTGTAGGTGCTCGCCACTGTAAAGATTGTACAATGAGAAATAGATAGTCACCAACAAAGGCCGTGGCTCGTGGTTCATTTTCCGGTAAGCCCCATGGTCCAAGTGTTGGATTTTTCACTCTACTAGTATTAGGGTGGTCAATGGAATCACCCAGGGTTTTGGGAAACCATCCCTTGACTCGCCACGAGTTATGAAGTTTGTTTTTATAGGTTGTTGCTGTAAAACTCAGTATCAAACCCTCGCTAGGGTAGACTCAGTTTATCTGAGCACTGTATTTAGTTGAAGTTTGGCTTTACTGCCGCGTTAAATTAATGGTTTTTGTAATGACAGTGTTGTCTTTAAACTTGTTTAGTTTAACATATGTTTTACATTAAGCTTTGTTAGGGTTTTTACCCTTCTTAAGAGTTAGTCGAGCTTTTGTACTTTGTTTACATACTCTGTAAGGGTTTATAATAAAAAATTTAAGGCTAATACTTACAGCCGTAACTTAATTCTTGCTTGTTTTGATTGGAGTTATAAATTAGGGCTTGACCTGTAAAAACCCTCGTTTTGATATAAATTATTCTTATTATAATAATTATACAGTTTTTCTATTTGTCCTTAAGGACTGTGAGTACATTTTATTAATCTATTTATTTAATGACTACATAATTATTATAAATTTGGTTATTTACTTCAATGTTTTCGTACTTGTAAATGTAATACTCATAAGGGTTTTAACCCTGACATTTATTTCTATAGATACATCATGTTAATAAAAGAAAAGGCACAGTTTCTTTTATCAATACATTTTGTACATATAGTTCAGTAAATGTATTTCATTTCTATGTTTAAATTCAGTTGGTTCTTTAATAGTTTAGAAGAATTAAGTTATGATTTAACCTAGGATACTAATATATATAAAATACAAATAGATTACGCTCAAAATATGAGCTAGGGTTTATCCTATTTAACTTTTATAGAGTATTAATTCTTGTATTGTTATTTTGTTAATTCGATTACTATCACACAGTTTTCTTCAGTTTGTTTTACAGAATTATTAATTTATAAACATTACTGTTTATTGTTAATAATAGTATTATTTGTATTAATAACATTATTATCCATGAATAATGTATTCTCTTAAGTTTATGTTGGTATTTATATATATTATTAAATAAGACTGAGAGCAATCTATAATAATTGTGTTTATTTAATAAGATTATTTTTGTAAGCTTGGTGAAAGTAATGAGAAATTCCATACTGTCAATACTCCTTACATCTAATTTATCTGTAAGTGTACAAGGATATTTCTTTACTAATAATGCTTTATGCTTAGGTTACTACTATCTGTTCATTATCTTAATTCTAAGAGAAATAATACTATAAGGGTTATTAAGTTCTTAATTATGATATTCCTTAGCTCAATTAGTTTATCTTCAAAATTTAATTAGGTTACCTATCTTTAATTACAGTTTAGATAGTTGCAGGTAAAATAACTATCATTAGTAGGAAAAGAAATAAACTAACAGAACTGTATTTGCATCTTTACTTAACATAAATATTAAGCTTTCAACAGATATTTCTATTCTTTTTGTTCTGGTGTAGAGGTATGGTTATAAATAAGGTGCTCTGTAAAAGAATGAACTACATACTTGAATCTACTGCAATTAGTAAAATACTATGATTTTGTTCTATTTCTAATATTCTAAATACACAGTCTAGTTCTGACAACAACTCTACAAAACAGATTAATATTCTTTCTGGAAAAACAACTATCTATTGAAAGAAAACATTTGAATACTCTGAAAAACATAAGTATTCTATTCATTCATATTCCTATCATACTTCATTCATTTAAACACACTACCTGTGCTAGAGTACGATCTGGATTACTCTAGATGGGGAAAAACACAGGTAGGATTTATTTTTCATCAAAGAACAGATTCAACATTGAAACAACTAAGAGATTTCAAACTTAACAGTTTACAGCATAACATATAATCATTCATTATTTGTTCACACACAGATATAAACTTTAACACAGAAATTAAAAGATAATGGAACCTGTTTTTAAAGCTAGGTGACAACAACAATGGGAGGCCGTTCCTCCCTACCAACTCCTAGAGAGCGCTCAAACAATGACTTCTTAGGAACCCCGAGCATGTTTTGGACTCCTTGGCTAGAACTAGGTGGAGCAAACAACAAAGTACTATTCCAAGACTCAATACTAACTCTGCACACTGCAGTAAGATCTTTCAACTGCAAAGCTGTACTAGATCACTTTCCTGCAGTTTACCCCTCAAACACCTTCCTCAAAATTTCCCTTCCCAATGAATTCCTTGAAGTGCATTCACCTGAATGATTCTTTTCCTGGAATGAGTAGCCTCAACTCTCTTCAATGGGTACTTGTATTAAGATTGCCTAGGTCTTTTTGGGTTAGTTGTCATTAATTGAGCCACCTGCTTTGATCCCACTTTCTTGGGGGATCATGACCCCAAATGTAGGGAGCTTTCCACCTGCAACATAGGAAGTGCTTGAGGATGTTTCCACTTGTCTATTTGCTCTCCACCTAGTCTCCTCCACCAACTTGACCAGTAACACTCTTTTTAACAGCTCTCCCAAGCTGTTGTCTCCACTTTTATTTATTTAAAATTAAAATATTCAGAATTACATTCCACATCCTTGACTCTGTTGAGTCATCAGTTACAACTTAACATTAAATTTAACATAATGTCTTGGAATAAAATCAAAATAAGATAATATTATTTTTACAAAATTGGGACATGTGACATTCACGTCGACTGGGAATGAAAATTTACCACGACCATTTCTAGGTCAAGGCTCTACTATGGTTCCTTAGTCATATAACAACCTTATTTCAGTAATACCTTCACAACACCTCATCAAAAATCCCAAAACCTCCACAACATCCTTTTGTACACATTGACCCTTACATCGCAACCCCTTGCAACAACCTTTTACTTTTGCTCTTTAGTGTGCAACACCAAATTGCATCTGTTTAGCCTAACCACACAAGTTACTCATCAGCGTTATTTCTCTAAAATTGTAACCATATTTCATATCATTCACTATCAAGTATTGAAACACCAGGAGTGCATCCACTCCCTAGGGTGTAGTCAATATTGAAAACTCTATCATGACCCGATATCGGGAAAGTGTGCACCCTTCTTCGATGTGAGCCATGTAGGCCCTACTCATACTTAAGCAATCTGTCATAATGGAAATAAAATCAAAACATGCTCTGTATATTGACTTTAACAATTAGAAATGCATATTCTTATTTGGGGTCACATAACACTTATCCATTTGCAGATGTAGTATTTCTTCATTAATGAGGAATGGGGGCTCCCTTCTCCGAGTTGACAGTCCCTCGGTTTTCCATCCCAACTCCTTTTTACATTCCATATCCCACACATGTCTTATTGAAATAATTTATACCGTATCACTCATGTTGCTTACCAATCATGTAGTGCAGATGGGATATTCACAAAATGTCCAATGGAGTTTCACCCGAAACCCATTTCCAAGATAGGGGAACCTTCCCATGAAGTTTGGCTCCTGTAGGCCATCACACATGGTCTTCCTGCAATGTGTACTCCTAGCACATTCATCAAGTAGCAAAACATTCAATCATCATCTACTAATACAATCCAAATTTTATTGTTCCATAACCAAGCAATGGCATTAGTAATTAAATTCAATATGAATTTGCAACTCTGTCTACTATAGAAATTGATTTGCTTAGCAATGAGGTGATCCTCATTTGTCTGTCTCTTATAAGTAGCACCACTATTCCCATTATAATTTTATGCTTACTAGCATAGCATGTGAATCCACTTACGGCATGTTATCCTAACACAATTCCATGCAAGCCAACGGTCATTAGTAATTATCAGCAATTCTCAACTCTGAAAATTACAAGTCCAACTTGACAATCCATCCTACACACAAATTATTTTCACCACCACGAGACTCTTCTCATGAGGTTTGTCTCTTTCACATGGTATATTTTAGCCTTCGTCATGGTATTACCAACATTTCCATGCCCCAAACAATCTACCTGAAATATGAACTTCCATCAGCCAAACACTTTGTAAATCTCGGTGCATATAACTTTTCATTGTTGCAACAATCACTGAAGCATTTTTAGAATTATAGAATTCAAATACTTCCAGCTATTAGCATATTAATATCACCAAAACCCATTTAGTTCATGTGAATCATTTATCATACTAATATGGCAAGGCGTAGTCACCTCATTTATGCAATTTAAATGAACTTTTAGATACTCTTTATTTCACAGTCGTATCACTTGTACCACTTTTCCCTTCCATAGAGCATTCCAGCAGTCAATGGATTATGACTACCCTCTTCATGCATTTACTATCTTGCATTCATAACAGTTCATGAAATGATCCTGGAATTATCATGAATTCATCATTTTCGTCATTAGTTAGTCATAATAACACAAGCACCATCTCTATGTATTCATGCAATGCATCACAACATGTGCACCCCTACTTATACATGCATCTTTACAACATCTACTCAATATTTTCATATGCATCCCCCTCAAGGCATAATTACAAGATTTATAAAATCTCTTCAAGCATATCCACTTAATGCTACCTTGTTTTGATTCATAATATTATGCATTCAACCATATTATGGCCTAACCATGACTACCTCATATAGGATGCATTACTATAATCAAGACCACCAGTCCTCACTTGTTTTGGTTATTACGTTCATATCAACATTCACAGGGCATGATATATTTCTATATGAATGTAGTATAAATTTTTAAACAACCACATGGTATGAGACCTCTTGCCTTTACCACTCCATGCCCCACCACACTATGGTAGTATGCCATTCATATGAATGCATTTCATTCCTAAATGCATACCATTCCATGATTGCTAAATATGGTTCAATGGATTTCTTACCCAATCCCCTCCCAACACTTATGCAATTATCATAATTAAACCATTACCTGCATGGCTCCTAATTACACCCTTGATATTACCAATTTAGCCGGTCTCTTGCAGAGGGTTGCAGAATTCGCTCACCATCTTCTTGATCATGGATTTGTTGCCTTATCCCTTATTTTATTATAAGGTTGATGGTCCCATGCAATGACATCAACAACATATTTAGCCATGCTCTTGTGTCGTTGGTTTTTCCACCAATACCAACACCAATACAATATTTACCATTAGTGGTTCATTGTAAATGTATAATTCCCACTACTTTGACCAATATGTCATATCCTATGCATGCAAAACATATCCCCATGCCATAATTTTTATGTACACAAATATTATAAAATATAAATATAGTTAGCAAGATAGGGGTTAAGGAATTTTCCATTTCAAATCCCTCATCTTTACATGGAATTCCTCTTCCACATAATAGCTGGTTCGACTTCATGGTCTTTGCTACTTCCAGGCATGCAATTCTAGGATTTGTCCATATTGACAGCAACATTTTTTTTTTCAAAACAACCACTAGTACTTTTATACTCCTCATTCAAACTCTGGTGATTCTTTGCTGGATAAGCTTTCCAACGCCTACCCACTTGCTCCATTCTCACTTCAGGTGTGAAAATCACACTACTTCTAAAATGACGATTTTCACCAAATTTCTGCACTTTTACACACAGCTGTATTCTGGGCTGGAATGCCAACTTTAGCCACCTATAGGAGCAAATATAGGAATATTCAGGAAAAATTTTCTATCAGGCAAAGTCAGTGCATACAACGAGGAACACTTAGTAACGTGTGTATCTCGTTTCCGATGCACCATTCATCTTTTATGAATTCTGGGTTTGACGAATTTGCCAAAAACATAGAATTTTCTTTTCACAAGAACGACTGCCTGAAGGGGATGATGGGGGTTAAGGGGGCTTTCCCCCTTGTGGCTTCCCTGCGCCACTGCAGGGCGGGTCGAGGGAAACGGCCTGTTTTTTTTAAATGTAAATATTTGATTTTCACGCAATCTGGCGCATATGATTGCTTCCATTTTCCTCCTTTTCGGCCCTATAATTTTACTGAAAAAATGCTGAAAATTCCTCTGAAAAACTAATGAAATTCGCTGAAAAATGCCACTTGAAAACTCAAAATTTTCTTTTGTCATATTGGGTCTCTTCACCACTAACCATCCGACATATCGGGTCCCTAGTGGACTATGCTTCTGACACCTTGGTGGTCTGAACTTCATTTGTCTTTCGATGCTCATCGGGTGTCCAATCCACTAAATTTTTTCGACGTTTCGACTTCCTTCAGGAGATCCCTGCCGACACTTCGGCTCCACTTCAGCGATAAACTTCTGATGTTTTCGACACTTCAAAATTTTTCGGAAAAAAATTCTTCTTATCTTCTTCTCCTTTCTGGTGGCCATGTTGGCTCCCTTCCAGCAAGCCTTGTCGACACCTCGGCTCCACCCGACCAAGATCTTCAAGTCCTCCCAGCCAAAAGCTTCGTCTCTCTCTTCACCTTTCCTCCTCCGGCGGCATCAGAGGTCCTTCTAGTTAAATGAGTTGACGTTTTGGTGGTCTTCAGCTAATCTAAGTCGACGTTTCGGTGGTCTTCAACTAATCTGAGCCGACGTTTTGGTGGTGTTCAACTGATGCCTTTCGATGATTTCAACACTTTGAAAATTTTTGAAAAATTTTCCTTCGCGGTTCCTCGTCGGCTATGCCTTGAATTAACCCAGCTGAGACCGTCGGCTTCTCTCAGCCGAAACCCTCAGCTCCTTCCCGCCAAAACCACCAACAAAAATCCAAACTTGAACAAATTTCAAAATTTTTTCTTCCACCGGTTCTTGTTGGGTGGACTTCCATCTAAGCTATCCGGTGTATTGGATGAGCTTCTGGCTAAGTCCTCCGACGTATTGGACGGGATTCAGCCTAAGCCTTTCGATGTTTCTCATACTTAGAAAATTTTCGTTGAAATTTTCTGTCATTCACATTTCTTCCTGCTGGGTAGAGGGAAACCTGCCTCTATCACTGATTCTTAACGGCCCATTCAGGCCCATGCTACAACATGAGCTCTGATACCACACTGTAACGTCCCCGACCCTTTGACCAGGGAAGAGGATGCTACCACCATACGATCTAACCCGAAAAACTAGCCCCATGAAGTTTTATGTGAAAAGGAAAAGGTTTGAAAGTAAAACATGGATACATCTTTACCATTCAACGAAAACAAAACAATACATTCAAGCATTCGGCATGTTCATTGCAACTCATTACATAGTAAATACCATTGTAGAGATGAAATATACAAGATAAACAAGTGTACTTATCTTATATGAAGCTTGTCGCGCAACCAGCAACGTCGCTGTAACCTTCCACCCAACCATATGCCAGTGTGCTCATCAATCTCTCAGCAACACTGCCACCCCCGAGCTGGGCATGCTTCCACAAGGTTTAAGGGGAATCCAACTGAATCACATGTAACAAAAGGTACACAACTCAGCCAAGCCAAAACAATGGGTTTAACAGGCTATTCAGGGAACTGGGAAAACATGAGATTAAGCTAGTGGGCTCACTAAGGAGCTATGGACACCTGCACCACTAGGTTTATCAAGCCCTCTCGAGCTCCATTTCCACTTCCAAACATCACAAGACCCACAACCACACAATACACAATAGTTCATAAGCTTTGGGGTTTGAGGGAACACCACTGCAACCAAATTGGGTATTGGAAATTGGATAGCATAGCTCCGTCTAAGCAACTCGACTTCCAGAGTCGTTTATGGCCCTAACGTGGCTAAAACGACTCAAAAACCACTCACAACAAACCCAAATACATGTAGAAGACGACCATGACCTCTCAACTTGCATAGAGGGAAGAACACAACCTCTATCGTGAAGGGTGTAACACACCGACCAAAACGATCAAAAGAACAGAGCCAGGCGTCAAGGAAAAATAAATAATGAATGTTTGCCTGCGCGTGAGGAAAAAACAATAGCCCCTGTGTGAGGATGGAATGAGGGTCTTTCCCTCCTACATGAGGAAAACGAAGGACATCTTCTCTAGTCTTGCGTGTGGTCAAGAGCTAGCAGCCCTGCCAGACTGACGCTATCCATGCAGACATCTTCCCAAGGCAATAACCGTCCCCAACCAACTCCTTCTGAATTAATTCGGTTGGTAGATGAGACAAGGGGGAAAAGGGGTGAGTAAGACAAAAAGGATGGTTGAAATCTAGATGGCTTCACCTCTTGACACATGGCTATTCCCCAATGGATCCCATGAGTTAGACAATCCCCCCCCCCTAACCTTAGGAAATCATGCCCTTTTCATTATCGTTGCATTGACATAGCTGGTTGTAGGTTTTTGATTAATTTTTCATACACACATGTTGTCCAACATTTTAACGTGCAATGCTAGCACAAACTACCATCGGCATCACTACCAATCGCTGAAACACAAAACGCTAATTCATGGTGGGGCCTTTTCCTTTAACTCCACACCATGATTAGTTACAATATCACATCATATACCTTTTAATTCAAACGGGGTCAAAACCAGGGTATTACAGAAATCAAGAAAATGACTTACCTATTTTCTTAGGTAGATTTGTTGTCTTCATTTTTGTGATGGTAAACTCCCTTCCTTGGATGAATTATGTTACTGCCTATAAATAACCCTTTTCTTGGTTATCAAATCTTGAAGCCTGTGCACCAATGCTTCTACTTGTGTGTTGATCTACTCCCACCTTGCCAAGTGTTGCTAGATGGATCCATGCACGTTCTCTAGTAATTGATCCTATTCAATTTCCAAAGGCTTCATCCTTAATTATGTCAATTGTTCATGATGATCCAATTTCATCTTTTGAGCTTACCATGAGGACTTGGCCAAACTTGGTGACTTCCAGAGTGACTATTTGCAACCAACTCCCAAATTCTTACCTTAGTGTTGATTGTTCTTCATTGGATGTACTCAACATCCTTATTCTTGATTTTGCTGATGATCAAGAATCATGCCATTATGTCGACGTGTGCTACTATCGATGTGCATTGTTTTCAATGGATGCTGTGCCTAAGCGAGTGGTTTCCAATGGATTTTATTGCCGATGGGATATCTACCGAAGAACCCTTCTTCGTATGAATGTTGTTATATTGATGTGAGTGTTATCCTACCATTGGGGTTTCTTATCAATGAGTTGTTTATCTACATCGCCGATGACCTCCCTTCTACCGATGGCACAACATGCCACTTACTACTATCAACATTGTGTCTAGTCCTGCACTTTTCCAACAAAGAATCATGCACTAGTCCACATTCTTCACCCTTTGGTTTTTGGTGTTGATACCTTCAACACACTTTCTTATACTTTGATTAGCTCTATTTAAATCCAAACTTTGAAAAACTTCTTGGTTTGATACCAATTTTCACTTCCAGGACAATTGTGAAGAGCTTCTTGAAATTTTTCTTTGGAATCCCTTCAAATATAATACCATTTGTCACAACCCCATATATTTGGTGCCATAAGCATGACCAAACTTCAATGATCATGCAATACCACCCATATTTTTTCCTAAAGACTTGGTCACCCAAAGTTACTCTTCGGTAGAATACACCTCTTCATTCACGACATGCCCATACCTTCCACTGTGAGCTAGTTGTTGTTTAGGAAAACCAAACCCAAAAACCTTTCCCGACTTGCACTTGGATGCGTAACTTATGATAGGTGTGCTCTTTACTTATCTATATTATCGGTTCAACCACAAATAAGAGAAACCATAACACATCATATTAGGTGGGTTCCCAAACTAGGAACCTACCAAGTCTTATTAATGAAAATATAGTTACAAAGAGAGGTTCATAGAATGCCCAAAATATCGTTAGAAATGGGTTGAAACCTTCAACCCGCTACTCAAAATACAACAAAAAACAACCTTTAACAAAGCCTTCCCAACACTACCATTTGCTTGTTTCATTTCTTTTCCTCTGTCTAAAATTTTCCAACACTTCGTTCTATTTTTGAAAGCTTTCCTATTGCAGCATGTTCTGCTCTTAGAAGCCTTCCTATGATAGCACTTCACCTTGAATAGCCTTAGATCGTCTTACCTCAATGAACTCTTCAACTTAGATCTTGTTTACCCTTAGCCTCCAAGCTCATTGTTCACTGACTTGGTTGATCTTGGTTTCTTAGTTTCCTTTGCTACTTGTGCGATCACCTTATTTATATGACGAGTCATCCCACTCTTCTTCATAAGTGGGTTCCCAATATTTTCTTTGTTGACACATATTTTGAGTGATGTTTCCTTTGAAAATATAGGAAAAGTGAGCGCTCATGCAAAGACTTGGTTGTGGAGGGACTTCAATAGATTCACATACCCACATTTCCAACACTTGGACATTGTTTCCAATGTCTTCTCTTTGTTGCACCATTATTCCATGCTCTCATTTCCAACTATTTTTCCCATAAATAACCATGTGCCTGAGCTCCTTTTTCTGTGGACTCGACTAAGTGGATGCCTGAGCTCCTTTGTCCATGGACTCAACTAAGTGGATGCACCCGTCTAAAAATTGGTAAGTTGAATGCACCCATGCCTATACATATTCCAATGTGCCAAAAGTTTTCCATAAGTGTCTGGCATGGTGTACAACCATTTTTCCCGTTATCAAGGTTTCTTACATCAATACCTTGGGCAAGCAGACTTGATGGTATTTTCTTCCTCTTTGCTACTTGTCGAAGCCTTATGTAACACCCCAGTTTTGACCCTATTGCATTAATGTATATGATTTAAATATTATATCGAATCATGATAAGGAGCTCAAGGCCAAGGCCCTATCACTGATCGATGTTTGGAATATAGGCGATTATGGTTGATGCCTATGGTTTCTGTGCTAAGTCAAGCACGTTTGTAAACATCATGTAAATATGCAAATGAATGAAAATCCATAGCCAACTATGTCAATGCAACGAATAATGAGATGGGGGCATGATTTTCCTAAGGATAAGGGGGTGGGAATTATAATCTTGAGCCTATTTGGGGAAAATTCATGTGTCATGGGGAGAACCCATCAAAACTGTCAACTACCCTCTTTCTTGTCTTCTCTTCCCAACCATTTATTTTGCTAGAAGGTGGTTGAGGTAGTTATTGCTTGGAAGGGGAAGAGTATGGGAAAATTTCGAATTGGGAAGAGCACCCAGTTTTGGAATGCCATGTTTTGCTTGCAGGGACAAGAAAACACCAGAACCATATGCCAGTTTGACCCACGCATTCATGTTTGGTTTTACTCTCACGTTTTGAGAGCCATGAGACGTAATGGCTCATCAATTTTTCATTCATCCATCCATCTTCCTTCTCCATTCACAGGGAAAAGATCTTTAGTAGTTGAGCTCTTCCTGTGTGTATCCTTCGCGTTTTGCGAGTGTTTTCCCTGGGCAGGAATGTGATTGCTACATTGTAGCTTTATCTTAAACTATAGAGTGTATGTGACTCTGTTACTCGTGTTCCAGAGTAAGCCTGTGTGTAGGGTCTCCCTATGGTCATTGTATTGTGCACCTTGGTTCAGGTCTGAACTATGTACAAGACTTAGGAATGGGAGAGAAGTAGAATGTGCTTGATAAACCTAGTGTTGAACCTCACAATAATATAAGAGTGGCTGGTGAACCTGCTATGCACATCCTGAATAGCACTGGAAGGGAAGGTGTAGCCTGAGGGACTGTGGAGTAGAGAAGGGGACACTTCCTTGTGTTGGGTGTGTAGGCAGTGGGGAATCTTGGCTAGATAGGTCTTGTGAAGGTTTTCTTAGCTCTATAGATGAGATCACTAGCTTAGCAGTTCTTCCTTCCCATTGCCTTGGAATCCTGATAAACCCAATGGGAAAGATGGCTTGACTGTGTATAGTTTGATAAATCCATCTGTTGGATTGGATGTGTCTTGTTGTGTTTTACCTGTGAGTAACCTTTGGATGGACAGTATGATAAACCCAACTGCGAATGACGGCTTGGATAGTTGGCCTGACAAACCCAGCAGTAAGATGGCTTGATTGTGAACAGTCTGATAAACCCATTTGTTGGCTTAACTCGTCCTTAAGGTGAAGGTTGGCTTGACTGTGAACAGTATGTGAAGCCCAACTGTGAGATAGCTTGGTAGAGTGGCCTGTTAAACCCATATGTTGGGATTTTTTCCCTTACAACCTGATAAACCCATCTGTGTTGGCTTGGCTGAGTTGTATGGCACCCTTGGCTATGTATGAGTCTGCTAGTGTTCCCTTATTACTGTAGGAAATCATGCCCAACTCGGGGGTGGTAGTGTTGTTGAGAGACTAAGGAGCACACTGGCCTATGGTTGGGAGGAACGTTGCAGTGACATACCTGGTTGCAGGACAAGTTCTGTTCAAGATAAGTGTTCTTGTCTACATAATTATCTGCAACTGTATTTCTTGCATTGTAATTGCTTGATGGAATGTGATGAACATGTTGCTGTGTTGAATTGATGTATTGTTCTTTTGAATAATTGCATTTATAGGAATCTATGTATGTTTTTCCCTCAATAAATTTTGAACTAAGTTGCAGGGTAAATTGGCCAGATTGGTAATGGATTGAATGATCAGATCGATCCAAGACTTCAGTCAAAAAGTTGAGTTTCTTGCTAGAAATCCTACTTTGCACACATTTGCAGGATTGTGGGATGCAGAATGCTGTTTCGCATATTTTAGTTTCCGCAGATTTCCCTTCCGCAACTTCCTCTTCACAACTTGCGGGATGCGGGATCGTGGTGTCACGATTTCCATAATTCCCAGTCCTGCCATTCAAATCTCCGCATCGTTGATCTTCGCGAGATGATTCTTCGTCATTGATCTGTTTCCGATGCAGGATGCAGAAAGTGAGATTGCATTTTTTGTAACTTTTCGACCCTGCAACTCGGGATTTACACACCATTGATTTTTGCGGGTGAATTCTGAGCTGTTGATTTGGTTCCAGCTATGGGATCGTTTATGATCATTGTTTTTTGTCACGTTTTCTCTCCGCCATCCGATCTCCTCTAAGATATTTCCTTGCAGATCATCGAACTGATTAATGGAAGACAGGAGGGAGCGTGATAGTGTTGAAAATGTCGAGATGTGGTCACGGCCATGCCCCGTGTTTTGATGAGCAGTAAAGGCTCTCGATGAAATTTTTGATTCCATGTGATATTGGGGCATGGGTATGTGACACCTTCTTTGTCAAACTCTTGCCAATTATTGAAGCCCCTTGCTAATGCTCCCTTTCTCGACTTGTTGAAGCCTCTTGGTTGCATGCCCCATTGCTGAAAAATTCATGTCCATGCTTAATTCATCTTTACCCATGGTTTCCATGTATGCTCCTAGATGTACCGAAATGCACCAATCATACCTTGATCATGCCAGTTACCCATGTACCCAATTATATCGATGGTAAAGTTAATAAGGATTCATTCCTTAAAAAAACGTTACAACTTACTTTAACTCTATGCATCAAACCACTTTAATTCTATATATAAAGCCACAATACAAAAAATTTATTATAATTCCAACCCAAATATGAGCTTTATGGCTATTTGCACTTTCCCAATATAATAGAAGTTTGAAGAAAATATTAATCGCAATTGTGGACATATGAGGAAAATATATTATTTTGTATAAATATAATAATTTTTTTTTATAAAAAATATGTTTTACATAAGATAGGTTTTACCATTTTTGAAGACTATGCATCTTGATTATTAGCAGTCATGGAATGGGGAAGGAAGAATGGAGATCAATGGAAGATCCATCATATCCAAATCCCCTTCCAACATTCACCACTATTCCCATTGAATGCCTTAGCGCCCAATTGCTATAAATACACCACAGTGTCATCTTTATTAACCTATACGCCTATTCGATATTCTCTGCCCCTTTCAATTTCATTTCAGTATTGATCAATTCAATTTTTTCTTTCCTCAACTTGCTGAAAGCAATGGAAGCGAAAAACTAGTGCTTTGAATCTTGAGAACTATCCACGTTCTTTCTCCCATTGTAATACCCCCAGTTTTGACTTGGAATGTCTTTAACCAAAGTTATGTAAATGATGTAAATATGTTAGTATGTATTCCTAGTGAGGAGCTCAAGGCCAAGGCTCAAATAGTGAAGGGATAGGCATGTATGATGTAAATATTTCATTTGGAATGTATTGTTGGTGTTGGTACCAGATTCTGCCCCCATCAAATTTTTTATATTCTGGTAGTGTGCATGCAAAGAAGGACCTCAATTTGTTCACTAGTATTTTTCACCAAAGCCATGAGTTTTTTAGTCATACTCGCTAGTTCTCCTCATGTCCAATATTCAACTTGGTGAATTCCATTCAAATTCCAAGTATAAAATATTTAAGTGCCAAGGAAAATTATATCAAAATAGAGTATTTTTCATGCATATTTTCTTGTATTTTCATGTTTGAGACACTTAAGTTAGGCACTGATTTTGAGGATATGGAAGTGAATGTTTTAAAACCAAAAGAGGTTTTTCTCAAGAATGGACCCATTCAAAAAAACCTCTCTTAGTTTTGTAAAAGGTGTCATGGATTGGAATATTCGAATGGATATTTATAGCATATTTTCTAGATTTAAATTTAAATAATTTCCTGTTATAGTCATTATCTTTGGAAACGCTTTCCGAACAACTGGAGAGGAATTTGTAAAAACTAAAGGAGGTTTTTTGTATAGCACGGAATTACCTACAAAATTATCTCTCCATTTTTACACAGGTATCACAGATTGAGAGATATGGGTGCATATTTAAGACCCAATTTTTTAAAGAATTATGCCAATGGAGGTCGCTCATCCATAACTAAATGCCAACATCAGAGATGAATATTGTGCAAGATAATGCTGAAAAATATCAAATGGATTGTTTAAACAATTTATGATGAAGTAAATATAGATGTTACTTCTGATCATCTATTAGCTTCAGTCCATGGAATGAGAAAGGAATTAAATGCTAAAGAAACAAGTGTTGATTGGAAATGTGTTCACGATGGAAGAAAGTGTTGAGGGATTACCAATTCGCTATGCATAATATACATATCAATTCAAAAGAGAAATTTTCAAGTGTTGATGTCAGGTTACTAGAGACATGACATTTGTGTCGGTGCAGAATGTCAAGGATTATGCCCAATCACCACCCAATGTCAAAGTGCATTTGGGAGGATTGCCAAATGGAGAAGAGACAATCGCATAGAAGAATCAATCACAGATTTAAGATCCCAATATCATTATTCATATTCACATAATCAGCTAACAATTCCAAAGTTTGAGTATTTTAAATCATTAAATCGGAAGTCAAATATTCTATTCGAGATTTAGAGGAATAGAATTAGAAATCGAATATGAAGAAATGGTTAGGTGGCAGAGTTTCTGTTTGAGTTTTGTATCGATCTCAAACTATTAGAAAAACCTATAATATGTGTTAATATCAGCCAAATATCATTTTCATATTTCAAGGATACAATCGACAGTTAAAAGGTGGATTGAATCCAAAATTGAGGAGATGGTTCCTATATTCTTGTGATGTATCATAGGTCTTATTCATTTCTAAGTTTGTTATTAGATTTTTAGTTCCAAAAGTTTAATAAAAGTTTGTTGATGAAATATTCTATAAATTATGTCATTTGTAATGTAAATAGAGGAGGGGGTTCCAACCGAGAGGATGAGAGTGTTGTAGGAAGGAGCAAGTGAGACATATACTGGAAGGTCAGAGATTTTTCACTCTATAATTTTCATTGAAGATTTGTTATTTGAATGCAAGAATTCATCTTCTAAGAGTCAGGTTCTGGATTTTCTTTTAAATATGAATACTAGGCAGTTATGCTTTAACTGATCTTAGTTATGTATCCTTGAGCAACAATGTTTTTGTTGTGATGGCTCATACTCATATTTAGTACCTCAGATTCCATAATTAGAATGTTTTTCTGAACATGGTCTTTTATGTTATGTGTGAATGAACTGTTTGTTCCACACATGATTAATAAGCCTTGAACTTGAGACATTGTTGACACCAGTTTTGCTCCAGTCCAGTTACCCAATGTATTTCACAGAGCTTTATGCTTTCATTTAGCTTATGCCTCCTTTATCTACATAATCTCTTTAACCCTTTGCACCTACTTTGCAAACCACTTCATAAAATCATTCTTTTATTCCTTAAGCATTAAGATGTGTTAAGCTTGGCTCTCTTGTAGTCAAGATTTAACTTTAGCACAAACATCTTCCCCCGCTGTTGCTGGGGAGCGAAGGAACAAAGTCATCTTACTGGGGTTTTTATATTGAGTAGATCCTCTTCTTGATGGTGAACAAGAAGTGGACACTTGTTTGACTGCAGATTTGTTCACCAAGCGACTCCAAATAATCCAGTGTCAACTTCATATTTCCAAGATGTCAAATGATTGAATGGCGGTCATTCTGGATTGGAGGTTTTCTCCACTCAATTTCTCAGATGTTCCAGGATTTCCAAATGCAGTACCTATCATAGATGCGTGGGGAGATTTTATTCCATGATTCAGAGAGAAAAAATATGACAATCCACCAACACATTTGTTGAGATTCCATCAATTTATGTATCACCTAGGAGTAAATCATGAGGATGTCCCAATGAATATGTTTATGTATTCCTTGGATGGGGATGCTTGTGAATGGTATCTATCCTTGCCTCCTTCTAGCATATCTTCCTTGAAGGAATTCCATACATCATTCAACAAATATTGTAAAAGGTATTATTCTACTGACATACTTCTTGAAGATTGTTGTGAATAGTTTGAGTCTTATATTCAACAGTCAGTAGAATGTTCCTCTCATGATGAACTTTATGGAGATCTTGTTGAAAAGGAAATAAAAGAAGAGTCAATTCTTGAAGAAAATATTTCAAACTCTTTCATTCAAAAGGAGCTTGAACTTGAAAAAGATGAGCATGATCAACAATATCTCAACCCCATGTATTTGTCTTTTATACCACTCATTCAAGATCAGAAATTTATTAAGGAAAATTTTCAGAACGTATCCATTGATATTGAAGCATGTGGATAGTCTTGTGCAAGAGGAATTGCATCTGGTTGAAGATATTTTTCAAAACAAAGATGTAGAAGATAATGCTAATTCCTTTTCAAATAAGGATGTCTATGATGAGTATGATGAAGATATTGAATTTATCGATTAGGAACTTCACTATCATCAGCAATTGATTGTAAATGATATTCAAATTCTTATATTAAACAAGGAGAAAGTTTTGAATTTTTCAGACAATCAAAATGATGGTAGCCAGACTGTAGAAACTTTAAATACCATATCATAACTTTATAATAGTCATGGCCATGATAAGTATGCTGTTCAAAACTATTATGAAGATATGCCTATTTTTGATGAATATCAAGAGATATTGAAAGAGCAGAAATTTATATTGTTGGAAAGAATTGTCAGCGGTGTCAAAATAATTTGGTAATGAAAAAGGTATAAGAGATGGAATATGTGATAGGGATGGAAAGACACATGAGAGGATCCAACAAGGGGATCAAGTCAGGAGAAATTCATTTGATCTTGATTGTTCAATCCTTTGATCAATCAACGCAGAGTCATGGAGTTGCAGTCAACTTATCTAGCAGAGGTTGGACGACTAAGATCGTATCAAGAAAATAGATTGATGGTAGGGAAATAATTTGCAAAGTAAATGTAGGTGGAAGATAACATTCTGGAGCACCAAATTGAAGTTTCATGTTTGATAACTGATTAATGGACAAGGAGGATTCCGCAAAGCAATTGACAGTTCATAGGAGTTACGGAAAGAGATTTGTGGAATCCCATTTCAAAAAAGTTGGGAGTCACATTCGCAATCTGCAATGCGGAAGGAATCCGCAATACGCAATGCGGAAGGAATCCGCAATACACAATCCACAAATTGGGGAAGGAAGAAGTTTCTGATTGCGGAAATGTCGTTGCAAAAGCAATTTTTGAGGAAAGTCGAAATGCACACCCACAATCTGAAATCCACAATTGCGGAAGGAAGAATTTTTTGATTGCGGAAAGGTCGTCGAGGAAAGAAAATTGTAGAAGAAATTTTTGAGAAGAGTCAAAGAACACATCTGCAATCTGAAACCTGCAATTGCGGAAGGAATGAGTTCCCTCAAATTGCGGAAAGGTTGTTGCTGAAAGAAAATTGTGGAAAGATAATTGCGCAAATATGGTTGCGGGAAGGTAAATGTAGAAAATTCAACGTGGAAAACATTTTGTTACAAAAAGGACGTTGCAAAAGGTCGCGACTGATAAATTAAACAGAGTTAAAAACAACAAATAGAGAATTAATTTTGAATTAGTTTATTTGTCTGTGAAGAGTCACGATGAAGATAGGTGACTGCTGAATGAAGAGATATGTTTGAGGGTATATAAACAATGGTTTAAACCTTCAAATAAGTGTCCATGTACATTCAATTGATAGTTCGATTGATGTATTATAGTCAGAATTCAAATTATCATATAAGGGAGGTAGGGAGGTAGGAAACATGCGTGCAAGGGGGTCATAGCTTCTTTCCAATTGTAGCTGGTAAACAGGGTGTCGTAGCATCCTTTTAGCAAAAACTGATAAAGCAAGGGTTCGTAGCTTCCTTCAAGTAGTTGTTGATAAATAGGGTGTAGTACCATCCTTGTTTATAGTAGCAGGAAAAACTATTTGTAAAATATAATTTTGCAGTAATAAGAAGTATTAGTGGCTTACCCAATTGGGATTCCATGATAAATTTGTGTTCTGTATGTTCTTGTTGATCACGTGTGTTAAAGAATAAATTAAAAGTAGTTTAAATTATTAAAAGTTATCAATACTGATTCAACCCCCCTCTCAGTATTGTCCATTATTCCAACAATTGGTAGCAGAGTAGGATCCTTCACTACAACTTAATCACTGGAAGGAAGATCCTATTAAAAATGACTATGGATCAACAAGGGTTAGCCACCAACACAACTCCTTTATTTATTGGAGATAATTATGCAAACTGGAGTGTAAGAATGAAGTGCCATGTAATGGATCTTGGATACAAATTTTGGAGGACCGTTGAAATAGAATATAAAGTACTAGATGACATACCTATAGACGAAGGAGAACTAAACCAATATGAGGCCAATGAAAAATCTATGAATGCAATTTTGAGTGGGTTAACACATTCAGTACTTGTAAAATTCATGCAATGAAAAACATCCAAACAAGCATGGGAAAAACTAAAATGTGTCTATGAAGGAGCGCCCAAATTCAAGGAATCCAAACTTCATACCTACAAAGGATAGTTTGAAAACCTAAAAAAGAAAGAGGAAGAAAATATTGCAAGATATCTTCTAAGAGTAGATGAAATTGTTAATGCCATTAGAGGCATTGGAGGAGAAATAAAAGAGAAATACGTAGTTGACAAGGTACTGAGAACCCTACCAATGAAGTATAATTCAAAGGTGTCCTCTTTAGAAGAACGCTATGATATTAAACTTATGACAATAGATGAACTACATGGGATATTCACTGCCTATGATATGAGAACAGCAAAAAATGGATCATTAAACAAGGAAGTAGCCTTTAAACCCGTATCCAAGATCCAATCTGAGGACCTAGATGATGAGGAAGCTCTCTTCATCAAGAAACTTGAGAGAGGCACTGCCAAGTACAAAGGGAATCTACCCTTGAAATGTTTTAACTATGGAAGGATTGGGCATTTTTCCAGAAAGTGCCCTTACCCAAAACAATAGGATAGTGATGAACCTTGCTGTCATAAGAAAGATCAAAAGAATAAGACCATATACAAGAAGGAGTTCCAGAAAAATAAGAAAAACCTCTATTCCAAAGAAGACAGTGAAGATGATGAAATAAGCAAGGATGTTGAAGTCCCATTCATGGGTTTCAAAAGAGAAATCCATGAAAAAGAAATAGAATATGTGGTAGATCTTGATGCATAAAAGGATGTACAAAAAATAAAATATTCACTTGATAGAATTTGAAGAGAAAAACAATGATGCTGAAAGAATGATTGCTGACTTAAAAACTTAGGTTCTAGAAGTCGAAAGGGATAAAAACAATCTATAACAACAACTCAAAAAGAGAATACAAGAATATGAAAGGCTTGAATAAGACATTATACACCTTAGAAAGAATTTGGATGAAGAATATATCAAATCAAAGTTTGAAAATAGTTCAAGGAATTTATATGAAATCCTATTTTTTGAAAGATCATTAAATGATAAATATGAATTACGATTTTTCAAAGAAAAGAAACTAGGACTATGATGCTGTACTCATGAGCCAAATTAAAAGGGAGGAAAATAAGAAATTTGTTTCTCCCTTACAAAGAATAGATATGATTCCTAAAATACCAGTGATAAGTAAACATCAACAACTCCTTTTAGGAAATTGTTACACCCGTAACAATTTTGGACATATAGATAGAAATTGTAAACGAAAGACTCTCGTGGAGAAAGGGATTACATCACATACTTATTTCTATAAGAAAAATATTACAAGAAACAATCCGAAAGGAAGAAACTACAATTATTTTGCTCCTCTATAGAGTTATAGTACAAAATGCAACAAATGTGGTAATCAGGGACACATTGCTAGAAAGTGTAAACTAGCAATTCCTATGGATGATGTCTCAAAATCTCAAAGCAAAGAAGAAATAATAGCTTGGAAGAAGAAGAATGATGTGGAACGTTCATTAGCTCTATGTGCTATAGAAAAAAAAAATCTATGGCATATGGATAGTGGATGCTCAAAACACAGGACAGGTGACCCAACTAAGTTCCTAAGCCTAAAAGGGAAGAAAAAAGGAAAAGTCATCTTTGGAGATAATCTATCCTCTAAAATAATCAGGAAGGGTACAGTAGCAATTAGAGACAAGATGAAAGATGAAAATGTTTTGCTTGTAGAGAACTTAAAACCTAATATTTTGAGTGTGAGCCAAACGTGTGATCAAGGACACACACACACACACACACATTTGATTCCAAGAAGTGTGAAATCAGAAGAAACGATTCAGGAAAACTTGTTGGAACTGCTGCGAGAACTCCAAGCAATGTGTATATTCTATAAAATGAAGAACAATGTTATATGAGCCAAATTGATGAAAGTTTTCTATGGCATAGAAGGATGGGGCACCTGAAATTTGACAATCTTGTAAAAATTAGTCAGAAGGGAGATGTAACAAATATTCCAAATATTATAAAACCACCAAATCATGTTTGTAGACACTATCTTCATGGGAAACAAATGAGAACAAGCTTCAAAATCAAAGAACATACAACCTCTCAACCATTAGAAATAATTCACACTGACCTTTATGGACCAACAAAGACTAAAATCTTTGAAGGTGAATATTACTTTATGTTATTAATCAATGATTATACAAGGATGACTTGGGTGACATTTCTTAAAGAAAAATCAGAAGCCTTTATAAAATTTAAAGCCTTCAAAGCACTTGTTGAGAATCAAGAAAATCGCAAGATTAAATGTCTAAGATCATATAATGGTGGTGAGTTCACCTCAAATGAATTCAATGAGTTTTGTGAAATTCATGGAATCAAGAGGCAGTTTTCAACAACAAAAATCACCTCAGCAAAATGGAGTAGTTGAGAGAAAGAATAAGAGAGTTAAGGAAGCAGCTAGAGCTATGCTTAATGAAGAAAAACTTCCTAATGGATATTGGAGAGAAGCAGTATATACAATTGTCTATATACAAAACATAGGACATCTAAGAGTAAATAGTAACAAGACTTCTTATGAGCTATGGTTCGGAAGAACAACTTCCACTAATAATTTTGGTCAGATTTTTCCACGAAATATTTCCACATTTTGAACATTCGTGGATTAAAACTTCATTTTTTTTTATCATGGAGGAAAAATTGTGGCAATACCAACGTTTTTAATTTTAGAGGAACTTTTGTCTCTATATCGACGATATATGGCTATCTTTGAACACCCGCCAAACCAATGCCATCTTTCAATCGGGTCAACTCATGCATTTTCGACACATTTTCTATAGTTGCAACAAGGTTATTGGTGATTGATTAAGCCCAGATTGAAGCTGGATTTATTTATCAACCATATCCAAAACTAGAGAGATCAGCCATACTCTGCTTCTTCAATGGGTGACTCAACCAGAAAAAGAAGATCGGCCAACCTTTAGAGGACAATATGGAACCTGTGGGAAACGTCATGCCTTCACTTTCCCTTGAAGAAGATGTTGCTATCACAACTTTGGTTGGAATGCATGGAAATGAAAATGCAGATTAATGGGAGGAATTTGTGAACAATGATATGGACTGTTCACCAATGAGTGACGAAGACCTAATTCATGCCAAATATTCTTTTGATGGTAGATTTGTTTTTTCTTTATTTGATAAAATGGTACATTTCAAAGAACAATATACCTTGTGGGAGGATTCCTTCAAAGCTAGCGATGAATTGTGCAGAACTAAGGATGTCCAAATTCTTGATTTGTTACATCGTGTTAAAGGTTTAGAGAAAAGAATTGTGGAAACTAAAAAAATAATTAGCCAGAAGGATCAACTTATTAAGGATCAATGTTCTAAATTTACGGTAGTTCAAGCAGAATCGATTTCTGACCTTGATAGACTGAAAGACATGTATCAGGATCAAAATAAAAAAGATGAGGAAACTATAGGGAGACTTGAAAATGAGCTGAAAAATAGGCCTGAAGTTTTGAACATGCCACCACTGAAAATTGTATTTGGTAAGGAAGCAGAACTTCAGCAAGAATTGAAGCATAAAGAAACATTTATTGCAGGTTTGAAGGTTGAGTTTCAAAGGGCATTGAGAGAAATGATCATTAAATAACAAAATGAGACTATAGAATATGAAGCAAAATTGGAAATATTGAATAAAACAATTAAAAACAAAAATGAGTTGCTACAAAAAAAGAGAATTGAAAGGATTTCAGCAACTCTCGAGGCTAAAAGTGCCGGAAGAGGAAAAAAATCAGCAGTAAAGGGTAAACAAGTCTTCACACCAGATGAATCAATAGTCAAGGGTAAACAGGTCCGCACACCAGAAGAATCAACAATCGAGGGTAAACAGGTCTGCACACCAAAAAAATCAACAGTCAAGGGTAAACAAGTCTGCACACTAGAAGAATCAACATGTCAAGGGTAAACAGGTCTGCACACCAGAAGAATAAACATTCAAGGGTAAAAAGGTCAGCACAATAAAAGAATCCAAAGTGGAGGTTAAAAAGGCCATCACACCAAAATTTTTTGGCAGTACAAAACTAGGTGATGTAAATATGGATAGCTTACTCTAGTTTTAGAAGTCCTTGCAACAATGAGAGAAGACCTTGAATGAAGCTGCTTCAACAATTAATGTTGTAGAGTTTACATTTGGCTCATCAGATCCAACATTGAAGAAGAAGATAGAGGAGAAGGAGGCCGAAATTAGAGACCTTCACCAAAAACTATTGGAGAAGGGAAAAGCACTACATTTGGGATGTGATAGTGAGATACAAGATTTGAAATCCCAAATTAAAGCTTTGCAGAATAAATCTGTGGCAGAAGCAATTTTGTATACTCCATCTGATAGCAATTTGAGGGCACAAGAGCTCGAGAAGGAGGTATAATAGGTCAAGAGAAAATTAAGTGCAGTTCAATATGACCTGAAGTGGATAGATGTTGATCTTAAAATAAAGGAAGATGACCACTCAAATCAGAAAACTAATAATGTAGAGATGTTGAAGAAATGCCTAGAATAAAAAGATAGATTGCATACAAAAGTAATAAATCTTGCAAACAAAGTGAAAGAGCAAGAAAAACAATTAAAACATATGGCCGATGAAGCTTCTGTAGAACTGGAGGGTTCTAGAAAAGGCAAGAGAAGCTACAACGAATTTTCTTATTCTAAAAAGGAGGAATTGCAAAAACCTCCCAACTTCCAAGCAGCCTAGATTTCTAAAATAATATGGTGTACATTTGATGTCTATGTACATACTAATATTGTTGTAATAAAAATTGTCAGTATTTCTTGTCAATGCATATATTTTGATATAGTTAATGTGTTTCTAATGTGTAATCCATATGTGCATTTTTCCTATGTCTAAGAGAGTTTAATGTGCAACCCATACCGAGAACTGTGTATGAAAGTACAAATGATGAAATATATTCTACAAATGAATTGACATATGAAATATTCTTGAAATATATTCTACAAATGAATTGACATATGATATATTCTTGAAATGTATTCTACAAATGAATTGATAGATCATCATTTCATGCTATATGAATAAATTGCACTATAACATAGACATACCAACCTTTTCTACAAACTCTTGTACTCATTTTTGTAAATTGTAAGATCTACAATAAAATCCAAGTCATCCAGAACAACAATTGATAGTATTTTCCAATTTTTCATGGCCATAACTAAAAATGCACACCAATTCCAATTGAAGTACAACGTAGGTATGAAATTTGGAAGTTTGCATACAAAAACCTAATTAGACTAGTATAGTTTTAATTTCAGAAATAAATTAAACTTCTATTGTGAAATAAGAATGCATCCAACATTTGAAATGAGAACATAACAACTGTAAATGTTGGTTTCTTGTTGACGAGCATCATAGTTTGGAAACCAATTTCATGGATCTGCAAGTTTGTATGGTTTGTTTATTTTTTATTATAATATGAATCATCATCGTTCCTTGCAGAAATTAATAAATGAGAACATAACATATATAATACATTCCGAGGAAAAAACCAGAGATAATGCAAAAATATAACAAGATCGATACTCAAGACAGTTTTAAAAGGGGCCTAAGACCATTTTTTATTATATTATGCTTTCATTACAGAGCAAAGGGATAGTTTACCATTGAATCAGTAAAATCAAACAACTCCTTCAATAATAAATGTTCCTACTACCTATTAAATTCTATTTATAGACCTCAAGGGTCGGACTGACCATGTTACAAGTGGATTTCATTTGAGTGAAACTGAAATGTGGATTCACCCATGAGCCAACCCGTCCTCTGCTGTACTTTACTGGATTTAAATGAAGATACCAACTACCGTTGAACAAGGAAAACACGACAGTGCAACACAAGGGGGAAAATAGGGCTGAAGTGGACATGTTTCAACACCAGGGGTAGAAAGGGAGTAGAAGAGGAAGTTGCATTCTAGTTATCTGTATGGGAGATGCGAGTAGAGAAGAATTATAACAGAGATGCACAGTGCGTGAGAGGTATCTAAGGAGAAAAGGGAAATACCAATGAAAGAAGAAAATGGTAAGAAAGAGAGAAATGCCACTGACAAATGTGGGTTAGCGGAAAACAACATGCAATATCCATCCGACGTGGACAAATTAAAAGCTGGAATTCAAGAAATCAATCCTGCTATGCCACCGAGAGGGAATGCTTGGGTTGTTGAAGAGGGACAGGGTGATGACTTAGGGAAATAAAGACTTCACTAAGTGATGGGAAAGGAATGTCAAACGAACATAAAAACAATAATATGCAATGGAACTGCCAATGAAATCCATCGAGCCCAGATGAGACTGTCTCAAATTCTTTCTGATTCTACCCATTTCACTCATACTGTTAGTGAACTCAAATTTGCGCACATCTGTGGCCATACTGAAAAAAAATTAACGAACACAGAGAATGGATTGAATACTGCATAGCCCACTGATAACAGCGGCCCCTATTTATCAATCTTACATAAGAAGCAACATGATTAGTAATTGACTACAACTTCTAGGAAGGAATCCATGGGGTCAGGCCAAATCTGGAGATGTGTACTGTGTTGGCCCTTGTAATAATTGAAAGGTGGAGAAAATTTTTAATCACGATGAAAGTTGAGTTCACGTCTGGGTGATGCAATCATTCTCAATGCCGTCAGAATCCGACTCAATTCAGGTTCATTGAATCATAGAATTTGATGGTTTGTTAAGTGACGTATTTGACAGTCAGTTGAAAGTTGAGAATATGACAGGTAGGGAAAAGTGAAAATTGCCATTTACAGGTTTATATGATTATATGACATATTTGACACTCAATACATTCAACATGTGTATGATAGGCTGAGGTATGGGAAAATGAAATCAGTCATGTGCGTGGATTTTGCTGAAGCAAGTCAATTTTGGATTGCTTTCCTCAAATGAACGCCCAACATGAAAAAACTATGTTTTAGGGAAATGAGACATGCAAAAAAATGCAAGAACTGCAAAAAATTTTGTTTAGGGAAATTAGACCAAGCCTAGGAGAAGATAAAAAATTGTCCAAGTATGGAATTATTGGTAAAATTTGCCTAACTAGCCTTAGGGAAATGCCCGCTATAGCTCATAGGATGATGATAAAAATATTATAAGAGTGTAGATCTCTAGATTCTTGTATGGTGCATCCAACCATATAAATAGCCTGACCAAAAATTATTTCACTATGAATATATCAATCTTCCAAAAGTGCCTCTCAGCCATATTTGCACTACTCCAGAAAAATGCTCGTCGAGGAGAGAGAAAGAAGCTCCAAAACATGAAAGTGGTCATGATGGATTCACCTTGTTGGCCTCTACCCATTGGTAATATCACTTTCTAAGTGTGAAGGAAAAATGAAATGACCTTGGTGACCGAGGTTTTGAAGAGAACTGGTTAAGTGTTAGACAAAGAGATTGAGAGACCACTTGGAAATGCTCGCAAGGGGGTGTTCCATTGATGATAAAAATCATCAGATGATATGGTCTTGTTCATTGTTGAAATGGATATCTAGCCATGCTCTTGGTTTTTCTTATGGTGACCAGATAAGGAAAATATCAACCTCACAAAATAGAAGAAAAATCTTATTTTGCACAGTAAAGACAGAAAAAATGGCTAAGTGTTGTAAAGGGGCTAAGTGATGCCCACATTAAGGTTGATGCCCGCACTAAGGATGATTCCTGCATGACATGGCATGGAATAGATGGCTATGTGGCATGAAGTTGAAATCATTGTTGCATTATGACATCATTCTGGAGAAATACGACAAATTAGTGCAAATCAACAAATTGGCTAAGTGTGGGAATATTGGTCCAAGTAGCCTTAAGAGGATGCCCTCCATAAATGGTTTGTTGAGTAAAATACCCGTACCACATGGGGATATTGTAGGCTGCTATTTTTTATACTCAACCATGGTCTCAGTTTGTCCAAAGTGACACTGAAGAAGAATTTATGGACCTGCCAAAACTATGGTTTAGGGAAATTAGACCAAGCATAGGAGAAGATAAAAAATTGTCCAAGTATGAATTATTGGTAAAATATGCCTAACAGGCCTTAGGGAAATGCCCGCCACAACTCATGGGTTGATGATAAAAATATTATGAGAGTGCATATCTCTAGAAACTTGTATGGTTCATCCAACCATATAATTATCCTGACCAAACAATCTTTCAGGAAGAAGATATCAATTTTCCAAAAGTGCCTCTTAGCCATATTTCCACTGCTCTAGAAAAATGACCGCCTAGGAGAGAGAAAGAAGCTACAGAAGATGGAAGTGGTTTTTCTGGACTCACCTTGTTGAACTACACCCATTGGGAATATCACTTGCCGAATTTGAAGGAAAAATGAAATTACCTTGGTGACTTAGAGTTTGAAGAGAACTGGTTAAGTGTTAGACAAAGAGTTTGAGAGACCACTTGGAAATGCTCTCAAGGGGGTTTTCCATTGATGATAAAAATCATCAGATGATATGGTCTTGTTCATTGTTGAAATGGATATCTAGCCATGCTCTCGGTTTTTCTTACGGTGACGAGATAAGGAAAATATCAACCTCGCAAAATAGAAGAAAAAACTTATTTTGCATTCTGAAGACAAAAAATGGCTAAGTGTTGTAAAGGGGATAAGTGATGCCCGCATTAAGATTGATGCTGGCACTAAGGATGATTCCCGAATGGTATGGCATGGAATATATGACTATGTGGCATGAAGTTGAAATCATTGTTGCATTATGACATCATTCTGGAGAAATTCGGCAAATTAGTGAAAATCAGGAAATTGGCCAAGTGTGGGAATATTGGTCCAAGTAGCCTTAAGAGGATGCCTGCCACAAATGGTTTGTTGAAGAAAATACCCGAACCACATGGGGATATTGTAGGATGCTATTTTGTCTACTCAACCATGGTCTTAGTTTGTCCAAAGAGACACTGAAGAAGAATTTATGGACTTTCCAAAACTGTGGTTTAGGGAAATTAGACCAAGCCTAGGAGAAGATAAAAAATTGTCCAAGTATGAATTATTGGTAAAATATGCCTAACAGGCCTTAGGAAAATGCCCTCCAAAGCTCATGGGTTGATGATAAAAATATTATGAGAGTGTATATCTCTAGAAACTTGCATGGTGCATCCAACCATATAATTATCCTAACCAAATAGTCTTTGAGGAAGAAGATATCAATCTGCCAAAAGTTCCTCTTAGCCATATTTGCACTGCTCCAGAAAAATTCCCGCCTAGGAGAGAGAAAGAAGCTACAGAAGATGAAAGTGGTTTTTCTGGACTCATCTTGTTGAACTATACCCATTGGGAATATCACTTGCCAGATTTGAAGGAAAATTGAAATTACCTTGGTGACCTATGGTTTGAAGAGAACTGCTCAAGTGTTAGACAAAAAGTTTGAGAGACCACTTCAAGATGACCGAAGGAGGGTGTTACTTTGATGATAAAATTCATCAAATGATATGGTCTTGTTTATTGTTGAAATGGATGTCTATCCATGCTCTTGGTTTTTCTTATGGTTGCTAGAAAAGGAAAATATCAACCTGCAAAAATAGAGGAAAAATGTTAATTTGCATACTGAAGAAAGAGAAAAAATGGCTAAGTGTTTTAAAGGGGATAAGTGATGCCCACATTAAGGTTGATTCCCGCACTAAGGATGTTTCCTGCATGGCATGACATGGAATAGATGATGATGTGAAATGAAGTTGAAATCATTGTTGCATTATGGCATTGTTTTGGAGAAGTAAGACAAATTAGTTAAAATAAGGAAATTGGATAAGTTTGGGAATATTGGTCCAAGTAGCATGGAAAATGTGATTTAGGGAAATTAGACCGAGCCTAGGAGAAGATAAAAAATTGTCCAAGTATGGAATTATTGGTAAAATATGCATAACTGGCCTTAGGGAAATGCCCGCCACAGCACATAGGATGATGATAAAAATATTCTGACAGTGTGGATCTCTATAGTGTTGTATGCTGAATCCAACCATATCTAGAAGGCTATAATAAGAGGTTTTTCGGACAGTTTGAAGACAATATAAAAGCATCTTCACAATAACCAACATGCTAGGAAATGTATATTATCATTTCAAACTTACAAATTTCATATATAATGAAAAAATTATTCCAAAAGAAAAACCAATTATAGCATAACAACAATATACCCGAAATAATTGAATGGAACAAATACATAATTCATATGTATTAAATAGTAGAATTGATCATATAGATTACACCTAACAGTATCAAATTTTAGTAATAAATGTAAATATATCTAGTTTCAACCCCATGATGTTATTCTCAACTTATGACAATTGTATGGACTGTGGTGTGCATTTTCCTAAGCCCAGTTTTGAATATTTACACATTGTTTTTTACATAAAAACTTAGAATTTCAGTCATTAATTTTGAATTTATCCAAGATACTTGCAATTTTAGTCATTCATGTTCAAGTTGACTGCTATGCATTCCTATCTTGCATTTTTATGCTTATGGCTTGCATTTTACACCAAGTGTCCATAACAGTTAAAAAAGGTTAAAATTGCACCTTTCATAGGTCGACTGTGAGCATACGAGGTTAGGTTATATAAAATTAACACAAGTATAGTATTCTAAATATATATAGCCATCCAATTTCCAAAACCATTTACTATAAACATTTATAGGAGGGTTTGGCTTGCATTTCTATAATGTAGGTGGATATTTCATAAATACAAGGCATCCATGTAGTGTTTTTGCACAACAGGCACTTTCTAAACGAAAATTGAAAAAATAAATGTATAATAATGTGGAAAATAGTAAAACATACCATTTCCAACTAAAATCACTAAAAAATACACAATACTTAGGGTTGGGCGGGCATTTTTGTGATCTAGGTAAAACTGGGTTGAAAACACAAAAGTTGTCATTTTGTCAATTTAACTCTCGACAAATGAAACCGTAATTTTTAAAAATGGAAAGAGGTTTTTGTCAAAAATATATCTATCTTCAACTCCATGGTGTTAGTTTCAACTTATGACAATTGTACGGACTGTGGCGTGCATTTTCCTAAGTTCATTTTTGAATATTTACACACAATTTTTTATGAAACTTAGAATTTCAATCATTTTTTTTGAATTTGGCCAAGATACTTGGAATTTTAGTCATTCATGATCAATTTAACTGCTATTGATTCCTAGCTTGCATTTTTATGCTTATGGCTTGCATTTTACACCAAGTGTCCATAACAGTAAAAAAAGGTGAAAATTGCACCTTTCATAGGTCGACTATGAGGATACGAGGTTAGGTTATATAAAATTAACACATGGATAGTCTTCTCAATATATCTAGCCATCCCATTTCCAAAAAAATTTACTATAAACATTTAATAGGAGGGTTTGGTTTGCGAGTACATCAAAACATGTAGAGAAGAATATTACTCTATTATCATATTACTCACTCTATTACTCTTATTTTTCTAGAATAGTTAGAATGCCAAATTTGCACTCTATTATTTACTCTTACTTTCTTCTTTTCAATAAGTATACTTAACATGCTAGAAATTTAACTATGTTGAAATTGGAAATGTAAGTTGTGTATAGTTGACTTGAAACACGCTTGTAATTTTTATTATAGTTTGGAAAAGTAGAACACATTTGTAATTTTTATTATAGCTTGCAAAAGTAAGAACACATTTTTAACTTTTATTATAGTTTGGAAACGTCTGAACACATTTGTAATTTTTATTGTAGTTTGTAAAAGTCATCCTGCTGGTATCCTGTGCGTGCATTCGCGTGCATCCTATGTATGCATCCCCTTCTTCCTTTCTGAGTGTGCCATCATCCTGCAAAATGGAAACAACAATATCATCTTCCATGCCGTCAACTGAAACAGGGGGTTCTGAAGTTGCTGAGAGGTTCATTGTCAGAAAATTTGGAGAGAGCGCTGAGGCATGGAGTGACAGAACCAACTAGCTAGAAGGTATGCTAAATGTCCTGGTCAGAGCAGGAGTGCATCATTTTCTTTTCGGTCAGTTCAATTTCAACAATGAAGAGATAGATAATGCCATTTCTAGTTACGATGATGAGTCCAAGGAATTGATTATTTTTGGGAGGAGGGTTTGTCTGGACCCTGGTTTGTTGTCAGGTGCAGCGAAAATTCCACGTAGGGGGGGAGTAATGTTGACCACCAAGAAAACCCTCAAAGTAGAAAAGGGTGAGATGGAAAACAAAATATGTGGAAAAACGGTTAAGGTTGTCTGGAATGGTTTAAAGATGCAAGATGTTCCACCTGGACTGTACAAAACCTTAATTCAAATTGTACTTAGGACAATTATGAATCACCACAAGCAAGATATTTCAGGTGATTGTATGAAGTTGGTGATTCATTGGGTTGAAGACCTGGCCATAGATGTCCCTCATCTATTGGCAAGAAAATTGCATTTTTCATTGCAGGAGAGAAAAATGAAGAGAGTGAAGTTCATTTACTCTGCAACACTACAAAAAATTATTGACTTATATCAACCTAGCACTGTAGAAGGAAGCGGATTTAAAAATACATACATTAAGAGGATGAAACTAGACAAAATTAACCAGGAAGTTCCTCAACAATCTCCAAAGGACAATGTAGAAGAACTTGAAGAGCCTTTTGAGTACTGTATGGAAGGTTTGGGAAGTGATCCTGAAGAATTTGATGTTGTCTCAATTCTGGCCGGATTACATGAAGGCAAATAAATAAATGTAAATGAGATGCATGATGTCGAGTTTAATGAATAGGAGGAGCATAGTGGTGATGATATTTATGCTTGTGCGGAAATTCCACTAGTTATATATACGCCGCCACAGTTTGGAGTTGAGAAAAATTCCTCTCCAACATCTTTTTTTGATGGTAAAACTGTTTTTAAGCTATTGTTCGATAAAATGTGGCATTTCAAAGAAGAAGTTGAATTTCATAGAAAACAATTTTCCTATTGGTATCTTACCGCAGTACAGAGAGTAGAACTCTGTAGGATTAAGCAGATGCAAATTCATGATCTCTTAAAGGTAGGTGCTATTTTTCAATGCTATTTTTCAAATAGAAACAGTTGCCAAATTCCTTTTTTTGAATCCTTGTTAAAATTTTCACTATTTACAAGTAATTGCAAGGTTAGAAACAGAACATGTGGATACTATGCAGGAATATTCTATTAAAAAATTTCAAAAGGTGGAACTCTTTAAGGTAGGAGGCATTTTTCAATGCTTTTTTCCAAAAACAAAAGTTGGCAAATTCCATTTTTTGAAGCCTCCTAAAAATTTTCCTTGTTTACAAGAAATTGCAAGATTACAAGGATCCCTTGTGAAGACTGTGGACAGTTCGAGAAGGATAATAGCAGGAAAGGAATCTGTTCTTCAGTCTTTGAATAAAGAATTAGAGAAAATTTAGGATGAATTTAGAAAGGAAAATGAGAAATGCAGAGAAGAATTTATGGTTTTTTGGAAGAAAGATGAAGAAACCATAAAGAGACTCGAAGATGAGTTGAAACATCGACCGAAGGTGTTGGACATTCTACCTCTAAGGACTGTTATGAACCATGAAGCAATACTTACCACTGAAGTCAGTAAGTTAAACAGAATAATTGAAATAATGAAGGATGAATTTAAAAATAGCCTTGTTGAAGAGTACAATAAACACCAACTTGAGATAAATAAATATATTAAAAAAGAGGAAAACATGGAAAACATGATTGCTAAGAAAGATGAAGAATTGAAAGGGAAAATAGTTGAAATTGAAAATATTACTACAAAACTACAGACTAGAGGAGTTGAAAAGTTAAAAGAATCTGAAATTGGTAGGGCACATCATGGGAATCTGATTTCTGGTGAAATTTATGATATGTCAACACACCAACAGGCTTTAATAAGGTATGAGAGTTCCCTACAAAACAGAGAGAAGGCACTGGACGTAGCTTTGAATGCAATACGAGCTGATGGACAAGTCAAAAATGGGTTAGAAAGCTATCGTGCCTTCTTAAGAATTCGAGAGAAGTCCTTGATGGATGCTAGTGCAGCAATGAATGCTAGAGCTGATATCTCTGCGTGGTCAACCATAAAAGAAACAATGGAAAATAAGCTAGCCGAGAGGGATAACGAGATTAAAGAGCTCATATTGAAAATACTAGAGGATAGAGAATCACAACATTTGGGATGTAAGTCTGAGATAGAAGATCTGAAATCCAAAATTGCCACTCTGCAGAAGAACAACACGCTTCAATGAGTAGAAATTGTGTATACTCTAGACAATACAGAATTGAGGGAAAAAGAGTTGGAGACAGAGACAGAGCAGCTCAGGAAAAATTTGACCCAAGTTCAGTCTGAGTTGAAATGTGCAAATGATTGTCTTCAGCAAAAGGAAAAGGAACACGAAAAGAAAAATAAGAAGAATGTGGAATTGATGAAGAAGTACATCCAAGATAACGATAGATTGAGAGAAAGTTTGCACAAATGTGCAACAAAAGTGAAATAATTAGAATGAAAATCAGAACATGCACCTGTTGCAACTTCTGAAGAACCAGAAGCTTCTAGACAAGCCAAGAGATTGGAATGTACAAATTTATCTTCTCTAGAAAAGGAGGACATGCAGCCTAAACCTCCCAAGCAGCCTAGAACTATGGAATAACATTATTTATATATGCTGTGTATGTAAATACATTTCAAGTTTTAATACATAAATTTATATATGTGTGTGTGTGTATTTCTCGGCAATATTGTATATGTTTTTGATGCATTTAATGTGAACGGTAATTTTGAATTTAACTTTTCAATAAGTGTACATAACATGCCAGAAAGTTAACAATATCAAAATTGAAAACTTAACTTGTGTGATGTAGGCATATCTATTTGAATTTGTAAGAAATTAAAAAAGTGATAGTGATTAGTGGATATGAGATGTCAGTAGATTTGGTGACATAGGTAGATCCTATTTGTTTGCTTGGAAATGTTGATATTATAGGGATATTATGGGGATGATGGATTGAGAACTCTCGAGTTCTTTATGAGAATTTTGATGCTATGTATTGCTGTATTTATGTAAGTTTCTTTATCTATTGAAACTTAAATTCGAATTCTGGAACAATGTCATGCAATTCTACTCATGCAACCAAATTTCAGTGAATAACCCAAAGCTGTAATGCCTATAGAACTGGCCTAAAAAAGACAGAAATTTACAAAATATAAGCAAACACAGAAAACGATTGCAATTTTATTACTGAAAAAAAATTTAAATATTTAATAGGCCTTCCATCATTTGTTACATTTCCAAAATTTGGTAACATAAATGTTAGCACAATAGAATAAATTTTCAGTATGGAAAGATCACTAGAAATACTTATTGCAACATAAGTATATATATCCTTTTCGTGCTTAGCTTTCTTCATAACTTCCCCCTTGCTTCTAGAAGAAACAAGCTTCTGCAGTGGCTTATCATTCAAGTACTCCTCACCACCTCAGAAAAGGTTGACAGACGGGGTACTCATCACACACTTTACCTTTATTATGCTGTTGCATGTTTCAATATACAAAAATACCTATCACTGTAGATCAAAACCCACTTTCCATCCGACGACTCCATGGTGGCAAAAATTGCTAGCCAGTTCACCTAACAGGTGCTCCTGCAAAATTTCTCAAATAAGATCATTTTCAAACCTTTGGGAAGGAGACATAGATGAACATAAATCAACATTAAATGATGATGATGATGATGGTGGTGGTGATGAAGATGATGAACATGATGAAGATGACGATGAGGGCGATGATGAAAATGATGACGATGACGATGATGAAGATGTTGATTAGGTAGAGGGAGAAGACGACGAGGATCATGATGATGATGATGATGATGATGAATATGTTGATGATGATGATGATGATGATGATGGTGGTTGTGATGAAGATGATGAATATGATGATGAGGGTGATGATGAAAATGATGATGATGACGATTATGAAGATGTTGGTTAGGAAGAGGGAGATGGTGATGATGCTGATGACGACAATGATGATGTTGGTGAAGATGATGATGATGATCAATGATGGTGGTGGTGAGGACGATGACAACAATGATGATGATGATGATGATGAGGGTGAGGATGAGGACGACGATGAGGAGTATGAGGATGATGAGGATGATGATGATGACTAGGATGAGGATGATGAAGATGATGATCATGATTATCATTATGATGATTAGGATGAGGATGATGATGATGATGATGAATTTGAATATGAGCATGATGGTGACGGTGATGAATATACTGATGAAGACGAAGATGATGATGAATATGTGATGACAAGATCTTTACCTTGGTCTTCACTAAATTGTTCTGAGCTTCGCCAACACTATAATAGAATGGTTATGAGTGATTATTCACTCCTATAAAGGATGCACTTTATGGAACTACCAAATTGCTCAGTTTGGATCTTCCTCTTTTAAGACACTGGACTAGGTCCATAAGTCTTGATTCTTCATGTGCACAAATCTAAGAACAGGAGGCTTCACAGGGCCCAATAAGTTGTATTTTTTTTTACTACTTCCTTGGATCATATTGAATTGTTAGATTAGTCCTTGGAATGGGTGTTAGGAGCAATCCTTAATTTTTCACTCAACTGGCTGCTCCCCCTATCATGTAGACATCTTCATTCACTGAGCTACCCCTAAAATTGTGATGATGAAGATGATGATGATGATGATGATGATGAAAATGATGATGATGATGATGAAGATGATGATGACGATGACGATGATGATGATGATGAGGATGAGGATGAGGATGAGGATGAGGATGGGCATGACGAGGATGATGATGATGATGATGATGATGATGATGAAGATGTTGATGATTATGATGATGATGATGATGATGATGAAGATGTTGATGATGATGATGATGCTGATGAGGATGATGATGATGATCATGATGGTGGTGGTGGTTATGAAGATGATGACGAGGGCGATGATGAAAATGATGATGATGACGATGATGAAGATGTTGATTAGGAAGACGGAGATGACGATGATGACGATGACGATGATGATGATGTTGATGATGATGATGATGATGAAGATGATGATGATGATCAATGATGGTGGTGGTGATGACAACGACAACGTCAATGATGATGATGATGATGAGGGCGAGGATGAGGATGATGATGAGGATGATGAGGATGATAAGGATGATGATGATGAATAGGATGAGGATGATGAAGATTGTGATCATGATTATCATGATTATCATGATGATGATTAGGATGAGGATGAGGATGACGATGACGATGATGATGATGATGAATTTGAAGATGATCATGATGGTGATGGTGGTGATGATGAATATGCATGCTGATGAATATGATGATGATGATGAATATGTGATGACAATATCTTTACCTTGGTCTTCACTAAATTGTTCTGAGCTTCTCCAACACTATAACAGAATGGTTATGAGTGATTATTCACTCCTATAAAGGATGCACTTTATGGAACTACCAAACTGCTCAGTTCGAATCTTCCTCTTTTAAGACACCGGACTAGGTCCATAAGTATTGATTCTTCATGTGCACAAATCTAACAACAGGAGGTTTCATAGGGCCCAATAAGTTGTATTTTTTTTACTACTTCCTTGGATCATATTGAATTGTTAGATTAGTCCTTGGAATGGGTGTTAGGAGAAATCCTTAATTTTTCACTCAACTGGCTACTCCCCCTATCATGTAGATGTTTTCATTCATTGAGCTGCCCCTAAAATTACGATGATGAAGATGATCATCATCTGATGATGATGATGATGAAGATGATGACGATGATAATAAAAATGATGATGATGATGAAGATGATGATAATGATAATGGAGATGCTGATGAATTGGATGACGATGATGAATATGACGATGAAGATGAAGATGGTGATGATGATGATGATGAATACGATGATGATGATCAAGATGATGATGGTGATAATGAAGACATTGATGATGAAGATAATGATTATGATGATGATGATAAGGAAGATGATGATGATGAAGAAGATTATGATGATGATGATGGTGATGATGATGATGATGATTATGAAGATGGTGATGATGATATTGATGAAGATGACGAATTAGATGATGGTGATGATGATGATGATGATCACCATCATTGTTGTTGTCATCACCATCATCTTGGTCGTCTTCATCGTCATCATGATCATGATCATCATCATCGTGTTCATCCTTGAAGGGACTTATTTATAGGATCTCACTATAAGCAATGCAACCAATACAAATTATGACAAAATCCTAGTTAAATTAAATTAAATTAAACTACAGTAAATTAAAAACATAGAGTTGTTTAACTATAATTAATTTAAAATGCAACAAAATATAAAATATGCAAATAAAAAAAACCCAAAATAAACTAAACAAAAGGTAAATATACAAAATAAAAAAACAAAACAAAACAAAAAATATAAAATATGCAAATAAACAAAAAAAATGTAGAATTCAAAAACATCCGCGCACTATCTCATTAGCAAAACAACAACAAACAAGTTCACTCCCATGCACTAGTTCATTAGCAGCATCCAGAGTACTGGTAGTTAGATGAGCAGAGCAGTGGTAAATCGAGGAGCAGGGGATACCAGTCCAGAGGATACCGATGTTCCCAGTGGAGGCAATCTGACCGCAGTCCAGAGGATAACAAAACAATCCGGCCGCAGTCCAAAGGATACCGAAGTTCCCAGGGGAGGCAATCTGGCCGCAGTCCAGAGGATAATAAAGGGCCCAATGAATTCTGTAAGCCCATTAACCCTAGTAGCATAGGAATTTTGGAAAAATACGTCAAATTTCTGAACCAATACAGATTCGGTACAGTCATACTGAAATGATAATTTGTTTGCTGTGCTACCATTGCTTCTATTATCGGTGGATCTAGTAAGGGTTTTCTATTATTGTAGCGTCTAAAGATCCTCCTTAAATTTGGGGAAAAGACATATGGGTTGAGCACTGCAAGCCAGTCATGCTCTTGTATAATTTTATGAATTATGGCACAATTTGCAATCTTTTGTATTTTTATTCTATTTAGTGGTCCGGAACAATGTGCAGAGTCCTATAGGAGCTATAATCTAAACCGGTTCAATCAATTCTGTCAAAACTTTAAACCTGAGACGTGTTTCTTCCAAGCATTTAATTTTTCTTTAATAATTAGTTTTACCTTGATTATTGCACACATTACAAGCTTTTGTTATTTTATTCTATTATATGTCTGAAACACTCTATAGAGTGCAAGCTTGTGTAATCTTATTCTATTTAATGGTCTAGAACAAAGTCCTCTATGAGCTATAATTTGAACTGATTCTGTCGAAACTTGAACATGAGACCTCTTTCTCCTTTAAATACACATTTAATTTTTCTTTGATTGTCAGTTTTACATGGATTATGGCACATTTTTCAAGTTTTTGTGATTTTTTTCTATTATGGGTCTAAAACATTTTGTAGAGTGCCATAAGAACTACAATTATAATGACTGCGTACAATTCAACCTAAGACCTATTTCTCCTTTAAAGAAGCATTTTATTTTATTTTTATGCTCATTTTTACCTGAATTACAACACACTTTGCAAGCTTTTCCCATTTACTAGTTTGGATTTTGGAACAATGTATAGTTCCTTGGGACTCGTGGGATATAATTTGAATTGACTCCAGTAAATTGACCCTCATGCCTCTTTCTTCTTTAAAGAAACATTTGATACAAGTATTATTTTTCAACGACACTTATATCTTTTTGCCTCTGTTTGGAATATACCATGGTAGTTAATGTGGTTGCCTTTGTTTGGCATATCTCAAAGAGTATGAAGGCTATCAAGAATATTGTAGCATGCGTGTGTCTTCATTAAACCCTCTGCGAGTGTTTCTTCCTTAAATATATGCTGTGTAATTTCAATCACATCATAACTTCCAAAATACTATCCTAAAATCCTTCTTAACATATACAGAATTCCCTTTATAAATTTTTGTTTATTAATTTCCTGTAGCTTACTCTTTTATTTCACCAAGACTATACATTCATACTTTTCTAACTTTTGGCAGACTTATATTTTTCACATCTTGACCATCTTTACACAAACTGGGGGTATGGCTAGATATCCACCTCAACTACGAACAACACCATGTCACCTTAAAACCTTACTGACAAACACACAGCCTTTGGCAGTCACTTTAAAATGGTCTTTAAAACTACTCAATTCAAGACTTAGTGAATTTTGTCAGGCCCTAGTCATTACTGTGCTAGGAGGCATTTTGGCAGATTCATATCTCACACGTGTGAACACCCAGAGGGAAACTGAGATCATGAGTGGATGCCCAGATCATCAAATAATGGACCCATAACATCTAATGAATTTATCAGTTAAAGAGTTGACTCTGGCGTGTATTTCCAAGTGGGCTCTCAACCTCTTGTTTTCAACACTCAGTCAATTTTTCATATTTTTGGATATGCAAGCTAATTTTTTTACCTCTTTTGGTAGGCTGATATTTTTCTCATGTGGCCACCATAAGAAAAAATAAGAACATGGATGGATAACCAGTTCATCAAAGAACATGCCTATACCTTCTGATGAATTTATCATCACTTAGACAGGCTTTGGTGGGCATTTCCAAATGCCTCTTCAATCTTGTGATTTGACACTTAGTCAATTTGTTTAAACCCTATGTCTCAAAGGTGATTTCAACTTTTCATCAAACTTGGAGTGTAAGACATCGAATGGATGGAGGACAACCAAATGAATCCATCAAGACCAGTTTCATCCTCTAGAACTACATTCTCTCTCCTCGGCAGGCATTTTACTGGAGTATGATGTAAAAGCTGCTTAATACCCTGTTTTGGCAGATCCATAATTTCTGCCTCAGGTACTTTCAGGTCAAAGTAAGAACATGGTCAGGTAGAAAACATAACCACTTACAGGGTGCCCATATGGTGCAGGCATTTATTTCAACCCACAAATTATGGCAAGCATTCTCCTAGAGCAACTTTTCTAATTTGACCAAAAAGAACTTCTCTTGGGAGGCATGTATCTTCTTCCTCAAAGAGTTGTTATGAGAACTGGTGCCCTGGTTAGATAGATACTTCAACCAACTATGGGATGATAGGCCACGGCGGGCATTTTATCCTTCTTATGAAATATGGTGGGCATTTTCATAAGACTACTGCTTTAGGACAATTTTTCACCACTTAGTCTTTTTCCAACTTTATCATACATGCCTATGCCCATCAAAAGTTCTTTTTTCATTAATGAAAATCTCTAGGATATGTCTATCCAAAATCAACAGTTCACCAAATGTCACCAATTCTCAAAAATACCTATAATTGGTCTAAATTTGGTGACATTTGACAATGTTATCCTATTTAAAAAAAATCGAGAACATAGTTAGAGAAGGAGTACCTTGTACGAGGAAGCTTGCATATCAAACCACTGTGGAAGAGGGAGTGTTAGACTAAAGTTATCGAGTTTCAGTGGGAAATCCATGAATGAAGCTATATGACCACCACCCATTCCAAATTGAATCCCCAACATGATCTATATGAGGGGGAACCCCATACCTCTTTGCATGCATTAACTAGTAAAGTGGCCCAAGAAACACACTTCTATATCTGTGTTGTGAAAAAATTCCAAAACAAATGAAATTGTGTCTTATACTTAAAAATAATTCAAATATAAATAACTCTAAAAGAAATTACACCTTTGAGAGAAAAATAGCTTTTGGTAAAATTTTTGGGAAGAAAAAACTTTTGATATTAAAACATTACAAGTAAATATATCTGCACGCTAAATTATATCGGCTTGGTTGCTTATATTTTTGTTTTATCGAGTGTAGGTACCACCAAATAGGTATCTATCAGATCTATCTTCCTTGAGTGATAGTGAAGATATACGAGGAGAGGTTGAAAGTGATATGTGTTGTACTAGATCTACCGGTTCTATATCAACTAGATCTGAAAAGTTAAGGAAAATATTTCGTAGACACATGCAATATTTTATTGCCAATGGAGGGTCATGTAATTATGATGCTGAGAGCATAGGTGACATTGAGTTTCCCTTGAGGTATAGACATCTAGTGCAACGATGGGTACCTAATAAGCTACCTCAAGTGGACACAAACTTTCTTCATCAATGGTAGGATGTATCGCATTGCTTCTTCGTCCTTACATGGATTGGGGCTATTTTCCATGGATGGCGTAAAGGTCGGCTATGGCACTGTAACTGAATTGATGGAGTATGTCGAACCATTATACAAATACAATAACTAGTTGATATTGGTCCATTATACTCGAATCATGAGGAGATACAAAGTTGCCACAAATTATATACAACTAGCAGAACACAATAAAAACAAAGGGGCGACTATGTATATTGATGGGAGACCAAAAGCATCTAGAAACGTTGCTGGATTTGTAAATAGTACATGGATAGTGACAGCAACTAAGCAACCAAATTGTGAATTTGAGGGATGCGAAGAACATTGTTAATTTGTATGTGAAACAAAAACAATACTTCCAGGTGAAGAGTTGTTGATCGATTACAAATTAAATCGAATAGATGTGGCTTCCATGGTCTAGGGTAACTGTGGAAGGTCACACGCTATGCCTCATCGGGTAAATGCTAAATATAGTAACTAAACATGACTACAATAACTAAATGTTTCGATTTTTTTTGTTAAAATTCCATTTCCACTGTTGACATTCACTTTTTTCGTGCATATTATGAATATTTCCATGTGATAACATGCTTATTACACTGTTATGCTTATCTCAATTTTTTTTATGTTACAATTATTGACTCAACTTTTATTGATTGATTTATTTTGTCAGGGTTGCAGCAGTGGAAATCCACATGCTTCTTCCACAGTCCAGGGTGACCATGGAAGGTCACAAAATAAGCCTCGTGAGGTAAATGTTAAATATAGTAAATAACTATGGCGTCAATAACAAAATGTTTTGATTTTTTCAGTTAACATTCAATTTTTACTGTTACCATTCAGTTTTGTCATTCTTATTGTGAATATTTCCATATGATAACATGCTTATTACATTGTGGTAGGGGTCTGCTCATCCCCATGGAGCATATCATGTATCTCCTCCTTCAGAGGTAAAAGTAAATATTATTGCAGTATCTCATTTTTGTTGATGTTACAATTATTGACTCAACTAAATATAGTAACTAAATATGACTACAATAACTAGAAACTGCAACCCCAGAAGATTTCCATGTGACAACATGCTTATTCCACTTTGGCAGGGGTCTTCCCATGGTCGTCATGCAACAGAACACATGTCCTCTACTTCCATGGTCCAGGGTGACCGTGGAAGGTCACACTCCGTGCCCCAATTGGCAAGTGCCATAAATATAATAACTAGATGTTGAGATTTTTTCTGTTAACATTCAATTTCCACTGTTACCATTCGCCTTGTTTGTGCTTATTGTGAATATTTCCATATGATAACATGCTTATTACACTATGGTAGGGGTCTGCTCATTGCCATGGAGTAGAACATGTATCTTCTCCATCGGAGGTAAAGTAAATATTATTGCAATATCTCATTTTTGTTGATGTTACAATTATTGACTCAACTAAATATAGTAACTAAATATGACTACAATAACTAGAAACTCCAACCCCAAAATATTTCCATGTGACAACATGCTTATTACACTTTGGCAGGGGGTCTCATGCCCATGTTCATCATGGAACAGAACGTGTGTCCTCTACTTTTGAGGTAAAAATAAATATTATTGCAATATCTCATTTTTTATTATGTTACAATTAATTTCATAACATTTATTTATTGATTTATTGTGTCAGGGTGGCACCGGTGGAAAGGCACCTACTACTTCCATGGTCCAGGGTGACTGTGGAAGGTCAAGCTCTAGGCCTCGTCAGGTAAGTGTTAAATATAATAACTAAATGTTTCTTATTTTTTTGTTAGCATTCGATTTCCACTGTTGACATTCACATTTTTCTGTGCTTATGGCGAATTATTGATTGATTTATCGTGTTAGGGTGGGGACCGTGGAAAGGCACCTGCTGCTTCCACGGTCCAGGGTGACTGTGGAAAATCACCCACTAGAAGTAGATCAGTAGGGGGTGACTGTGGGAAGTCACTGGCCGCAACACCGCATCAGGTAAGTGTTAGTTCTTAATAGTAACTAAATTTCATTACAATAACAATGTTTGAATGATGTTAAAAATATTTTTCTTAATTTTATTGTTTGATGAATTTAGTCCAGTGCACTTCATCTGGGTGATGAGGAGCTTGAGGATGAAATTTGCTATTCCATAGACCCTATGGATACTATAAAGAAGGCCCTGAAAAAGGAAAACATGGAGATGATCTCCTTGGCTTGCATAAGGCCCATGACATAAGAGATCAGGGCAAGGATTGAAGAGCTAAAAGAACAAATAAAATCTTATTGGGTAAGTGGCATCTTCACATATTTTTTTAAGCTATGACATGATTTCATATCTGATATTATGTTTTCTATTTTTCCAACTGATATGATAAAATAAAGTTTTTCGTTTGTAGGATTTTTTACAACTCGTGACTAGAGAAATTACTCAGACAGGTATAGGTAGCAGTCATGCACCAATGCAACAACAACGCCAAAAAATTAATGTACCAATGAGGATTTTTGACACTCCTCCGGTTGACCTCAAATCCATTGATGAGGGCACTGATTTTGATCAGCATGACATGTTGGAGAATGATGAGACGGAGCCTAGGACTCCACATGACTCCGGAGATGAACCTACTGTAGATTACCAGGAAAATTTTCTTGGAGCAACACGAGTTAAAAGCACCGGATCATTAGATATAACCTTTCTGGTGGATGACGCTTGTGTTCTGATCAAGTTTCAAAAGATTGCGGGTATTTATTAATTAATTTATTCATTTTAATCATGAAATTGAAATGGACATACGCTGAAATTATTATAAATTAATGGATTACACATTTCTGCTGGAAACAATGTTTTCTATAGGAATTTGAATGACAAATCATTGGAGCTGTTTGGCCCCACCATTCGCACATGGTGGAATAGCCAAGATAGCGCAAAGAGATATGTATTGATAGACCACATGGTAAACTTGTTCGGCAATACATTCAACAAGAAAGTGGTTGCAAAGTTAGCCATCGAGAATTTAAAATATACCAGGGCCCAATATAGGGATAAATTGCAACTTGACCTCAAGCATGAGTGCCCTCCCATGGTTCTGGAGAAAGAGTGGAAGGCACTCATAGAGGATGCAAAGGAGAACTTGCTAAAAAGACAAGGAAAACAACCACGGCCTGGAAAAGCAAGGTACAACACATATAATATTTTTCATGAAATATGCTCATTTATTTTTTTCTTTTTTGTTTTAAGCAAGAATTATGATATCTAACATTTTTCAAAATTTTCATATATAGGCTACTGGGCACCTCCAAAGCAACCAAGGCTAGAGAGGAAAAGCATAGGAAATATAGACTGGGCTAGGCTGGCTATAGAAAACTAAGAGCCCGAATCATAAGAATTAAATGATTAACTGTGGGGAATATTTATTTCAAAGTAGCAAACAAATATATGTTTTTGATAGAGGGAATTTTATATGTGTTATGCATTGTAGGGAAATACGTTCCAAGATGCTGCCACCGAGGTAGACCTAAATCTTGGTTTCAAGTATGGTTTTAAAAGTGTCATTAAATATTGGAAAAGATTGGGGTAGACTCCAATCTCTCCAATGACGTAGATGCAGGTAAATGAAATGAATAAGGACATCATTATAGTATACTATTAAAATCTATTTAGTATTTATTATATCACTCATAACTAAATATTTATGTTTTCTTTTAAGCAACAGTGTAACCGCAGCACTGAATCCAGTGGTACTCCTCACGTACCAGCTGATGTTGGGGTGTGCATGTCCCATGATA
>LPNX011193952.1:22070-53792 GCA_001517045.1 Pseudotsuga menziesii | reverse complement strand
CAAGAAGTAAGTAAAGAGTTTGTTGAACATGATGATTCTGATTTGTCTAATGGAGATGAGTTTATTGCAGACCCAAACAGCCCCACAAGGCCTAAATGGGCAGCTAAGACACTACATGCAGCAGGACAGTTAGTTGGAGATCCCAATGACCCAAGGAGGACTAGATCTCAATTTGAGAGTGGTCTGTGCATGAAGGATCCTGAGTTTGCTGAAAAATGATATTTGATGGTGGAGTCTGGTCCTAAAACATATGAAGAAGCACCAGGAGATACAATATGGCAAGCTGCCATGAATGTGGAGTTCAACTCGCTACAGAAGAGCAACACATGGGAGCTAGTGGATCTTCCTCCAGGGAGAAAACTAGTACAGTGTAAGTGGGTCTATAAGACCAAATTTGCTGCTGATGGTTCACCATTGAAGTACAAGGATATATTGGTAGCTAAAGGCTACTCACAGGTTCATGGAATTGATTACAATGAAACTTTTTCCCCAGTGGCAAAGATGGATTCAATCAGGCTAGCTCTAGCCATTGCAGCATCAAGGCAATGGGAGGTACATCATATGGATGTAAAATGTGCCTTTCTGAATGGTGATATCACTAAGGAGATATATATGCAGCAGCCCCAAGGTTTTTCTACTGACCATTCTCTTGTGTGCAGGTTAAGAAAGTCATTGTATGGGTTAAAGCAAGCCCCCAGGGCTTGGTATGCCAAGATAGATAGCTTCTTGCTATCTCTGAATTTTGTTCGGTGAAAATCAAATTTGAATGTCTATCTGAAGGTAATTAATGGTTCATTAATGATAATTGTGTTATATGTTGATGACCTCCTCATTACAGGAAGCTCACAGGCTGAGATTGCTTCCCTAAAAGGAGCTATGAACCAAGCCTTCTCCATGACAGATTTGGGGCTCTTAAGTCAATTTCTGGGGTTTGAGATTGCTCAAACCAAAGCTGGAATCAAGGTGCACTAGTACAAATATGCCTTGGATTTTCTGATCAAATTCAGAATGCAAGATTGCAAAGAAATCAAAACTCCTTTCCTTTCAGGAGTGAAGCTGGAGGAAGATGATTCTCCACCGATGGTAAACAACACTTTGTATAGACAGTTGATTGGATGTTTATTGTATTTGACACATACTCGACCTGATATTTGTTATGCAGTCAGTGTTGCTTCTAGATTCATGGATCAGCCCCATGATATCCATTGGAAAGTAGCCAAGAGGATCCTTAGCTTTGTTCAGGGAACAAGGACACATGGGATTTTCTATAAAGCCAATTCTGACCTTGAGTTAATTGGTTTTAGTGACAGTGATTGGGCAGGTGATAGCACAGATAGGAAGTCCACTTCAGGTTATGTGTTCATGCTTGCAGAAGGGCCAATCAGCTGGTCAAGCAAGAAACAGAGTGCCATTGCACTCTCATCTACAGAAGCTGAGTACAGAGGAGTTGTCAATGCAGCAACTCAGTGTTTATGGTTGCAGGGTTTACTTGGAGAGTGTGGTTTCGAACCTGAGTACTCAACTACCATCTACTGTGATAACCAGAGTACCACTCGAATCTGCAAAGATCCAGTTCAGAAGCAGAGAACCAGATACATTGATATTCACATGCACTACATCAGAGAGCTTGTGCATGATGGCACCATTCACCTACTCTTCTGTTCATCTTCAGAACAAGTAGCTGATATCTTCACCAAAGCATTTTGTGAGAAGACCTTCAGCAATCTCAAATCACTGCTGGGGATTGCTGATCATGCTGTCAAAGCATGAGTGGAGACAAGATTCTACAATTTTGTTTTACAGTCCAGGTTTAAGGGAGGATTTTCCCAAGTTGGTTTTGCCTCTTTCCTTGGTTCATATGGACTTGCAGTATGTAAAAGGGTGACTAAGCCTTGTTGCTAGGCCCTACATTTTTGATTTATTACTCATAAATTCAGGCTTAAGGGGGGGTGTTAAAATAATCAAACCCATAGTATTACCCACTTAGACATTAATTCATTTATTTTTGTCTTATTTGCCTAGTTCATGAGTCCCACGATGTTCAAGTTGCTAATTGCCCATCCATAGAGGTTAAACTTGCTATCTTTGACTCATGTAGCGCTTGGGAAATCCTTAGGAATCAAATCTGCTTTATTCCTGGCCTCCTAGGCACCCTTCTGCTTTTTCTGCTTTGTTGACTGCTTTTTCAGTTTTTAAAGCACATAAGGAAAGCAAGACTAGGTGAGGTGAACCTGTTTTATTCCCCTTTCATCCTCCACTCTTTCCTCCATGCAAAAGCATGTATGAGCTGCCATTCCACCACTCATTAGCTTGCCCATGTGCCCTTGCCAATTCGTGAGCCTCATGATAGATTTGGGATCAACTTTTTACACCTATGGGGGATTTGCCTATTTTGGGTAAGCCTGCTTTATGCTAGTTTTGGATGCCTCCTTATGCATTCAACCTATTGATGTATTCTATATATTCAGCAACCTATGTTATTACAGGGTTGGCTATTGTACACTGAGTTAATATAATTTTGTGTTACAGCTCCATTTTCAGTCTCCATTGTTGACAATTTTGCATGATCAATTGTAATTTGTTGTGAGTGAAATTAATCTATTGCTGGTCAGAATTTCTACAGATAGTGGGGAGCAGAGTGGCCATTATGGTATGTTTGCTTTGGAAATAGAAACTTTCTACTGTGATTATAGATATTTATTTCTTGACGTATACTTTTAAGTTTTCTTCTTTCGATCGAAGACCGTGAAGCTCAGGAGGGTGAACCATAAGAGGAGTTAGCAAGTAGAGAAACAATTAACACACCAGCTGTCACATATACACAGACAGGTAAAGAGAAATATTGTAATTTTAATCAAAATCATGAATTATTAATTTCAATAATATTTCAACATATCGATATGCCCATTTTCGTTGTTGCAGTTCACGCCCCTTCAGAACTGCCTCCACACCCTAGTCAACGACGTACAAGAAGAATGATACATGAGGGAATGGAAACAAAAACACTAGCAGGACATGGATTTGTAGATAATCCACCAAATGATGATGATAATATCCCAATTATCGTCATTTATTTGAATGCAAAAATACAGAAATCAAAGAAACATAGATGTATAAATTCATGACTTGTATTTGGATGTATATTGATGTTGTTAGTCTAAAACAATGTTTATATGAAATACCTCATTATGCTTCAATGTTTTTATGTTTATATGGTTTGATGAATAGCCTAGTTATGCATGAATGTTCAAATGTTTTCTATGTAAACAACATCATTTATTGGGTATGGAAAATTGAGAGCGATGTGAGGGGGGGGAGGGGCAATATGAGCTTCCACCTTCACGTGGTTGGCCCTGTTTAGTAGGGAATATAAAATTGTTCTCGAAACAGAGAGGATCTCAATAATGTATAAATACTCTTTTATTACTATGTATTAAAGATGGTTGTAAATTTTTAAATGCATGTCTATTTCTTAAAAAATAGTTAATAAATTTAACATTTCATGGTTCATTGATTTCTACAGGACTTTGTAGTAGGATTTAAATGACTATTTATTTTCTTATATATTATTTACTCATATAAAAATTTTGTCTTTGATGATTGGAAATGCATCTCGTGGACAACTCTTATCAAGTTGTATGTAGGGATAATTTTAAGGAACAATAATTATTTAAAGGTGTATAAATGTTGGCAAATCTTACCAATTCTTAAAATGCTAAATATAAAATACTTGGCGATGTTATTTCTAAAAACATTTCAATTTCCAAGGATTTTATATTGATAATTTGGCGATTTTTAGGGTGAAAAAAATTTACCCCATAAAAATTGGGCGAACCGAGGCTTCAGAAAATGAAAATTGGTGAATATTGTTTTGGAGAAAAACATGGAAAAATAGCCAAGGGGCTAAATTCCGCCCCTAAAATTATCCTTGGTTGTAGGGGCGAACGGATCTGGCGAAAGGACAATGATAAGTTAAGGGTTTCGACGTGTTCTTTATCCTTAATGTGTTTGTCTTTATCCTTAAATTCTATTTCATTCTATTAAGATACAAGAGACACAACCAATAGAAAATAACTACTTTGAGACTATCATCCAAACTAGGAGACAACCTTCTACATAAAAAAAAAATGCTTCTTAGTAACGTAGAAAAATAGAAGAAAAATCACGTAGAAGAAATTAGGCTTTTTTCGGCCCTTCTTCCTATAATTTCGGCATGATGAAACCCTAGGTTAAGAAATTTTAATTTTTCAAACCCTAATTGTTCATCTATATTTCAAAACTAAATTTTTTGATTTGTATACTTGTAAATATTATTCTTAGGTTATTTTTGTTTCTCTTAGGTTTTAGACTTAATTTTTATGTGTTTTTGTAACTTTTATTTTATCAAAAAAGAAATCCCTAAAAATAGAATTTATGTGTAAAACCCTAAAAACGTAGACCTATTGCTCCCACAATCCGAGCCCTCTCCTTTATCAAACATAGGTCTGCAATATGTATTGCAGACCTCGTATTCCCTAGCTACCTTCTTTGCACACTCAAAATAGAAAACAAGTTAGTATTTCAAACTATTTTGAAGGTGGTGTAACTAGTAAAATATATCTTATTGATTTGATTAGTTTTCTACCCTGTTCGCATTAGTTTTCTGGGTAAATGTAAGTCTGATTTTTTACTAAGATCCAGAACCTTACATCTCTGAATGCACAGTGATATAATTTTGACATTATTTTACTGATTATTGTTTTGGAGTTTTTTAGTACTAATTATTGCTATTGAGAGTTGGGTGATGGTAAGGGACTTGATGATTTTATATTTCAGAGCTGACATACAAGATCGAGTGAATGATAATAACATTATGGTTAACTTGGCACTAAAATTTCATTAAGTTAGTATTTTATATCTATGCTATCACATACACAGATATGGAAATCATATGCTAAATGGCACTTTAAATGATTAACATTGGTTATTGGTTGCAATATTTTACACGTTCTGATTACTATGATGATAAACTTCCAGTTGTTGCATGGCACATATGTGGACCATAAATTCATATTTCTAGATCTTGAAAGGTAGAAGATAAAGTGATGTTATTACATGAGGAGTGTCTCCAACGAAATTATGATATGGTTTCTAAAATACAAATTGCATGCTCAACTGTGCAACCTACTTCTCAGTGCCAAAAGGTAATTTATGATGAATTTGTTTCTACATGATATCATTCCTAGTAATAGAATAGAAATAAGATGTCAATTTTTTGTTGACTAACATGTCTCTTTCCCATCATGTTCTTATGGGACTGTTTTTATCTTATGGGCATATTTGATACTAACTTGACCAATTTTGGCCATGCTTGAGGTGGTTGCATAAGAAGGATAAACTTTTCATATTCACCTCTTCCAATAATGAGCAACATCAAAACAGCTTACCACCAGTTGGCACTACAAAGATCCTACACAGATTTTCTAGGTGAACAACTACTCTTTTTCCCTACGGGTTGAGTTACTATTTTATTATTTATTTATTTTTCAATAAAGGCGAATTCAATGCACCTTATGGTTTTTGTAGTATGATGAATTATCACTAGTATCTCTTCACACGTAGTAGAGCAAGTGATGATATTTCATGAGGAGTGTCTCCAAGGAAATTATGATATGGTTTCTAAACTACAAATGGCATGCTCAACTGTGCAACCTGCTTCTGATTAATGCCAAAAGGTGATCAATGATGAATTTTTTGTAATATGAGATCATGCATAGTAAAAGAATAGAAATAATTTGTCAATTTTTTGTTGATTAACATGTCTCTTTCCTATCATGTGCTCAAGGGAATTTTTTTTTCTTTCGGGTATATTTGGTACTAACTTTGACTGAGTTTGGCCATGCTTGACGTGGTTGCATAAGAAGGATCAGTTTTTCATTTTCATGTCTTCCAAAAATTGTGGGCTTGACCTTCTCTGGCTTCATTTACACTTGTGGGATTCCATAGTCTTCAAATCTCGGGCTCCCTTCATCTTTAGAACATGGGATTCCTTTACTTCTGACTTATGGGCCTCTTTAAGCTTCTACGGGTATCTGCAGGCCTCTGCGGGCTTCTTCCAAGCTCTGTGGGAATCCTTCCAAGCCCTTGTGGGCTCTTTAAGCCCCAGTGGGAATAACCTAATTTCGGATCACATTAAGTTGATCCAAGCCCAGTGGTGCCTATGTATTTTATCGATGCTATTTTTATAGATGTACCCCCCTACCTTATCATAGAAATCAACTCTTAGTGGTGCCTAGAATATCATTTAATTAATGTTTATACAATCCTTGTAGTGGTTACAACGTATTTTATCGATGGTATTTTTATAGATGTACCCTCCTACCTTGTCATGGAATCTGCTCTAAGAGGTGCCACTTTAGCCTCTAATTATGTATTTTAGCCCATTATTATGAATTTTTGCATCCTAATGGGAAAACAGTTTTTAAGGCAATAATTAGGGTGCTTAGGGCCACTTTGGGTACTTTTGGGCACTTTTTAAATCATTATGCCTTATTTTTTAGAGTCAATTAACACTTTTTGACCTCCCCCCTGAACTTCCCATTTATTGTTTTCCCTTTTACTTCAATATGTTTTTCCCCATATCTTACTTTCCCAATATATTTCTTTTCTATAAATCACCTTTCATGTGTTATATTTTATCCATTTCTTTGTCTTTAAAATATAATATGTATTTTTTCACAAGCACTTATTGAATATCCAAAACCGTGGAAAGGAAGGTTCCTTTCCACAGTTTTAATTTTTTTTTTTAGACCAACAGGTTTCGTCCTAATATCGACAAACTTTTGTCGCAGGTACTGCAAAAGTGTTGAAACCCGGGATGGCTTTCGAGGAATACCGTCGCTATAGACATCAAGTTTCGTGGCATAATCACCATTCAACTTGTAGATTTCGTTGAAAGTGATTGGTTTTCCATGGTTTTGCGTGGAAGAAATTTCTGTTCAAATTCCAAAATTCGTTGATAGGGAGAGAAACGCTCATCGAAAGTGTTCCACGGTTTTGCGTGGAAACAAAATTTTGTCTAGCAGTTTTTGGCCATATTTTTGTTGTTCTAGGGATGTCAAACTTGTCGATAGAGTGACAAATGCATGGAATAAATTTATGTTCAAATTCCAGAATTCGTCGATAGAGAGACAAACATTCGTCGAACGTGTTCCATGGTTTTGCTTGGGAACAAAAAATTGCTTAGCCGTTTTTTACCATATTTTTGTCGTTTTAGTGACGACAACTTTGTCGATAGAGGGACGAATGCGTGGAATAAATTTCTATTCAAATTCCAGAATTCGTTGATAGAGATATAAAGGTTCGTCGAACGTGTTCCATAGTTTGCATGGAAACTAGATTTTTTCTAGCAGTTTTTGGCCATATTTTCGTCGTTTTAGGGACGACAACTTTGTCGATAGAGTGACGAAACCTAGAAAATGAATTCTAAAAAATCAATTTCAAGGCCACCATATAGAAGACACGTGGTGGCCAGTTTTTGTCTCTATATGGACGGCTTATAAAGTTCGTCGTTATATCCACGAAATAAGTGCCACGAAATAGCGCGACCGTTATTGTCGTAATTAAGACAACAAAACGTGGAAATAGCAATGAAAAACCATCGCAATTTTGATATTATGTATTAGTGAATAATTCCATAGCACCACCTACATCAAATATATTGAACCTACACTAGGATTATTGGAAGAATTGATTCAATCACAGTTATAGTTTTCTAGAATCAATTCTTTGATAACCTTACTCCTTCATGAAAATCATTTCCTAACTCAAACTTGGATTATTGAACATTAAATAATTTGGGAATGAATCTAGTGTAAAAAATCTAAGAGACTGACCCCAAAAACATGTGGTTCACAATAATTTTTCTTGGCAGCAACAAATGAAAAGGAAGAAAAATACACACATTAATAAATAACAAATATTTGGTGTGGTCAAATTATATTGTTCCATACTATATCTTTCCATATAGTACAAACAACAAATTTCAAAGGAATAAAATACCAAGAGCATAAGATTCTCAAATGAATGAAACATAGAAGATGCAACCGAGGTAATCAAAAGAGAGCGATCCCTTTACCATTGTAAGATATTTAGAAGGTTCTCTAAGTCTATCTTCAAGTCCCATAGTATTGGAAGTGAATAACCTGCAATTAAGGAAAGAGAGACATAAAGAGAGAGAAGTGAGAGCTATATGCTAACCCAAGGATGAAGAGGATTTGTTAAGCATAAAATACTAAAAACAAGGGATATGGTTTCCTCTCTATTTCAATTCATGCTTCCATCCAAATGTTTTTCTAGAGGATGAGATCTAAACTAAAAAGTCATATAGAGTGTGCTTTATTGTAAAAATTGCATTGGCCTTACATAAATATAATTCTATAGACACGATTAATGATACATTTACATGGTTAAACACACCCATTTGATGTTTTGATTAAAAATCCATACTTAGTGTTAAGCTCATTCCAGGTATGATTTCATATTAATAATTTCCTCACTCCTTCTCGAGCACCTGCAATATATCCAAAAAAAATCTATTACCATGTTTTAGTTTTTAAAAGAATAAACAAGCATTTTTTAAGGTTGGGAAAAATATATAAATTAAAATATTTAAACACTTGTAATAACTTAGCTATTTCCCTTTTTTAAAACCTCTTTAGCAGCTTGTTGTTGATCGTGGAAGGAAAACAAAATAAATAGCCCATTGTGAAACCTTGTTTGTTTAAAATATATTCAAAGTTAAATAACCACACATGGAAGACTCTTTCCCATATAAAATTTGGTCGAAATTTCACTTGACCTATCTTGAAACAATCAAGGAGATATGGAAAATAGAAAATAGAAAATGTCTTTATAACTGATTATTTCATTGGACGTCAAGATTTATAACTAATTATACAAGATTTATAATTCACTCGAGAAGAAAATAGATAGAAAATAGAAAATGGATTTAATTGGTTGACTTTTGCAGATGAATTTTGTTAATATGATGGTCAATATAAAGCTAAAATATCCAACTTGTTTAAGCTATGCTACTCTTGTGACATGTATCAAATTTGTATACTATTTTACTCTTTTAATTAAATGTTTCAGTTAAACAATGGGTATTTAAAAAAAACTAAAATTTCTGATTTCATCCTAATTCTGTATGACTTTAAAACCAAGAGTGTAAATACAAGATATCGTAAAAATATGATATTTCACTTTTCTACCTCCATTATTGCAAAATACTGTGGAAGTAGGTGTTCTTCACTCACCAATGTCAATGTATAGTGCATAGTATCCAGAATGAATCTCATTGCGTTCATGGCCTATCCCGCCAAACATAATGTTCACAATCTGGGTTCATTCTTGCAGCATCCAGTTACAACATCAAAACTAATTTTCTTATATCTCCCACATTTCCATTCTTTTAATTAATATTTTGAAACCACAACTAAAGAACATACTTGGTATTTATGTCAAAATCCAATGATAGTAAAGTATGGCATAGAGAAATAAATTTAGTTTAAATTTAAAAGATGGTCTTCACCATGTAACACCATTCAAACTTCGATTCAACTAAGTCTCGGGTTCAGTTACAATATGGCACATGTTTGTGGATATGACCTATATATTCTCAAACAAATTGGGGTACAATATCTTAAGATATCAAATTATGCTTTCATATGAAATACATTGAAATTGTATTCAATATGTTTAGAAATGGCATAGAATCAACCAAACTGGAAAAAGAAATGAAAAGGGGATGCAAAAAAAAATGTTTAGAAAAGGACAACATTATTCACATATTTATGTAGAACACATCATTTCTAAAAGAATGGGAAGAAAACATATGATTTATCCTTGATCTTTGACTTTTCAAAATCCGTTGTCGAATTTGTCTTGTTCCAATATAATATAAAATCCTTACAACAATTAGATATTTACGGTTCATTTCTCACAAATTTCTTCATGCACTTAAAAAATATATGGTATTTAGTACAAAACAATTAACAAATGAAATGAGAATGGTCAATTTCTTTAGACTCAAAAGAAAAATCAGTAGAGAGCATGTTAGTAAGTTGGATTAAATGTACAAATCAAATCATTATGTGTTTGGCTGCAATGTTGAAGGGGTGTGCCTTAAACTTTGAAGTGTTTGTAAAGCACAATATTAATCTCTTATTGTTTGATGAGAACTACCATTATTTCTCTCTCAATACAAACCTTCAAAATGCACACATAAAGGGGCAGGGGAAATCAAAATAACCAAATTTCTTTGGTTAAAAACTCTGTACATCTATGTTCTGCCAAATATATTCCAAAGGTAGCATCTTTGCGGGAAATCAAGAAGTTTCTTGTAATACCCCAAATTTTGACTTGGAATGTATTTAATCCTATTATGTAAAATGATGTAAGTATGCTAGTATGAATTCCTAGTGTGGAGCTCAAGACCAAGGCCCGACTAGTGAATGGCTTTGCCTGTATGATGTATATATTTTCATTTTGACTATGTGGTTGGCTTATCATGCTAATTCGAAATGTATGTAAATATTATGTTGGGAATTAATAAAATGGTCCAAAATAGTTGTGTAAAGAGCACTAGAGGGGTTATTATTCCACCCGAGGGGAATATGAAAGAGGTCCCATGGGGAAACTAGATCATATGTTTCCAAGTGTCGACCATAGAACTCTTCCAAATCTACCATGTGCTTTAAATTAGCCAATTAAGTCATTTTTAACTATTAACCCAATCATTGAATGCATGTGTAAGGTTAGTGGGAAAAGTCACTTCATGTAGTTATTATAGCATGGAGGCTATGACAATTATGTCAGTTGTTAGTAATCCTTTTCTTCTATGGTCAGACGGTATGTTAGTTTTATTTTCACCATCATATCATATCCCTTGGAGTCAATACCCTTTTGGATCATTCTCTCATGCATGTTCCTACACTATGTAGAGTTTTACTACTTTTGTTCTTGACCTTTACCGGACATGGTTGAACCCAAAAATTTAAATTTAGAGACAAAGATGAATTTTGGGAAAGAGAGGATGATAGTTGTAAGGTAGAAAATAAGTGGTGCGAGATAGGAACACTTATCCATTGATTTATTCCACATATGAATGATTGAGAATCCATAATTAACGCTATAGGAGGTCCTTTAACAACATACAGCACATTGGGATCTTACTACACACACTAGTAAGAACTGTAAGGATTGGATTCCCTCAGCGAACTATGGATCATTGAAGGGGAATTCCTTCCTTGTGTTGTGTGGGGAAGTTGGAAGGGGTGCCATGGTTGTGATGGATGAGTGAGATCTGTGCATTAGTTTTGGCTAAGCATGGGTGAGTAGAAGGGGTCATGGGATGAGAGAGAGAATCTTGTAGGTGTTTCCTTCACCCTGGTGGCCTCACAGTCTAGCTTGGTCATGGCCTTTAAGAGAAAAAGAGTATATCCTGGACAAGGTTCCCATGGTTGGGTGGAAAATCACTCTTACAAAGCAAGTTAAATATAAGTATTTTTTTGTTTATTATGTGAATGATATTCATTTATATGCATATAGTACTTAAGCTTGCATATGCATGCTAGATGTGTGTGTAGATCTTGATTTTTGTTGTGTATTTTGATGCTACACCTGCACACATGTTTTAATTTTCATAAGATTCATAATTATGCTTACTAGGAGAAATTTGGAAGCCTGTGTTAGTTCATGTCCCCTCCTGTCAAGAAGATTGAGGGATGGGGACATGGCATTTCTTGGCAGCACAATCCAATTTTGCAAGTTTTTCCAAGTGAATGCCAGGTCCAGTTGTTATCATCTATTTTTTGCACTTAGAGTTGTTGGAAAGAAGAAGAAAAATGGAAATTGGGTATTTCTTATCGATTTGATGGATATAGGGGTTGCACGGTTATGAGAATATCTTTTGGTTCCTTTCTGAATAATGTCATGTTATCATCAAAGTAAAGTATAACAAATAAATCCTAGCTTCTACTTACTGTTCAGTAATATACTTAGCTTCAAGCATTGTAACTAAAGAAGGAATGCATCTAGATTCTCCAATAATCTTTCCATGCTCTATTAAAACACCAAGTTCATATGTAAGAAGCACGACCATTTGTTGCACAAATGGAATTCCAGTTCTTAAAGCATTTTCCAATCGAGTAATAAATAAATAGATATGAGAGAATCCCAATTTGTCCTATAAGCATAAAGGTTTCCAGTGCTCTTATTGCAACTTCATAAAGGTTTTCCAGTGCTCTTATTGCAGCTTCTTATGCTCTAGGAGTTGAATTTCTATCCCAAAAGAATAAAAGAGAATGAATTCCACCTTCTTTAGAAATCAATGTCCTCAAATTATCATCATTATATGCCAAGTTTTCTGAGGTGTGTTTGCTGAATCCAATTTAAAAAATGTTTGAGGGAACAAACTATCAGATACTTAGAGGATTGGGAAGGAAGACATGAGATAATCCATTATAAATATTGTTTTTCCTCTCTTGTCCTCCAATAGCGAGGGAGGGTTCGTGAGACTGACATAGTGGGTATCGTTGGCTTGCAAGCAAATATGTTGCTCCTCTACTTGGTGCATAATCTGTATCTTGCACTTCAGATGAGTGTCATTTGGTATTTCATAGGTCAATCTCATCATTTCCTTGAGCTTAGATGACCATATAAAAATAAAAAATTGAATATTATTCATGTCATTGGTGTTTTCAATTATTTGGAACTGATGATCCTCATTATTTTTTGTATCATTTTCTTTAGGGGCTTTGACGAGCTTCTAAACTGGATTTTTGGAGGATGAAAATGGCAGATGTTGATCTAATTTTGGTGGAGGATCTTTTGGTGGTGACGAGAGATTTGGAATATACGGATGTTTACCAGTAGACTAATATGAAGGGGTCACTATTTCTTTCTCCATCCGTGGAGGGTTTCGTATATCTATGGGTGGAGGGCTCTAAAAAACCATCCTTATTTTCCCTTCTTCCTCCCTCGGTTCTCCTCTCCTTTCACTATTATCTATTTTCAAGTGTGGAATGGTGGGAGTGCATTTCGATTTGGTTTGTGATGGATCAATTTATTGAATATTTTAACTACTATATGTTTTCAAGTGTAGAATGGTAAGAGTTCATTTTGATTTGGTTTGTGATGAATCTGTTTATTGAACAAGCTTCAAACCGCAAACATGTCACTTGCCTCATTTGCCATAAACGTCCCCCGAATAAGGATTGGAAAGGAGGAGTGGGAATGGACCATTTGTAGAACTATAATGATAAATAGGGATTGGGAAGGAGGAATGGGAATGGAACCTTGGTAGATCTATAATGATACTTTATTTTAGGAGTGACTTATAATTCCCATTTTTTGTATAGGCATTATTTTGATGATTTCGGGTTTTAAAACTTATAGAGAAAAATTTCAAACTTCTCAAGGATTTTGGTATGTCTAACTCATAAATAACTTTTATGGGAAATTTAGAAATATAGAAAACCCAGAAACTGAGCCAAAAATTAAGTTAAAGGAAAAGAGACCAAGTTTCAACATCACTTTTTCCCAATCTTTGTTCAAGGTGGAAATGAGAGACTAATGAGTTAAGTTGAATCAATGGTTTAAAAAATTAAAATTTTATTCCATTATACATGATATTTGGGAAGAGGAAAACATGTCATTTACCCATTGATGGGTCATTCCAAAACTTGATCGGAAAGGCACACTAAAACAATTAAGTTAGGTGGTTATTCCGTAGTAACTAACTATGAGGTGTATAAAAGCCTCATTAAGTAGAGCTCCATTTCTACCATATTGGTAACAAATATGACCAATGTATTTTCTGTCATTAATTCTAAAAAAATTAAGGGTAGAGTGTACTACAATATACCAGAGAGTTCAAAAAACAAACCATTTTGTTAGAATTATATCCCAAGAACTTGAATGCACTCCTCAAGTATTTGGGTGGTCTACAAAGTCATTTAAGGAAGCAATTAATGCTCTTTAAACCTGGTACCATTAATGAGGTTTGTGTACAAGCACAATATTTAGAGATGTACAAGAAGAAAGGTTACCCAAATGGTTCCATGTAGAAAAACCATTCGGACTCTTTCATGGAGAGAAAGAAGAAGTGTAAAGGAAAACATAAAAAGATAATAGAAATCGCACATTAGTCCAAGTATTTAAGAATCAATCGTAACCATTATCATATCGATGGTCATACTGAATATAAGTGTTTGGAAGCTACATCTATAGTTGAACCTAAAGAACCTCAAGAAGGAGTCTATGAAGAAGATGGTGCTTGTCATAGATTCAACTAATATGGTAGGGAGTAGATCATATGTAGATTAAATGATTCTCTACACTACAATTCATAACAAGGTGGATTTGAGTAGCCCCCATCCCAAGGAAGAGAAGGACATGACTAAAATATTCCATATCAAGATATAAATCAAGAAGGAAAGAGTGTAGTCTATATTTGGTTCTGGTTCGCAACGCATACTCATTGCAAAGTATGTGATAAGTAAGCCTTAAATGGAAGTCCAAGACCATCATTACTCATAATTATTGGGATGGGTAAATAAGAATGCAAAGTTCAAGGTCACTAAGAAATGTACCATCTTTAGAATAAAACAAAACAACAAAAATTTAGAGAAACTCATAAGTTAATACGTGCATGGGACAGTTTTGATGATCTCCTGTAAAAATTGTAAAAACTTCTCCACAATGCCTCCAATATTGTTGGTTCTAGAAACACAGTAAATGAAGTGAATACTTAATGCTCTACACTGCCCTCATATTTTATCTCAATCAAACTCCTTCCAGTGGAACACTTTTGCACAACAGAACCATAGATATGACAATTCGAGTTAGAAAAAGAGGCAAGGAAACTAAACTTAGAGGTTTTCCTTCAAATGTGATAAAATTTGGTGCAATTTTCTTATAAATTAAATCATTCTTTACTAAATAATGCATACCATCCCTAAATCATGTTAGAGATTAGGATATTTGGTTGAATTTAGAATAGAGATGGTGTGAAATCACAAATTACCTTATCTTTCCAAGGGTTGATGGTTTCTCCTTGGTAACTTATGCCTCTATGCTCTCGTTCACCCTTTGGTAAAAAATTGCAAGGAAAATCCTTATCACCTTCATAATTCTTATATGTTTGGAGATTTTTGGTATTTAGAATTATATTGAAAATGATTATTGTTAACTTTTACAATATCTTCAAATTATTTATCCTTTGAACAATAAAAAAAACCAATTCACCAAATTGTATTTACACATTTCTTAAAATTTCCATAACTGTGAAAGAATTTAGTGTTAATATGGCTGAAGTCATATAATAATATTATAAACATATTCCAATAATGGAACTTTACATAAACATTAACAAGTGTTTAATACTCTAATTGATGTACACACTATTATTTCTTAAAGACTTATGGATCCCTTATAATACTTAGTTTTGGACTATGTATGGACTACTAAAAATTGGGATATGACTAAAGAATAACTCTTAATCATCTCAAAGTAGTTAAATACCAAATTGTCTATTTAAGATAGTTGTGCAAACGCGTGGAGTAAGATCCAACATATGTTTACTTGGGTGTGCCTAGTTAATCTTAGTGTAACTGTACACCTTCATGTTTTTACTTAGCTTAAGAAAATAAATGAGCTCTAATTTATTACATGCAAATATATATAAAAATATAAGATGCACAATTCACAAAATGTTTTCAAATACAGAGTTACATTAAATTTAAAAAAAACACTTTTTGTTCAATATGGGGATGTTACGATAATTGAATCTCTTCAACAAGGATCATAAAATTTCCATTTTTTGTAATAATAAGTCTAAAATATTCCTTATCCAACCAATCATTATTATATTTAAAAGGAAATGGGGGTTTTATATCCTCCTTTTCTAGTTGTATAAGAATAAGTCAATGATCATATACGCCAATCTTTCCTACCCAACAATTGTATATTTCAATCTTCTCCACAATTTTTTCTACCATTAAGAATATATCCATCATATTTTAGATGTTTTTTATTCTATGTTAGCACATAAACTAGCATCTTCAAATTGAATTCCTAATATCAATGATAGCTATGGACAACTAAGAGGGAGTACATTGTCGTGACACCTATACCTTTTTCTCTCTTTTGGCTATTTCTTCTCTAGCTGAAAAGTGGAGTCCCTAGGGTAGGATTACTAGAGTTTAACAATGGTATACATGGTGAAAATGAAGAGTAATTTTAGAAAAACAAAGTGTTTTGTTTTTTGTAAAATATAAGAGTCATGAAGGAATTGGAGACTATGTTTTCTACAATGGGAAAATGGGTCCAACAAGGATTTCATGAGGATTTAATTAGGAATATTAAAAAGGGACAAGATCTTAATGCACAAACCTAGATGTTCTTTAGTGGATGGGATGATTTTAGAGATCACACAAAAGGAAATTTCTAGAGAAAAAAAATTCAAATGAGCTGAAGGAGGGAAGCTACATTGAAAATCATAAAATAACACATGATTTCTTGGCATGAAATATGAATCTAAGATACAATTCCATTTGATAACAATCACGGAAAATATAGAAAATATTAATCCTTCATTACCTCGATTCCATTAACAATTTGAAGATCCATTAACGAACCAAGCACATGGGCAACATGAAATCCCATGAATAGAGCACTAGAATCAACTAGATATTACATATTGATTGAGTATCCCTTTTCCATCAAACTTAATACCTCATTCCCTTGTCCCCTAATTTTCTCTCTATCTCCCCTCCATCTCTTCTACACGAAATGTAATAAAATATACCATAAATTTTTGTATTTCCATATTACATAATTAGTCCACATTGGCCCCTTAATACAGGGAAATATGTTTTCTTATTTTTCTATCATAGTTTATTCCACAATATGAATGGATGTGATAGGATATTTCCTATCAACTAACCCCCCCCCCGCCATGATATGTATGGGAATCTACTTTATGAGTGTGGAAGTTCAAGAATCCCACTTTCAAATGCATTACGTGAAACCTCTATTTAATCAAAATGTAGAGTGTGCAAGGATGACTTTCTATCTTATGGAAGATCAAAAAATCAAAGTGTTTATTTTAAACCTTTTCCTCCACAGTTGTTGTTAGAGTTGGACAATGCATCTAGTGACAATAAGAATTGTTATGTTTTCATATTTCTATCAGTATTAATTGCACTTGGTGTCTTAATCACTATTGTGGTTGGGTTCTTGCTTGTGGGGCACACCCATGAAGACATAGATGGAACATAAAGAATAATTTCTTCGAAGTTGAAAAGTAAAGATATATATTATTTACCTGAAATGATGGATACATATCACACAATAGAAGAAAATTGAATGTTTCCACCTACACTTATTGACAAAGTGTAGGTGGTCAAGGTTGATTGGTGGAAGCCTAGTTTGGGGAAATACAAGGGAAAATTTTTAGAACTATAATGGCTACCAAATACTAATGATATAGAACTTAGATCTATTCCAAATAATACCATAGTTTGGGCATGGATGCCAAAGAAGAAGATTGAAGGAAGACCAAGATAAATAAATGTGATGTAGAAGTTGTACTTGATCTAATTCAGTGAATATAATGAGATTAGGTGGAGAATATTCATGAATGTAATTTTTTTATTTGAATGACTTATTAATATACATGAGGAAACACTTTTCAATGTTTATAGTATATCCAATATTATCTTCAATTTATTTTTTGAGAAATTTTATATTATTTACTACATATATGAAAATTTTGGTTCAACTCTGATGTTAATTTATGTGAAGATACCTTATACGAATTTCATACCACCATTCAATATTTAATTTTTCAATGTGTTGTTAAGATCAACCTAACATATCATTATATCAAATGTGCATAACCAAATTCAATAATGCTTGATTTAATCTATAAGCTATTGATATTTTGGATTAAGCTTTGTGATTTTTGTTTTACCAACATTTCAAGTGGACACTCCACCCATCATCAAAAGAACCATGAAACATTCATTGTGGAATGAAAACATTTCACACAGCTTAATCTAGAAAATCAATCACGAAGTAATAACACTTAATCTAATTATTTAATAAATTAATAGTAGTCACAAACACAATATTAATCTGTCGTTAAATAACTTAATAGTGTGTACAAAATTTCTTACACAATTTATTAATAATTCATGAGTCAAATATTAATGAACTTTGTTTAATTACATAAATATTAAAATATCAATGATAACATGTAAATTGACATGCTAAATCTATGTTTTAAGAAATATTGATATTCTATTTAAAATCAACATGTGCAAACATTTCACAAATAAATAATGAACACTTGAAATAACTAGTGCAGTTGGGTTTCCCTCTTTCCTCTTGTATTTTAAAAATCAAATTGTATTACACTGATGCTATTCTAGTGAATAACTTGCTTGTTAAAATAAGAAATATTAATAAATAATGGAAGCATTACTAACATCAATATCATTAAATAATATTATAGGTAAGAAGTTTCTCACATTAATCTATTATTCATAAAGTAAACATTCATCGACTTAGTTTTTGATACACTACCACCACCACCAACAACAATAATAAATCATGTTTCCCGGATGTGGGTGCCAGCGAGACAAGCCGATGGTGCATAGCACCTCGGTCCACAATCCCTACGTGTGGCACCTTGCATGCAGAAGGGACGTCAACCAGCTCCACCTCCATGGTACCTAGAGCTTGTTCTCGCAAGCGGTTGAGGAAGGTCATCAATTACTGGATCTCGACGTAGGTTGGATCCTTTGTCCTCCTCTTGTGCATTCATGGTAGATCAAAAGTGTTTAATGCAGGCTAGTAGACAGCTATTGTTTGGGCTGGCTGGCGATATGAAGTGAATTGCAATGGAAAATTGCAACATTGTCTTCGGTGGTCTCTGTAATTCTCTGTCTCGGCTCGTTGGTTGCTCTGTGGGGATTGAATCCCGGTCTCAACTTAAGGGTGGTGTTGGGAGTGGGTGTACAATTCTGGTACTACTCGAAATTCTCCATTAGTCAGTCAATTCTCAAGGTAATCATTTATTGTGAGTTTTCGCATCTTGGGGAGCACCCACCATTTCGATCCTTCTTTGCACAATATTCGACCCTTACTGCAGCACCCAGGAAATTGGATTACTACCATGTATAGGAAGACGAATGCCATGATGCGCTAGCACAGGAAGAGGGAAATCCCAAAGGGGGCTCAGTCTGTAGTTGGAAGAGGGTTATGAAGCTCAAATCTCCAAGTTGGTTCGTATCCTCATAGATGATTAGGAAGGAAGGGTGTTGAACTAGCGTCTCGTAACCGGGAAGGGAGGGAGATGAATAAACCACTACTGGCTCGTTAAAAACATTTTGGGAAATCTAATGGAATATATGCTCAGTAATTGGTTGAAGGCATGTGACATAGTCCTTGCAGTGAAAGAGAAGATGGTGGAAATGGATGCACAACTCACCAGTCTGGACAACACCTTTGCTTGGAATTGCATGGTTGGCAAGGCTGGGAAGGATGGACACGTGGACTGTGGAAGTGGGAGCACAATAGGGGGCAGGTCTCAGGATGTCATCTCAGTTCTGGCACCACATTTGGTTCAGGCTCCTCCATTCCCCATTCCCACCACAATTGAACCTTTATTCAATGGGTGAGGGAAGAAGATGGCCCGAGCATTGAGCCACCACAACCAATATTAGCGACCACTGATAACACCACCATAATTTCATAGGAAGAAGTATGGGAATTCCCCATCCTTGAATAACCACCCCCCCCACAAAACGTCTTTAGAACTAGACTGTCGTTTCAGGTTTTTTTGTTATGAATGTTTTGTTTGGTTATATCTCTATTTATTTTTGAGAAAAAACTCTATAATTATGCTACATACCAGCTACTATGACTTCCTCGAACTTTTTAATGATATCTGTAATAGTTTTCTCAGAAGTCCCTCCATTTTTGAGAGGATTGGGTGGTGGTTTCACTACCTAAGGCCTCCTCTAGTCAAGGAATTTTTTGTACTTTTTGTTTTCGTAGATTAATAGAATTTCGCAGCGTTACAAAAATAAAAAACAATAATAAATCATGTTTCTATTCTAATTCATAATTTATTTTAATAATTAAAAGGGTAAAACCTAGACTTTGAAGTCAAAATAATTTCTTTTGTCGACTATTAAATGGTGCCATCTTCAAAAAATAAAACATCATATTTAACATAGGAAAAAATAGTTATTATGACAATATTTATAAATTTTGTAGTAACAATTACAATGCTGGTATTATGATGGTATTATGTCATAATTCCACAACATTATAGCTTACTCTGAATTGATGTCAATCTCTAAGTAGAATTACTGTGGTAACTCAACCTAGACACAATAGTTAACATAATGTAAGTTATAATGAAACTCCAAGTTAATAATATCAACATATATTGATTATAAATTCCATTAAATAAATTTACTAATAAATTATGTAAGAAATTTCTTGCACAATCTATTATTCATGATGTAAATTGAAGAGAAGTTTTCCATTAGTATAAAGTGGTTTTAAATCACATCGTCAACCTAAGGAATGTAAAGTGTCCATGCAAATCTGGATGTAGTGATGGGAAACCTCTCTAAGGAACAAACAAGGGTATTAGCGAGCAGGGAATCACTCTTGATAGGATGATAGTAGCTCAATTGGAAGTTGTTAATTACAGGTATCTTGGATTGGATGGTTTCTGGTGGGAGTTTTACAAATCATCACAATACACTTTCGCGTTTGATCCTTGATCAACTTAACTTTAAATGGAAATTATAAAAATAATAATATAAATAAACTATGTTTCTAATCTAATTTATAATTCATTTTGATCATTAAAACAATAAACTTATCATATTACACATACAATAGTTTCTCTTGTCACCTATAAAATGTTGCCAACCTCCTAATATTACAAAACATGGTACTCAATACAAATAATATTACTTTCTATGTCTAGAATTAAAATTGATAAAGTAGCAAGCACACTTGTGTTATGTCATTAAATAGTTTTTATACGAGTCATACTAAAATTGTGCCAACCTTCTATTGGAATAGGAACTAAACACATGCGTTGTAGTTAACATATCAAATTATAATTAAATTGGTTAATCATAGTAACACACATAATATTAATGTCATTGAATAACCTTAATCAACTTAGCCTTTAATACAAACTATCAATAATATCATAGAAATTATTTACGAAATCAAAGTCGAAGGATTTCCTCATTATAAACAAACTCAATTTACCTAAAGTTCTAAATTCTAGGTCCATTGAATAATTCCAAATTTAATGAAATATGTGTTTTCCAAACTTTACTAGTTCTCTCCAAGAATTTCTAGTCCTAATAGAAAGTAGGCATAGATACAATCATCCAATATGTTTCATAACCTTTAAAGTTTCTTATCAAAAATAAATTTACTATAAGAGTGCAGCATCACAATTCCTGTCTAAACTTAGAATTTTCTCCATCATAAAATTCAATTATCTATATTTCTTGTGATGCCATTAGTAAACCTTGTTTTGAAATGTATCAATAAGAGTGCAGCATCACAATTCTTGTCTAAACTTAGAATTTTCTCCATCATAAAATTCAATTATCTATATTTCTCGTGATGCCATTAGTAAACCTTGTTTTGAAATGTATCAACATCATGATTCAACTCCTTGTAGATGTGAGTAAAAACACATATAATTGTCATGTGAAAGGTTATTTTTATGGGCTATGTTGATTATTTATCTAATCATTGGTGGACCTCACTTTACTGGTATTAACTTTGGTCATATGGAATAGGATATATTCAGGAACATTGGCTATCACATGAAGTATTAGGTATCCTTACTTGATTCCTTGGAGTCTAACCTTATGAAATTAATGTAGTATGACTCTCGTCAATCCATTTGAAATAAACAATGTTACATTAAGATATTTCTTTTACATTCTGAAAGTTGATACTCAACTTGTTTATCCAAGCATTGCTAATTCGATAATGGAATTATGGTAAATCATGTAATATGTTCCCTTCTACAAATGAGGGTGTTACTACATTCATTTCTTATTTTCTAATTTCTGTGCTATTTGTCTTCATGCAATTCTTTTATTATTAAGTAGTAGATTTTGAATTTTTTTTTATCTTGTTCCCATCCATTATTTGTTTCCTTTACAGAGGTATGAATAAAACTCAAACATCTAAACATGCAAGGTATGCTTTTCTTATGGAACGAGATCATCAATAAGAATGTAGTGAGCTTGGAAGTGATGGATTAGGTGTTGAAAATTTATCCTTGGGTGATATATTTCTTGGAAAATATATTGATGAATCTATGGATTCCTTTTATAATATGATTTGTTAATTATTTGATTCATATTTGTGTTACATATTAATGTTATTTCTCCCTTATATTGGATATTGTAGTTTGAATATATTGCATAATAACTATTATATTGTTACACACACAAGGCAATGATAATTCTATCTTTGATTTCTGCAGGTATTTGATTTTTGTTTGCATGGTTGTTCTTGTTAGGATTATAATCCTCCCTTGTCCAAACTAGTCAATTCTGCCTAACTTATGAGTCATTTAGTCATTATTTGGTCCACTAGTACCATTTGGTTCACTTGGCCTAATGGGGCCACATGTACCAGTCACTAAAGTGTGGGGAACATAGATTGAGGCTAACTGCCACTGACTACACTTTCATGCATCAACTTAGGCTCCTCCTAAACCAATCCCTACAATGTAGGAGCCACTAGGAGTGTCGGCACCAACCTCCTTCAGTTGTTGGCAGTTGGTGACTAGTCAAGCCTAGTTATGAGTTAGTTACATTAAGTTAGATGTCCTTCAGTTTAGTAAGTACTAGTATTTACATGGATGCATGTGGGAAGGCACCTTTTCTCACCTACCACATCAGTTAGACTAGTTTAACTGATTATCATTGATTGAGAGACTGAATTAGACAACTGGAAATTAGCTAGTTATCTCCGATAGTGATTTAGACACCTCCAGTTAGCGATGTAGTCAGATTGAGTTAATTTCTTCAAATTTCCTCTCATGGATTCGAATTTTCAGACTATTAATGCCATTGTAATGCATTGTAACATTTATACCATATTACTTTTTATTAATGAAATCAATTATACAGCTGCAACTTCTTATTGCACTATTTCATATCATTTTCTGATTAAATTATTTGTGGAATATTCTATAAGTTTTGTCTTGGTCCATAGATTCCAGTGAGCTGAATTTTAATATGGTATCAGATCCTCAACAGAACAAGACAATTCTTCTTCTATAGATTTCTTGCTAGATCAATAAAAAAAAATTAAGCAAAATTACTCATTCCAACTCTGCACTAGAAGCAGAGAGTTTACCACATAATTCCTAGAAGTCCAACCTTGTTGATCAAGATTGCTTGATTAACTAATCCAAGTGTGAAGAAAACTCCAAAGGTGCAGGTTGTCGACCTTATTTTGTCTGGTTTTTGTGATTTGCATGTTTCTCAAACACTTCACTGCATTCGCTATAGCTGCAATGGCTTCCTCATCATGCAATGTTCTCACTCCTTTCAACTATCATTAGTGTAAGGAGGATATTGAGATATAATTGTGCTCCAAATGACTCTATAGAGTCACCATGGTTACTGAGACAAAGTCAAATGCATTGGTAGAGAGAACACAATACTAGAATAAGCTTGATGAACCATATCAATTTCTGTGCCTCTCAATTTCAAAGGATCTTCTCTTCCACATCATTGGATTGAAGACTCCCAAGGAGATTTGGGAAGAAATTGCTACTCTTTTTGATAAGCAAGATGAGTTGAGAATCTATCATCGAGAGAATGAGTTGATATCTCTAGATCTCGGCAAATTTGAAACCACGAATGGCTTCTTTACTAAGTTTAAGCACCTGGTGCTCCAATTGAAGCAATGTGAAGTTGAGAAGGAAGATGGTTAACTCATCCTTTCCATCCTTTTGAAACTTGTCCCATATTACTATGTTTTTGTGTCCACCTTTCATATCAGAAATCTTGCAATTCTGAATTGGAGGATGCCAACCCTTAATGCATTCATTGAGTCTCTCACCAATGAGGATGACAAGCCTTGTTCAAACGGGAATCATCAGATCCTCTAAAGATGAAGCCTTTTTTTTTGTAGGAATCAAAGCTTTGAATGTCAAAGGGAAACAAAAGGAAAAGAAGACAAAGTTTGAGCCTCTTAAGGAGAAGGAGCAGTCAGATGAGTCCTCGGGTTCGAGGAGATACAAGAAAAAGGGAAAAGAAAATATCCTTTTCTATTACTCTAAAAGGGGATTTCATCTAGAAAGCTCTTGTATGAGGAGAACAATTGATCAAATGGCTCTTATCCTAGAGAAAAATAGCATCACTCTTCCAGTTGGCACAAGGAAGACTAACTATGGAGAAAAGGCTAAAGATCGTGATGAGAGATGCCATGCCCTGAAGGCTAGTTGTTCAAAAACACATGCTTTCCTGATTGATTCAAGAGATTCCAATCATATGGTTGCATCCAGAGAATCATTCTCTTCATTACAGTATACTAATGGTCCTAGCATTCACATGGGTGATGACACTCAAATTCGAGCTGAAGGGAAGGGTAATATCAAGTTGAAACATGGAAAGTTCAATGATGTACTTTACGTTCCCTCCTTAGCTATAAATTTTTTATCTGTATACCAGATGACTCACATTGGCCCACCAAAGTGAGTGGTATTTGGTCTTGACTCAGTGGATATCATAGATATCTCAACTAGGAACACTATAGCGAAGGGTGTTGCAAACCATGCCTCCAAAGCATATGAATTCTCACACTTTTTTCCATATTCAGATCTAGTGCACTCATAATTTCCATTTGAAAGGGGAGGTAAACACATTCTATCTACTCCTTTTGCATATGATAAATTTTCCATTAGTGTTTCAGAATCTGAAGTAGAAGACTCGGTTGAATCAGTTTATGAAATTGAAGATAAAGTTCATAGTGATTTAGATCCAAATCCAGTCCCCACTCCCAATCCTAAGCCCAAATAGGCACAAAAGGCTATTGGGGAATCTTGGAAGATGATTGGAAATCCATGTGACATAAAGAGGACAAGAAAATAGTTTCAGAAAGAGAACCTTGTGCTATGTCAAGAAATCTCACTTCCTTCAGAGAGATGCAACAAACTCCCTATGAGATGCTACATGACAAGGTCTGATCGGCTACACTGCTCTCAAAAGAACAAAGTGGATCATGTCTCTCTTACTTGAAAAAGAGGCAAAGGTAACATTCCTCCTTCCTTAAATCATCATTTTGGAAGAAGATGGAGAAGTCTACATGCCAGGCCCTAAGATACCTGTGCATAGAAGAACAAGTATGTTGCTTCGCTACACCATAGAGATGAAGGTTGCAGCAATATTTTCTCAGGTTTCTTATTCAAGAGGATTTTTTCTCTTGATATGAAAGCTTGATCTTGATTCTACCTGCTTAGTTTGAGGGGGGGTATTTTTTCCCATGAGGTTTTTCCCCGTTTCCTTGGTTGTATTAAGTAGTTACTTTTTCCATTTTAATTGTAATGGGTGACCTTTGGTCTTAGCTACTAGGGCCTGCAGTTGTCCAAGTTAGCATTCAAGGGGGGTGTTAGTATTATAATCCTCCCTTGTCCAAACTGGTCAATTCTTCCTAAATTGGGAGTCATTTTAGTCATTATTTGGTCCACTAGTACCATTGGGTCCACTTGTCCTAATGGGGCCACATGTACGAGTCGCTAGATTGTGGGGAACACATATTGAGGATAACTGTCACTAACTACACTTGCATGCATCAGTTTAGGCACCTCCTAGACCAATTCCTACAATTTAGGAGACACTGGGAGTGTCAACAGCAACCTCCTTCAGTTGTTGGCAATTGGTGACTAGTTAAGCCTAGTTATGAGTCAATTACATTTAGTTAGATGTCATCTAGCTCATTTAGCACCAGTATTTGCATGGTTCCATGTGGGAAGGTGCCTTTTCTCACCTACCACATCAGTTAGACTAGTGCAACTGTTTATTACTGATTGAGAGACTTAATTAGACAACTGGAGCTTAGCTAGTTAGCTCCGATATTGATTTAGACACCTCTAGTTAGCCATGCAGTCAGATTGAGTTAATCAATTTGAATTTGCTCTCATGGATTCGAATTGTCAAGATATTAATGCCATTGTAACAATTATCCATATTACTTTTGATTAATGAAAGAAATTATATAGCTACAACTCCTTATTGCACTGTTTCATATTATTTTCTGAGTAAATTGTTTGTAATCTTTTGTAAGTTTTTTCTTGGTCCATAGATTCCTCTGACCTCAATTTTAACATTCTTAAGCTCTTGTTTTCCTTGTAAGATAATATTAATATTATTTTTTCTTTTACCAACTTATTATATTGTTACACACAAGGAAATGATAATTCTATCTTCCATTTCTATAGGTATTTGAATTGTTGTTTTTATGCTTGTTCTTAGGTTCCTATTTTCCCTATAAGATAAAGTTATTGCTTCTTCTAACAAATTTCTTAGTTTTCCCACCGTTATTTCTCTATCATGATTTTTATTGACATATGTTCTCATCATTGTGTGAAAATCAATTACCATGGGCTCCTCCAAAATAAGAGAGTAACATGTCATATGTTATTCACTACTATCATCTTGTTGTTTGCTTAAATCATCCACTTTATGATTCATTTTTTTCCATTATGAATACCAATGAAATACTATTTTGATGTTCCTAAATTTTGTATTGAATAATCCATTGTTTAGTTCTATTGCATTGAAATGATGTTGATTTTTATGAATAATCTATTACCCCTTCATAGAAGGTTGCAAAATTCAAAGAAACAAGTGGCCCAAATCCACTTCCTAACATTTATGAGGTAAATCCTATTTTTTAGATAATCAATGATGTACCTAAGATATGCTTCTGGAGGAAAGGTTCAACTAGTGGTGGTTTAAGAACATCAAAATCTCTTTGGACTAAGTAGTTATTTAAATTAAAACACAATGACTAAGAGAATTTGGTGAATATGATGCCAATAAGGACGATTCTAAGTTTAAGTACTTTTAATCTTCATGGATTATTGTGTACTGATCTCACTAGAAAATTGGAAGTTGCAATTCAATTCCTACCAATAAATATATTTATCCCAAAGATCCTTTTCTTTTCAATTGTTATATTGGTATGTAGCTTCACTAGCATGTTGTCTACTATTTTAATGTGGCCAAAATAAATATTTCTACTTTCTATTTCCTACCTTGACTCCTACCTAAGTGATTTTAAAGGGACAACAACAATAAGGTACTACCTTTTTTTTATTTCCTTTGTTAATGAACTTTTGTTATTGAAAAATATCTTTTGTTTGTCATTATAATATTTGGAAACTCATCATGTTAATGTCTTAGATCACTGATATATAATTATATAATATATCATATTTAAGGGTGTTAGCTCAATGGAAGAGAACCTTCCTTATAGGTAGGGGGTTGGTGGTTCAATTCCTTTATACCCTATCCACATAATTTAGTGGATAAAATGACTAAATATACTACCAAATGACCGAAATAAATAAATAAATGACCAAATAACTATGCAATCAATGCATACGAAAACTACTAATTAAATGACCAAATAACTGTTAGTGTTAACCTTGACTTGAGATCGAGTCAAAGGTGGTTAGTTCTAGCACATGGTTTGGGGACATGGTTTGTTGTAGCCCATGGTATTGTCCCATAGTATTGCATGTGTTAACCTTGACTTGAGATCGATTCAAAGGTGGTTAGGTCTAGCACATGGTTTGGGCACATGGTTTTGTTGTAGCCCATGGTATTGTCCCATGGTATTGCATGTGATTAAGCCTTTATAAGGTTTGAAGAGGCTCCATTGTAAATTGTACTGATGTGGGTACTGTATTGTACTGGATGTGGGTACTGTATTGTACTGGAAGAGAGACCATGAGAGCATGAAGAGGAAGTGTAGCGGTTTTGTTGCAGGGTGTATCCCTTCATCTTTCTGGACTGAAATAAAAGGACTGGCAAATTTGTTTGTGGACGTAGCCCATCGTTTGGGTGAACCACGTTATATCTGTGTCTCTCTGTAATGTTTAATGTGTTCTTGCATCTTGTTTATTGATTTAACTGTATAATTGTTATTGCTCTATGGTCCTGTTTTTCTAACAATTGGTATCAGAGCCAAAAGGTCTATTTGGTTTGTAAACTCGCAGGAAAGAAGGGTTCCTGGTTCGAGTGGGAGCAATGGCAGAAGAAGGAAAGTTTAGGGTCGATAAATTTAATGGCCAAAACTATCAGTTATGGAAGATGAAAATGGAGGACTATCTGTACCAGAAAGATCTGTACCTGCTGTTGGGTGGAAAAGCAAAACAGCCAGCGGCTATGAAGGATGAAGAATGGGAGGTTCTTGACAGAAAGGCACTAGGAACAATACGGCTGTGCCTGGCTTCGTCGGTGGCCTTCAATATTTTGAAAGAAATAACAACAGAGGGTGTGATGAGCGCATTGAGTAAGCTCTACGAAAAGCCCTTGGCTTCTAACAAGGTATTTTTAATGAAGCGTTTATTTAATATGAAGATGTCGGAAAGTGGATATGTTGCTGACCATTTAAATGAGTTTAATACACTTACCATTCAGTTAAGTTCTGTAAAAGTGAACTTTGATGATGAGGTTAGGGCTCTTCTAATCTTGTGCTCATTTCCAGAAAGCTAGAATAGCTTGGTCATGGCTGTAAGTAACTCTGTCCCTAGTTCAAGCACTCTTAAGTTTGATGATGTTGTTAGTGTTATTCTTAGCGAGGAAATGTGAAGGAAAAGCATAGGTGAGACATCAGGTAATGCGTTGACAATGGAGAGCAGAGGGAGACAAAAAGAGAGAGGAAGAAGCCTAGGAAATCATGACAAGTCTAAAAAGGGAATATCCAAGTCCAGATTCGGAAAAATAGAATGCTGGAACTGCGGTAAGAAAGGACATCTAAAGAAAGACTATAGAGCACCAAAGAAGAAAGGTGAGAGGCAGTAAGAGACTACCCAGGAAGCTAATGTAGCAGGTGATGTGTTACAAGATGCTTTGATTCTTGCATTAGATAATACTAGTGATTACTGGGTAGTAGATTCAGGGGCTTCATGTCATGCTACATCCCATAGGAAATTCTTTTATGATTATGTTCAAGGTGATTTTGGGCATGTGTTATTGGGGGATGATGAACCATGTAAAATTGTTGGAAAGGGTAAGGTACGGATCAAACTAAATAATGGAAATGATTGGTTGCTAAAGGATGTAAGGCACATTCCTGCTATGAAAATAAATCTGATCTCAATAGGGCAGTTGGGAGATGGTGGCTATTTGTTTACGTTTAGAGAAACATGGTGGAAGGTTACTAAAGGATCACTGGTAATTGCAAAAGGAGATAGGATAGGCACGTTATATTTATGTCCTCATAACATTGATTATTCTATTTCTGTATCTTCCACAGAAACAGGTGCAGCGTTGTGGCATCATAGGCTTGGCCACATGAGTGAGAAGGGGATGCATATTCTCCACTCAAGGAAACTGCTTCCAGATCTTAAGCAGGTAAGTTTGGAATTTTGTGAAAACTGTGTTTATGGAAAACAGAAGAGAGTTAGATTTCTCAGGGTTGGGAAACAAAAGAAGAGTGAAAAGTTAGAGCTTGTCCATACAGATGTATGGGGACCAGCTTAGGTACAATCTCTTGGTGGCTATCGTTATTATGTTACTTTTATTGATGATGCAACTAGAAAAACTTGGGTTTGTTGCATTAGATAGAAATCTGATGTGTTTGATACTTTTAAGAAGTGGAAAGCTTTGGCTGAGAATGAGACAGGCAAAAAGGTTGAAATGTCTTAGATCTGATAATGGAGGTGAGTACTGCAGCAAGGAGTTTGACAGTTACTGTTCACACAATGGGATTCGCAGAGAGAAGACAGTCCCTGGAACACCCCAAGAGAATGGCATGTCAGAAAGGATGAACAGAACGATCATGGAGTGTGCAAGGTGTATGAGATTGCATGTAGGGTTGCCCTTACAATTTTGGGCTGATGTTGTAAACACTATTGTTTATTTAATAAACAAAGGGCCTTCAAGCGCTTTGGATGGTGGAATTTCAGAGGAGGCATGGACAGGTAAACAGGTAAAATACTCATTTCTGAGAACTTTTGGTTGTGAAGCATTTGTCCATATTGATAAAGATGATAGAACAAAGCTTGAGGATAAATCCAAGAAATGTACCTTTATTGGATACGGGGTTGATGCTTTTGGTTATCGCTTATGGGATCTTATAAATCACAAAATCATTAGGAGTAGAGATGTAGTATTCAATGAAAAAGTCATGTACAAAGATCAGTTGCAGGGAAAGAAAGAAGAAAAGGAAAACACAGAGTACACATTGCTTGATGAAATCAAAGAAAATGAAGTTCCAAAAGCACCAGAAAATCAAGAGCAGCAGCAGGTACCTGAAACTCCTGCAACTGTAAGAAGGTCTACCAGGTTAAGTAGACCCCCTGAACGATTCTCTCCTTCACTGTATTATTTATTGATGACTGATTCTGGTGAGCCAGAATGTTTTGAAGAAGCAATGCAGGTAGAAACTAGAAAGAAGTGGGAGCAAGGCATGGATGAGGAGATGGACTCATTGGTAAGAAAATAGACTTGGGATCTGGTTAAATTGCCTGCAGGAAAAAGGGTATTGCAGAATAAATGGGTTTACAGGTTGAAGGAAGAAGATGGAGGAAAGAAGCGGTACAAGGCTAGACTTGTAGTAAAGGGGTTTGCACAAAAGAAAGGTATAGACTTTGATGAAATATTTTCTCCTGTTGTTAAAATGACTTCAATTAGAACTATTTTAAGTCTAGTGGCGGTAGAATATTTGCATCTTGAACAATTAGATGTAAAAACGGCCTTTCTCCATGGGGATTTGGAGGAAGAGATTTATATGCAGCAGCCACAAGGGTATGAGGTTAAAGGGAAGGAGAATTTGGTTTGTAGGTTGAAGAAGAGCTTGTATGGCCTGAAGCAAGCTCCAAGGCAGTGGTATTTAAAATTTGATAAGTTTATGACAAAACAAGGTTATGATAGATGTCATTCTGACCACTATGTTTATTTCAAGAGGCTAGATGACGGAAGATATATTGTATTGTTATTGTATGTGGATGACATGCTTGTTGCAGGGTCTAACATGCAGGATATAAATGTGCTCAAAAGAAAACTAGCTAAATCATTTGCGATGAAGGATTTGGGTGTTGCAGAGCAAATCCTTGGTATGAGAATAACAAGAGACAGGAAAAATCGCAAATTTACATTGTCTCAAGGTGAGTACATAGAAAAGGTGTTGCAAAGGTTTAGAATGCAGAATGCAAAACCAGTCAGCACACCTTTGGCAAGCCATTTCAAAATAAGAAAGCATATGTGTCTAGAGACACAGGAAGAGATAGATTACATGTCCAAGATTCCCTATTCATCAGCAGTTGGGAGCTTGATGTATGCCATGGTGTGCACAAGACTAGATATTGCACACGTAGTGGGAGTTGTGAGCAGGTATATGAATAATCGAGGTAAAGAAGCATTGGAAAGC
>LPNX011193952.1:2628-22025 GCA_001517045.1 Pseudotsuga menziesii | reverse complement strand
ATCCTGCAGACATGTTGACAAAGGGAGTAACCAGAGAGAAACTGAGTTCCTACTCGGTTTCTGTTGGCCTTAAAGCATGAAGGTGAAAAGAAGAAATTTTCCAATTCTAAGGTCCAGTAAGTGTAGCAGCGGTAGATTTGTTGTGATTAGTCACCATGAAGGCACATGAAAAAAATGTAATGGAGCGGTTTGCATGTAAATGGGCATATGACTGTAAGACCTGGTAAGGCATGCATACCCCTGGTAACTCACCGGTAAAGTCAGGAGATAGACCTAGGTGATAGGGGGGTGTATGTAAGATTCCTCGGTAAATATTTGAGGGGTGTTGGTGATTACTCCAAGTCAAGTTTAAAGGGGGCATTGTTAGTGTTAACCTTGACTTGAGATCGAGTCAAAGGTGGTTAGGTCTAGCACATGGTTTGGCCACATGGTTTGTTGTAGCCCATGGTATTGTCCCATAGTATTGCATGTGTTAACCTTAACTTGAAATCGAGTCAAAGGTGGTTAGGTATAGCACATGGTTTGGGCACATGGTTTTGTTGTAGCCCATGGTATTGTCCCATGGTATTGCATGTGATTAAGCCTTTATAAGGCTTGAGGAGGCTCCATTGTAAATTGTACTGATGTGGGTATTGTATTGTACTGGATGTGGGTACTGTATTGTACTGATGTGGGTACTGTATTGTACTGGATGTGGGTATTGTATTGTACTAGAAGAGAGACTGTGAGAGTGTGAAGAGGAAGTGCAGCGGTTTTGCTGCAGGGTGTATCCCTTCATCTTTCTGGACTGAAATAAAAGGACTGGCAAATTTGTTTGTGGACGTAGCCCATCGTTTGGGTGAACCACATTATATCTGTGTCTCTCTGTAATGTTTAATGTGTTCTTGCATCTTGTTTATTGATTTAACTATATAATTGTTATTGCTCTGTGGTCCTACTTTTCTAACAATAACAATCATCAATGACTAAAAAAACTAATAAATAAATGACTAAATAAGAGAAATAAATTGACTAAGAATACTACTAAATATACTACCATCCTAGGAAAATTAATGATTAAAATGACTAAATATACTAATAGTTGATGGAAATGAATGACTACAACTACTAAATAAATGATTAGTTAATAACAATCAATGACTAAATACACCACCAAAATCACCAATCATAACAACCAATAAATGACTAAATTGGTTTAGTCATAAATTTAGTTGTATTATAAATGATTGAAAATAAACTACTAATAGTCACATGATCAAAATTAGTCATTTATATGCAATTTTTAGTATTATTTTAATCATATATTTATGTTTTTCTACTATTGGTAGTTCAATGTGTAAGGAGATAGGGGTTGTAGTGGTCAAATGTTATATATAATAAGGGTTATATGTTAGATCTAAGGATTAAAGAGGTTAACGACTATATGTGTAATATATTAAAAGTGTTTCTCGTTAGAAGTGATAATGCTTGATGGTTACATGTTTTTAGGGGTAAGAGGGTATATAAGTTAAGGTTGTAAATGGTTACATGAGTTGTGCACTAGATGTTAAGAGTAAAAACGTATTGGAGATTTAAGGTTTATGGCCCATGGGTCATAAAGTTTATGGTTTATATATCTTAGGGGTTAATTCCTAATAGTTTTAGCACTTGAGAATTATGGGAGATACAGGTTAGCCTACGTTGGGATTAGGGAATGTAGGATTATATGAACTTATAAGGGACATGGGTTATATATTTTACAAGTTAGGGGTTAGTGTTTATAGTAAGGGAAATAATGGTAAAGGGTTAGTGATAATGATTCTCATATGTAATTATTCTATATTATAGGTGTTGTAGGAATTAGGTTTTAAGGTTATAAAGGTTAGGAATGTAAGGTGTTTAGGGTTATTAGATAGGACCATTAATGGTTAGAAGTTACATTTTATAGGTGTTAATGATATCTGATATAAGGTTTTAGGTTGAGAGGTTGTGTTTTAAAAGTGATTATTATTGTGGGTATTAGAGTTAATGGTAAATATATATGGTGTTTAGGGGTTATAGGTTTCATGAGTCATAAAGACGATATTCTTAGATTCATAGGTGGTACTAGTTTACACAACTATAAAGTTTAAGGGTATAGAAGTAATAGTGGTTCATGTGTGTACGAGTTAACAATTAGAGGTGATATGGGTTAAGGATTAATAAGTTTACAACTTAGATATCACAATGGTTAGTAGTTAGTAGTTAGATTTCATAATAAAGGTTAATTGTTTTAGGTCATATTGGTTAATCCTTGTGTATTATAGAGGTTAGTAGCTAGAGGATATAATGGTTAGGGTTTAGGAAATATGTGTGATAATGGTGATATGGGTCCAAAGTTTGTATTGATCGAGGGTTATATGTTAGGAGTTAAAGATTGAAGTCTAAAGGTTAAGGGTTATACAGGATAGGGATATTGTAGGTTAGCATTTATAGGGGTTAATAATTTGGGGTTATAGCGTTTAAAGGATGGGGGTTAAGGGTTAGAGGGGTTATTTTTGTAGGGGTCAAGCATTAAGATTACATGTGACATGGTTAGGGGTTAGAAGAGATACATGCTATAGATATTTTGATATATGGGAGTTACTAGCTAGGATATTAGTTTTTTATTGTTCATATTATAAGACATCATTAGTCATTATAGATGTAAAGTTTTATAGTTGTTAGGGTTAATCATAGTTGTGACTTGTAACTTCTAATTGTAAAATTGTATGTTGTATAGTGGTTGACATAAACATGAACATAAGATGAATAATAAACATGAAAATAATATAAATAACATGTAAATAGTCGTCTATATAAACATAAAAGTAGATAACACGCACTCCTGAACATAAATATAAGATAAACTTAACATACAAGCACTGCATAAACATAAGCATACTTGATAAAGATAAATATCATACACACATCCACATAAACACAATATAAATAACCCATGTTTACATAAACACAAGATAAATAAACCATGTCGACACAAACATAAGACATCCTACAATGAAGAAAAAATATTATATGAAATAGTCCATCAAGTTCATAAAAAGTTCAAGTATATATGTATACATAAAGAGGGACACATATATATGTATCTATACATAACAAAAACAAGTGCAACATGATGAACAAGTGTTGTTGAATGTCATGGGGATCAGGCCCCTAATTGACTGTGTGGTAATCCCCACCACCATTACCACTTCCATCATGACTCTGGTGCAAGGATGACATCTGACTAAAAAGGTTGTCTAAATATGCGAAATGCAAAAATTAAAATTTTGAACTCTATAAGTTAGTTACATTTTAGTACTTGAAATTTATAATATGAAATATTTTTAAAATTTTAAGTTGATGGATCAACTTACTTGGATAAAGTCCATGGTGATATTTCCAAATCCTCCTATGTGAAAGCTTTAGGATGATGCTAAGTGGATGGGACCTCACAGGAATGATGTTGAGTCAACCTTTCCCAGTCCTCTATGAATATTACTGAAACATGAACTCTTTGTTGTACATGATCCTATGTATGGTGTCATCATGCATGTAATCTATAAAATAATAATAAGTTCACATTATAAATTAAACATCAACTTGAATTATATATTGCATTGAAACATAATTTACAGTATCTGATTGACTAGAGACTGATGGTCAGAACATGAAGGAGACTGCACCCCTTTGTATTCTGCAATCCCCTTTCCTCTACCCTTTAAAATTTGAGTAAGGGACAAGATGAAAGTTACAAGAAAATAATTTGAATTATACACATGTTTGTAACTTAAATTGTTTGGATGAGGGAACTAGCATATGTACCACAAAGACATCATGTTGGATAGTAGTTGGATGCTGAACCATCAAGGAAGTGGAACAAAGTGAATCCATAAATTCAATCCTCTACATGGAGCAACAAAAAAGAAACTAGCATTACTCAATTGATTATTTTATATGTACATGAATTAAGTATTATTACTTAACGACGTATAATGAAAAATTGAAGTACATCAATATACATGTTGTGTTGATGGTGACCTGCATCTCTCATACAAATCATAACATGAGCCTCAATCACTTAAAGAATATGAAACTAGAATCTCATGGTCAAGCACCCGAATAATCAACTTTTCCACACATGGTAACTCAAGTGTTGTAGGTATAGGGGGTGGTATGGACCTCTCCTCGTGAATGGAAATGTTAGCACTACCCAATGCAATGCACATCGTGCCTTCCATCAAATCACATGTCCAAATCCAAGATGCACTGGCTTTGCGATGTCATCAAAATAGAGCACACCCAACTAGGGATAGCAATTAGTGGAAGAGGAGAGGTGTAGCATTTGTGTCTTTATGAGCCCCTAAACACTCATAATTGCATCCCCGTTCGATGCCATAAAAATATGATGATGTACTTGTGTAATTGGGATGCATGACTAACAAAAAATCTTCATTAATATGTTTGGTGAAGTACAATGAGACCTAGTGATGGTGGGGTAACATTCCCCATGATCCATTAAACCTATCATAAATGTGAGGCACCACAACCTCAAACCTGAACTCCTGTAGTTAGAGAGTTTTTTTAGTGATTGTGATCAGGAGGGATTTCAAGCAAAGTTCCCTTGAAATCCTTTCCTTTTGTCAATACCTAATACTTGGTCCCTCCTCCTGTGGAAAGTAGTCTTCCACATATCACTAAGATGACACACCCTTTGGTGGATGTCCAACAACTAATCAACCACAAAGATCATCATGGAAACCAACTGTCTGGATGGGAACTCAAGGTACATCTTCGCTAACTTGATTCCAAAACAATCATGTTGTGATCTAATCTCATCAATCATGATATTGGTCATCTCATCCTCCCAATGAGGTTGAGAAGCAAGATTATCAACACCTGATAGATAGATAAAAAATATATCAGTCAAAGAAAAAAATATCAATACAAAATAAATATATTGATAGTTGAAAAAAAATATTAATATGAATTTAATGTACTTGCATCATGTAGAACCTCCTCATTGTGATGTAAGCGGGTTAGTAGAGCATGGACACTCTATTAGATGCTAATAAGGATGTTGTTGTATGCACACTCACCAAACGACCTAACTGGAAGGGTTCCTATGAAAGTAGAAATAAACAACAATTAATAATTAAATCTACATGTATACAATAATTTTGATGGAAAATGAAAGCTAGCAGGCATAAAGTTCTCTTCTTCATCCTGAAATTTTGATTAAAATCCCCTTCCGCAATATTGTCTTTCCGCAACTCATTCCTTCTGCAACTCTGCCTTTTCGCAATTTCTCTTCTGTAACTTCCTTTCCACAATGCCTTTTCCACAAGGCCCTTTCTACAAGACCCTTTTCCGCAATTGCGGATGGCAGGTTTACAAAATTTCATAACTGAGCTTTCGCAAACTTTGCGAATGCAAATATTCCTTCCCACTTTCCAAAGTTGGGCTCTCGCAATTCGGTTTTTTCGAACCGTCGATTCTTTGTGGCCTCGTTCTTGACTATCGATCTGTTGCAGTTTACGGAAATTGATCTATTGTTGCGAATCTGCATTCTTCCATTTTGGGACTTAACCACAACCATCGATCTACTTAATTTTCACAGACTTTGACTCAGATTGAGAGAGTCAAATGGATTGATCAATTCATTGTGCAGAATTTTATCACTACCTTTGTGAATTATTCAATGGACTATTAGAGTGTAAAATCATGCATGTTGAGAATGTAAATTCATGTTTCTAGTTATTGAGAGAAGACATTCCGTATACAAAAAATTATGTAGATATTTTAAAATATGTTCTTCATTCAATCAACAACTAGCACACTTACATGTCCTTCTCAATCACTCTTGCACACACACTCACTCTCCTCTCCTCTCCTCTATTCTATGCTTCTCACACTTAGATCAATTACAATTAAATAGGAGTAAAACAAAACTATAAAATCCACAACAACGGGATCTGAACGCCTACGAAAAGTAAATATATAACAATTCCTATCCTCAAACAATATCTTACAAGATTCGAGGACGACAGTGGAAAATTGCTAGTTATTACAATCAAAAGAAATCCTAACAACTAAACCTATCCTTCTAGAATTGATTACATGGAAACGTAAGAATAGCATTGATTGCTTATTCAGCAAACAGAGGACTTTGTCTCGATGTTACTACATCATACTCTGGGGGAAGAAAATAATTCTTCAATAGATCTTCAAGTTGTACATTGTACTTGGAAATCTCTAATTCTGCCATCCATGATGCATCTTCAGAAGGTTGATCCTTCCACTTGACCAAATACTAAAAAATATTCTTTGTCTCTTGCCTTCTTTGAAGCCCTTTTGTCAAGGATAGCTTCAATCTGTGGTTGTTCTTTCTGTGGTAACTATCCTTTCCAATCTATAAATGAATCATATTCACTTGAAGTTGTTTCTATCTGAATACGTGAATCTTTAAAAGAATGTATATCCGAAACATTACAAATTGGAGAAATTTGAAGATCAAAAGGAAGTTCTATTTCATTTGCATGATTTGTAGAAAACTTCCTTAAAATTTTACAAGGTCCAATATTCTTGAGATTCAATTTATTGTAGGTTCCCTTAGGAAACCTCTCTTTCCTAAGATAGTCCATTACTAAATCTCCAACCTGAAAATCAACTTCTCTTCTTCTTAAATATCCTCTTTGTTTGTATTTTCCTGCACTTTCCTACAATTTCTTCTTGACATTCTCTTGTAGCTCATTCATACTCGATGCAAAATATTCACCATCTACACTTCTTCTTTCTTGTCCTCACAAATTTCTAAGTTCATAGACTCCCCTCAGGTGTATACCGTATACAATCTGAATCGGACTCATACATGTACTTCTGTTAGGTGAATCATTATAAGCAAGCTCAGCTTGAGTAAGAGATAAATCCCATTGCTTCGTATTTTCATAGACAAGACTTCTCAGTATGTTTCCCAATATTATGTTCACCACTTTAGTTTGACCATCAGTTTGAGGATGATAAGCATAGCTAAAACTAATATTGGTACCCAATTTCTTCCATATAGTTCTCTAAAAATGACCAATAAATTTAGTATACCCATCAGACACAATGCTTAAAGGTAAACCATGCAAATTTACAATTTCTGAAAATAACAAGTTGGAAATGTTTGTTGCATCATTGGTCTTCTTTCAACCAATAAAATGAGCCATTTTTGAAAACCTATCCACTACAACATAAATAGAATCATTTCCCCTATGAGTTCTAGTCAATCTAGAACAAAATCCATACTGATGTAATCCCAAGGTCTAGTTGGAATAGTTAGGGGTTGATTCAATCCAATATTTTGTCTCCTCCATTTTGCATGCTGCCATATTCTGCATCCCTCAAAAAACTTCTTTACATCATGTTGCATTCCTGGACAAAAATAAAAATTACTCACCTGAGAAAATGTTTTATCTTGTCCAAAATGTCTTGAAAACTCTCCACTATGTTTCTCCTGTATCAAATTTTCTCTCATAGAACATTTTGGAATACACAAGTGATTATTTTTTAACATCAATCCTTCCTATAAAAAATATCCCAACCATTGGATTCTATTATGGGAAACTGGATTCTCACGGGAGGCATATACATCTTTGAAATCCACATCTTCCTTATACATATCAACCAAATTTTCAAATCTCAAAGTATTGACCTTAACTTCTTGCAAGATCAAACTTACTCTGCTTAAAGCATCAACAACTTTATTAGATTTTCCACTTGTATGCTTGATCACAAAGGTAAAGTTATGCAAAAATTCCACCCACTTAGCATGTTTCTAATTCAATTTAGGTAGACTATTTATAAACTGCAAAGCATGATTATCAGAATATAATACAAACTCTTTGGGCATCAAGTAATGTCTCCATTTCTTGAGATCCTGTACAACAACATATAACTCGTCATATGAGGAATATTTTTTTTTTCCTCATTTATCTTCTCACTGAATTATGCTACTAGACTCTATTCTTGACTCAGAACAACCCCTCTTGTTGTTCCACTAACATCCGTCTCTACCTGAAAACCCTTATCAAAACTTGGCAAAGCTAGAACATGCTTCTCAGTGATCTTCTTCTTCAACAAATTGAAATTTCATCCAGCTTCTTCTGTCCACTTGAAAGGTTGTCTACTTTCCTTGAAAGTGTCTATCATAGGTGCACAAATTTGACTAAAATTATTGATGATTTTTCTATAAAAACTTGCAAGATCACGAAAACTTCTTACCTCATATGCATTCCTTGGAACTGGCCAACACAAAATTGCTTACACCTTATATGGATCCATCTTCAACCCTTATTTTGAAACTACGAATCCCAAGTAGATCAATTATGTCTTCAGGAAACTGCACTTTTTCAGATTTATCAGTAGCTTCTCCTTTTGCAAGGTTTTCAACACTAACATAAGATGTCTCAAATGTTCTTCTCTATTCTAACTAAAAATCATAATATCATTTAGATACACTATCAGAAATTTTCTAGTGTATTCCTTCAAAACTTCATTCATCAATCTCATAAAAGTACTAGGTGCATTAGTAAGCCCAAATGGCATTACTAACCTTTCATACAATCCATCATTAGTCTTGAATGCAATATTCCATTCTTCCCATTCTCTTATTATTATTTGATGATAACCACATTTCAAATTTATCTTTGAGAAATACCTTGAACCACTTAGACAATCCATCAAATCATCAATGTAGGGTAAAGGAAACCTCTACCTGATAGTGATATTATTAATTTCTTTGGATTCAGTGCACATACGCCATCCACCATCCTTCATTGGGATAAGTACAGTGGGTACCGCACAAGGACTCAAACCCTCTTTCACCAACCCTTTATCTAACAGCTCTTGAACCCGTTTTTTGATCTCTTCATTCTCTTGAGAAGTTAATCTGTAAGCTTCCTTATTTGGTAAACTTGCATCATGTATTAATTCAATGTGATAACTAAGACTTCTCACATGAGGTAAATCATTTGGTAATTCATCCACAATGATATCAGTATATTCATCAAGAAAAATTCTAACTTTAGTAGAAAAATCAATAAATTTGTAGAAGTTAAAATTACCTTTGGTTTATGAACAAGAGAAAATGTAGCTCATCCTCCTTCCTAACCTCTTGTAATAGTTCCTTCCCAGTCATCAGCAAAAAATTCTAGCTTGAACCTTCTGGAACTGATTCATCCTCCAATGGTGACAATGTATGTCTTCTTCCATCCTTTTCCAGAGAATAAGTGTTCTTTCTCCCATAATGAACAACTTTTCTGTCATATTTCCATGGCCTCCCTAAGCATATATGGCACACGTCCATAGGAATTATATCACATAATACCACAGTTTTATAAGTACCAATTTGAAACTCCACATTGCACTGCTCATTCACCAAGAGATGATGTCCTTTCTACAACCAGAACACTTAATAAGGAGCTCGACGTTTCATCCTCTCCAATCCCAACTTTTCTACCATCTCTATGGAGACCAAATTATTTGTACTACCACTATTAATGACTATATTACAACACTTACCTTGTGACTTGCGTTTAGTCTTGAATAGACTCTTTCTCTGGTATGGTTCATGCACTTTATTCTCTGTCTTTACCAAAACTCTTTTCAGCATAAGAGATTATCCTTCCTTAGGGGGATTACTCACCTCTGCTTCTTCATTAGACTCCTCACGAGCCTCAGCAATATTTTCATTGCTATGAGCTGCAAGCTTATTCATTAGGAACTCCCATGACATTTGTCCAAATTCTCCACATGTATAACACTTCACCTCTCTATTTCTACCTCTTCCTCTACCTCCTATGGATCCTACTCTTTGGGGTGTGCGACTACTAGATCCTTCTGCTTCATATTTAGAGGTCTAAAACTTACTTCCTCTGTTTGGGGATCCTCTGACTAAACCTATCCCTCGACTCTTCTAGTTATGTCTTCTTAGTAGCTTTTATTCTACCCTTAAGGTTGATTGATAATCATCTTCGACATTCTTAAAATTCAACAAACTAATCTCATATTGTATCTCAAATCTCAGTCCATTTATATATATGGCTACTCTTTCTATGTTCCCTCTTGTCTGTCCAGCTCTAATACTCAGCTTAAAGAAATATTCAGTATATTCTTTAACAATCATACCTTTTTGTCTAATATTCTGTAGTTGTCTAATGAGATTCGATTGATAATCCTTAGGCATAAATTGACTTTTAATTTTATATAACATTTTATCCCAATATTTGATTTTAGACTTACCTCTTCTTTCTTTGTGAATCTGAAGTTCATCCCACCAGATAGTTGCATTCCCTTTCAGTTTAGTCGTTGCATATCTCACCTTCTTTTTATCTTCAATATCTTCAAATTCAAAATACTTGTTTAAAGCATTGATCTAGTCCATGAGTTCTTCAACATTAAGATTACCTTCATACATAGGGACTTCAACTCTGGTTCTGTTACTAGCCTTCATCAACATATTCATTAATTTTACTTCTTCAACAACCTCTTCTTGCTCGACTTCAGAGGATTCTTCTTCATCACTGGTGTTTGTATTCTCAAAATTATTTCGCTCCATAGCTTCCATTCTAGATTGAATTTCTCTTAATTCCCTTAGTGTGTCTTTCTCCATAGATTTTCTTCCTCGACCACGTCCTACAGAAACTGCACGTGCTCGTCCCCATCTCTCCATCATTCTTCTACAGGCTATGATAAGCTCTGATACCAAAAATGATGGAAAATGAAAGCTAGCAGGCCTAAAGTTCTCTTCTTCAGCCTGAAATGTTGATTAAAATCTCCTTCCACAAAATTGATTCTGTAATACTGTCTTTCCGCAGCTCAATCCTTCCGCAACTCTACCTTTCTGCAACTTCCTTTTCGCAAGGTGTTTTCCGCAAGACCTTTTCCACAAGGTCCTTTCTGCAAGACCCTTTTCCGCAATTGCAAATGGTGGGTTCAAAAAATTTCATAATTGAGATTCCTCAAACTTTGTGGCTGCAATGGTCCTTTGCGCATGCAGATCCTCCTTCCCACTTTCCAAATTTTGGCTTCCACAATTCAGTTTTTCTGAACAGTAAATTCTTTGCAGCCTCATTTTCGACCATTGATCTGTTGCAGTTTACAGATCTTCATATATTGTTGTGGATTTGCACTCTTCCATTGCAGGACATAACCACAACCATCGATCTACTAAATTTTCACGGACTTTGACTCAGATTGATACAGTCGAATGGATTGATCAATTCACTATGAAGAATTTTATCACTACTTTTAAGCATTCTTCAAAGGATTGTTAGAGTACAAAATCATGCACATCGAGAATGTAAATTTGTGTTTTTGGTTATCGAGAGAAGACATTATGTATACAAACAATTACACATAGATTTAAACTATGTTCTTCATTCAATCAACAACCACCACACTTATTTCTCTTTCTCACTCACTCTTGCACACACACACAGACTCACTCTACTCTCCTCTCTTATTTTCTCTTCCTCTCACACTTAGATCAGTTACAATTAAATAAGAGTAAAACAAACCTGCCAGATCCACAACAACAGGATTTGAACGCCTAAGAAAAGTAAATCTCTAACAAGCCCTATCCTCGAAAAATATCTCACAATATTTGAGGACGATAGTGGAAAATTTCCAGTTATTACAATCAAAAGAAATCCTAGCAACTAACCATGTCCTTCTATAATTGATTACATGGAAATGCAAGAACATCATTGTCTGCTTATTCAACAAACATAGGACTTTGTCTCGATGCTCCTGCATCAAATTTACTTAGATATATGTAAATAAATAAAAACATTTAATTATATGTAAATAGATAACATATGAGTCCAATTGCGATGTGAGGGGTGTGCCGCAACACCAAACTTTCTTGATGATCATGATTAGCAAAGGGAAGAATCTCACTTTGGAGAATGATCTGCATGAAACAATGAAGAAAAAAAATATATGCCATCCTTTGCATACAATGATAAGAAAAAACATGATGATGATGATGATGATGATCTAGTGATGGTGATCAAGTGTTGTAGGATGCCCCTGCTCCACATTTTCTAGAGTTGATACTGGCTAGCATGATAAATAATCATAATTAAATTAAAATTAAAAAATAAATGCATGGTAATCATAATTAATATGTAATTAAAGTAGAGTGATATTGCACATGATAAATACATTTCAATAATAAAATGAAGCAACATCGTAAATAAATCCTTAAGTTAAAAAAAAATCCTAATGAATACACAATAAATTTATGTAATTTATTATAGAATAAAAATATATTCCAACTAAATATAATAATAGAATTGACAATTTCAAAAGTACATAAATTGCTCAATACGTTGACGTTCGAAATATATCTTTTATAGTTTTATTGAATTGCACGTGTTACTGTAAGCTCATAAGTAAGTAAGTAAGTAAGTAAGTATATGTGTGTGTGTGTGTGTGTACATATTTAGTATATGTGTAAGTTATGGATTTTTTTCAATCCTCTATGAATTGTTGAAGGACTAAAAAAAATTGATAGCATTTATCCTTACCAATACATAATAGAAAATAAAAATGACGTCATAATGTTGTCGGTTTATGGTGGTTGTTGGTTTATGGGTAATTGAAATAAACTAATTCTAACTTTAAAAAAAATACTTTTTTTAAAACTAAACCTAAGTACAAAAACATATATAATGAAAATTACTAGTTGTAATTTACAAAAACAGATCATTTTTAAAAACCAAATCTAAATACAATTAAAATTACTATAAAAAATGTTTCAATTGATGCAAATATTTTTGTATTTTTAAACTAGTTTATAAAAAAATCACAAAAATTACTAAAAACAAAAAAAACAAATTCAATCATCTGAAAGAATTGATTTTTAGGAGTTTTGAATTTCATACCTATAATAAACAAAAAATTCGTAAAAATTTAAAAAATTTCAAGTGACATAAAATGTCTAAAGTCCCTGCTAAGTAACTGCTGATGGTTGGCGGAAAATGAAACAGTTTTAAAAAAAAAACATGGGATCACTTCTTTAAAAGACCCTGTGAACTAATAGGTGTAATCTTTAAAACCTGTGTTAGTGCTATTAATGACGTAACAGTTGTAATTCTATCAGAGTTAGAAAAGGACTTGCATTTTGCTGCTGCTAGATATCCTGATGATTAACTTTTGTCAAGTAGGTAAGAATTCTTGTATGAGATCAGGGCTTACTTAGTGTTCAGCTAACTCAATTGGACCACTGGTTCCTTACAGGTTTAGCAGGTAAGCGTAAGATCCAGTAGGGTGTTATTTAAATTCACGTCGAGAAGCTACTTCCCTAGCATAATTAAGATGCTAGTTTTAGAAAAATTTTAATATACTGCTTGTCTTCAAGGAGGTAATGTTGGTCTCAAATTCTTTTATTATCAAAACTCTGTACTGATGTTCACACAATCTACATATGCATGGGTTAAAACTTTGCAAGAACAAGTACTTTCCAAAGTTCCTCCAAACGACTGAATGTTATACTTTAAAGGTCTAAGAACACTGTTATTTTTGTTTACCATAATGGTTATTCATTTAAATTTCGTAGAGAGAAAATAGCTCACAGCTACCTTCACTTCAGGACTCTATAACGTCCTTCTCCCAATGAATGATCAAGTTACTTATGCTTTTAAATATAATCATCATTAAGTTGTTAGAGTTTTGTTAGGATTTCTTTGACATTATTGGTCTCCAGTTAACCGATCACTCCTTCAAAATATAACTCAAGGCTACAATTCCAAGAGTCTATAGCTCTCCTTTTACTATGGTTATAAGTTATAATATGTCACTCTTACAAATTTTTACCAAACCTAGTTATTACACATAACTATCCAACTTGATTGATTAACAAAGATAACTTCTAGGATAATCGAAGTATCAAAGTTATAACCTATAGTTGATATCCTAGCATCAATACACCATGGTAATATCAAAATTATGGCAATCATAAACAATGTATGGTTTTTAATGATTATTGGTTTGATTGTAAATCACTTTGCTGCAGCGTTGACTATGGAACTCTACCCACGATGGAGAGATTATTTGGAAAGACATGTGGTTAAGTTTCATCCACTCGTGGGTTGACTTATAACTCCAAACCCTACGCAATTTCTTTGCATACCGAGGGTTCCTCCTTCTTGTTGGTCGAGCTAAGAGCTCACGGCCATTGGAGACCTATAACCACCTTCGAGTTTGGCATTTTACTTCCATATTCTACGCTGTGACTATTGAGAGAGGTTGTTAGTGGTTTTGGTCTTTCTAATGGTTGAATTATTTACAACAAGAGTGGATATTGGCTTTTCTTCATGGCTTGAGGGTTGTGCTTGTATTGAACCTGCAACTGAACAATCAAAGCTTCAGCTAGGAGTATACCTTCCTTTGGTTGAGTTGATTTTCTTGTTTTTCCTTCGCAATGGTGACTCAAAGTCTTCCTGTCCTTCGACACGGTGCCAATATGACCTAGGGTGTCCATTTCTCCTTAGCTTCAACTCGAAACTATAGCAGGTAAAGACTTACACTCAAATCGATTTTAGATTAATTTTCTTATAAGGGTTTTACAAATTTTAAAATGGATTTGTAATGATAAGGATTGGTACTTACAGGCCCTTCTCTCAATTCCATCTCTATCGGTGAAAGCGAGCTTACCCTTCAGTTTCACTCGAGCATACAAAAATGGTAAGCCTCGGTTGCATACGAGGGTTTCATCCTGCACATTGTTGTGGTTGTTGGAAGTTGGTTCTTGTGGTTGAAAAGGCACGGCCTTCGTTACCTATTAGATTAAGGTTTCAATGCTTGTTTGTTTTTCTGTATAAGTTTCGAAACCCTTAGAGGGTACTTTGTGCAAGGATGATGAAGGCTCTGGTAGCCATGATGGAAACTGGTTTTTATTTACGTCTCTGCCTTTACGGCCTGAACAATGTAACTTATTTTATTATTTTCTATAGATCTTAGCTCTAAGCCCTACGAGGCTGTCGACCTCTGTCTGGTTTATATTTTGTTTTTAAACTAGTTTTTAAGAGATAAGAAAATATTGTTAATTAGTCAGGATTGTAAAAGGATTAAGGGTTGTTTTTTACCTGTCCGTGATGTATGGTTATGGTTCAATAATACTTACTTTGTATAGTTCAGTTTTTAACAGGCCTAAACCTCGACTTTGAATTTTAAGGCTATAAGCCATTGCTTCTTAATCAATTTTGTTTTAACAAATTATTGTTGTATTATTTTAATTATTTATCATGCAATTTAATGATTTTATAGTGCGAGCATTTATGTAAATTTTACTATGTTAAGAGTACTATTATTACTCTTTCTGGCTCGTAAGGGTGATATTTAAATATACCCTACAGTTCGATAATAGCATAATTTTTACATGGTAATTTCTTAGCTCTGTTTATTTAATTTTCCTTTAATGATTTTTACAGCTGTTTTGAATTTTCATAAAAGAAGGATTAGGGTAATTACTACAAACTTGAGAATAGGATATGTTTATCTTCCAATAACCTAGGTGGTTCTATTTAGATTACAGTAGAACCTTCTGTCTTAAATCGGAGACACATATTGTCTGGAATCAAATGTTAGAAGATTGTTTTGAAAAATTATCTTAACCTAAACCCTAGATGATAGTTTGTTTACTATACCTATGCTTATTTAATAAACTGTAAGTTTTGTGTTTTGCAAAGAATACTAGCATTAAAAATAGTTCTATAATTAATATGATTACTAAATGTTTTTACATACCTATGCTCAGTTCTTATCTGAAGTAAATACATTTAATACATACATTATTTACTACTTCTTTGCATAATAAATCATAAGCAAACTAGAGCAAAATTTAGCTATGTTTTTCATTTAGAGTAAAAAGAATCATCATATCTACCTAAACACCCAGCTGTACTAGAGTACTTCTTGAGCCAGGCATGGAAAAATATAGTATGGAATTCTAATTCTATTTATTTCTCATTTTGCATATTTACTACTATTTCTAACACAATCTGCAAATTACTAAGTCCAACATTACACAGTTACTCCTTTCTTCATAAACCCTAATTAAATACTAACATGCCTATATTTAAAAACTAGTAACCATTTTACTGAAGACAGTAAATAAATATAATAACATGAAAACAAATAGAAATTGTCAATGGTAAGGCGACAACAACTTAAGGAGGTTGTTCCTCCCAACCAACTCCTGGAGGAAGCTTAGACTGCACTTCCTCAGGACCCCCGAGCCTATTCCTGGTCCTCTTGGTAAAGTACTAGGTGAAGGATATGTCCTTAAGACCTTCTGTCACCTAACTGGTCTAATTAACTCAGTAATTCAAATCTTCTCGCAGTAGTAAGAACTTCAGCCTAATAGCTGCGATAAGTTCAGTCTCAACAGTTAACCCCTCAAACTCACTTCAGTAATCCCCTCCATTGAATTTCTCATGAGTAAATTCATTCACCCTGAATGATCACCTCTCAAAATGAGCAACCTCAACTGTCTTCAATGGAAAATTTTATAGAGATGCCTAGGTCTTCTGGGTCGGTTTTCATTTAGTGAGCCACCTGCAACAGTTGGAAGTAGTTTGAGGATGATGCCACTTGTCAGTGTACTCTCCACCCAATGTCCTCCACCAAGTGACCAGTAAACACTCTTTTAACAGCTTCCCTAAGTTGTTGTCTCATCATTTATTTATTTATAAATAAAATATTCTGAATTACATTAATTATTCTTGACCCACTTGGTCATCAATTACAAACTTAGCATAAAATATAACACAATGTTCCTCAAATAACATTAAATTGTTTTTTTACAAATTGGGGCATGTGAAAATACCTCTTGGTGTGGAGGCCATGGTAACAATAGGTGATGAAATGTTGTCCTCTCGTAACCCTCGTTCGAATGTTATAGTCCTCGATCAAGATTTGTTGCAAACACTCGCTCGAGCTCTTATGGAACAGTCACGGTGAAATAAGTTGTAGGTTGTTGTTGTTCTATTTTTATAACAATTACATGAGCTAAATCAATATTTTAATCCCACAACTAAAAAATATCCCACGGACTTATATTTTCAAATTTTCAATGTACACGAAAGCTCAATCAAGATTAGAAGCTTGATCAATCCTAGAACCTCGATCGAGATCTTGAGCTTGATCGAGTGTTTGATTAACCCTTGATTGAGTTATGGAGATTGATTGATGGTTTTAATAACCCTCAAACCATATTCAAGGGAACACCCACATGTATTATGGAATGTCATCTTCCATACTTCTAGCTAGATAATAGAGATGAAGGATACCCATCGAGCACATGTTGTGATATTATGAAATATTGTAAAGTTGTGATATAAAGCATATGTGGGTGGTGCTCAATATTGTAAGAGTAGAATCCTTGTGGAGAATAAGAATATCAAGAATTCCTATGGATGTTTCCCCACATAAAATTGCCATTCTCTCTTTTCTCTTTCCATTCATGTCTTGAACATAGATAATTTTAGGGGTGAATTTTTAGCCCAGTGGGCTTTTTTCCATGTTTTTCTCCCAAAAAAGATTCAAAATTTTGCATTTTTTGAAGCCCTATTTCACCCAATTTTGATGGGGTAAAAAATTTTCACCCTAAAAATCGCCAAATTATTATATAAACGATATAAAATCCTTGGAAATTAAAATATTTTTTTAAAAATATCACCAATCATTTTATAGTTGGTGTTTTAAGAATTGGTAATATTCGCCACCATTTATACACTTTTAAATAAATATGATTCCTTAAAATCATTCCTGGTCTTGAACTTGTTGTTGCTTATTTGGCCTTTGTGTTGATAGGATATTAAAATAGTAAGATTGGTGTTATTGATTTACATATTAGTAAATTTATTGTTATGTGTTAATACATATTCTCAATAATATAACAACCACCATGACACAAATACAACAATAAAAAATCATATAAATTTGAATTCGAATGAGAGTAAAACACCTCGAAACTTCAATGAAGAAGGGAAAGAGCACAAACTTAACTTCCATAGATGTGTTAAGAATTGGGTCCCATGTCATATATGTGAAACCAATCACGTATAGTATTGTAGAAATATACATGAAAATGGAGTAAGTTTTATCTAATAAAAACCTGATATGATCTAACATAGATAGAAATTAATTAAAGGTGACACTGAAAGCAATCGCATGTACTATCCATATAGAAGAAAGAAGGGATTGTAATATAGTTAAAATCTTAAAAAAACAAGTGCAAAATGCCTATTATGTAAACTTGAAAGGAAGAAGAATCAAGGGACAGTAATAAATTTATAGGCCAAACAGAAGATGTGAAAGCACCTATAATAAAGTATACTCGACCTCATCTAAGGAACCTTGGTAATAGCTAAAATATTTATTATTAGTTATGCTCTTAAAATATTTATTATGCAAAACCCATGATATCACCTTTGTCAATTCTAAAAAGTATGTAACAAATGATAATAAAACTCAAGTGAAGCATAAACTATAAAAATATCCATATTCTCATATATTCTAGAAGTACAAACAATTTCATGAATATCAATTATAAAAATAACTAAATTTTTTTGCATGCCCTAAGAAGGAACCCATTATTGAGATCACTAATGGTCAACAAGTCAAAGAATATAAAGATTCCATAATGTTTGTGTACCTATAGAGATATTGGAACAACAAATTGGACTTTGTGCTTTATTACTTATTGGAACTTTTTGCTTTATTACTCATAATGTTTTTGTACCTATACAAAAATTGGAACAACAAAATTGGCTTTGTGCTTTATTACTCTTTAAAATGGAACTTTGTGCTTTATTACTTATTAAAATGGGATTATGTTGGTCATAATGTTTTTGTACCTGTACAAAAATGGGAACAACAAATTGGACTTTGTGTTTTATTACTTTTTTTTGTTGGTAGAGTGGTGAAACCCTCCTGACTAGCAGGTTTGTCATTGGCTAAGAAACCACGAAGCAGGGGCATCTAAGTCGTCAAAATCATCCAGGGATCGTACCCGACATGGACCGCACCAACCCTTAACATGGTTGAAGTTTTTGGTATCCAACGGGATTAGAACCGGCAATCTTCCAGCTTAGAGACATACCCCGCCACCAACTGTTTTACATCCCGTAGATCTTTGTACTTTATTACTTATTAAAATAGAACTTTATGCTTTATTACTTATTAAAATAAGATTATATTGGGAACATAATGATGGATAGAATTGTAGGGATTGACACGCTCTTCAAGGTCATAAGAAACATAGGGAGCGAAGCGAAGGTTCTTGGAGAACGAGCGAGGGTTAACCCTGGTTAATGGAGTCTTCTTGATTTTCGAATAGTAATCGT
>LPNX011193921.1:116269-222296 GCA_001517045.1 Pseudotsuga menziesii | reverse complement strand
ACAGGAGTATCAACTTCTGGATACACTATGAGTCTTGGATCAGCAGTTGTCTCATGGAGATCACGCAAACAGTCAGTTCCGGCAGATTCAACAACAGAAGCATAATATGTGGTTGTAGCTGAAGCAACGAAAGAAATAGTATGGCTCAGGAAGATACTTGAAGATTTGCAAGAAAAACAAGAGAACTCCACTCCATTGTTGGTCGACAATACTTCTGCAATCAAGCTGGCTAAGAATCCTAGATTCCATGATCGAACCAAACACATCAACACAAAGTATCATTTGATTCGACATCATGTAGAGGATACCAAGGGGAGCAGGATCGACACTTTCACATTTGTCCTGGGATATTTATGTTATCTTCAACAATTGCAATTACTTCTTTTAACAGAATACGGGATATGCAATATATTGACACAATACAGATAGCAATGAATAATGTATTAGCAGGGCTGAGTAACAGTACATTTACAGAGTTATAGAGCCGAATGAACAGTATAATACCAGAATGATTACAGACTCAAATATTATGACAGAAGAGCTGAAGCAGTTTCTGATCCCAGCTGATCACTCGAAGTGCAGAGGGAGAGCATACGCTACTTGGTCTTTTACAGACACATTACACTTGAGATTGCTTGCTTTTGATCCCAGCTGATCGCACTGAGGCGCAGAGGGAGAGCATACACCAGCGCTCGACACTTACAGACAGAATGCAACCTAAAGCTGAGCGGACTACTTGCTCAGACTTACACACTAAGAACTTGCAGAGCTCTCTAAGACTCGGGATGTGATCTCCGAATATGATGATCAACAATGAGCCCGAGGGGTTTATTTATAGCATCTCAGCCGGTGCAACCGGTGGATACTTACTGACAGTAACCAGTCATAAAGAGATCTGGTAACCAAAACTTACACTAACCAGTCATATCCGAATCATCGAGGTGGAAAGTGGAGACTACCACTTCGATTATCTCGTCCCTTAATTGGCCAGTGGCATTACGGGGACCCGAAGAATCATAATGACAGACCAACAACCAGACAGCATATAACAAAGTGGAGCATAGCTGGCCCACGACAGCATCTAAACTACTATTTACACAGCAGAGCTTGTCATTCGGCCCGCGACGGAATCATTGTGGGGCAATCCTGGCCCACTCAGGCTTCATGAGGCCCACCACTGCTTTCAATCGTATGGGTCACGGCCTTGAAGATACTCCCATATGTCGTCGTCTGGGGAGTCGTATCCTTGAGCATCTTGGACAGGAGAATCTGCTGGGACGTCATCGTCCGAGGGAAGTGAATATAGCCAGGGAGAGAAACAACATTGTACATTGGAACCCTGAAATATTTCGAGCGGTTCACATATGAACTCTCCAAGAAACTTTGACTCAACCTTGAATTCCAGAGGAATGTCACGAATAGTAACCCGTGACTCGATATGGTCGCCTTCCACATTTCTCCGTATGACTTTCTATTGAACATACATACGGTGCTCAAGTGGTTTGTAGGTACCTCCTTCAAAATGAAGCTTGAATTTGAACCAGAGTTCTCTCTGATTAGCGACTTGTAGATCTGGTTTCAAATGAAGGATAAAATTAGCTCTACAGTTTTCCCAATCAGTTCTAGGGCAGAACTTATCAAGGAAAACCTCTGTCCAACCCGACCATTTTGTATTAGCTGCTAAATTAGTTGGGTCAGCGAAGATAACAATAGTATCATTTTCTCTGCAGCATTGTAGAATAAGATTATAACTTGTCCAGGTAAGGTCACCTCTGCAGAGATCAATATACCAGCGATGGTCATGATCATCGTAGTCTGTCCACACCTCTGGGCAATCTCGGAGTTTTCCGGTGGCATCTGCAAAGCTAAAGAAAGCTTCTTTCTCCCATCTTTCAAGTATTGTCAGCTTCAAGGGAGATGACTGGATGTTCTTGATTAGTGTTAACTGCAGAAACCTTTTTGCTTCATCTACTGAAGCATACTCCAAAGATTCAATACGAACATTCCTGGGTAAAGCACCATCCTAGGGCAGGACAAACAATCCCTGGCTATCTAAATTGTCTTGCTGATATGTTGACCAAGGAGTTAGCAGAAGATTTAAAAGACCTTCAGCCAGCACTTAACATGTTTGATCCAGGAGAATCAAGTTCCGGTCCAGCTAGAAGGCGGATGAGAAGAGAAATGAAGAAAGAAGAAGATGTAGCAGCTCTTCATGTGTCTTTGGCTTTTCTGTTGCATCTTCTTCTTTCTTCATTTCTCTTCTCATTCGCCTTCTAGCTGGAACGGAACTTGATTCTCCTGGATCAAACATGTTAAGTCCTGGCTGAAGGTCTTTTAAATCTTCTGCTGACTCCCTGGTCAACATATCAGCAAGACAATTTAGATAGACAGGTTTATACACAATTTCATAATCAAAATTTGATAACCATATAAACCATTTTAAGATGCGGCTATTATTTTCAGCCATTACGGTTTCATTTTTTAACATTCCGGGCATAATTTTTAAATCGGTCCTGATAGTAAACTTGACCGGCTTAAGGAAGAGAATGAAATGTTGCACAGTCTTTTTGACTGCCAAAATTTCTTTATGGCTAGAGGGATAATTGAGTTCATCCTTTTTAAAAGATCCCGAACCGTAGCCACAAATGTATTCTTTCTGATCAATGGCCTCAAGCAAAACTCCACCCCATGTATGGGCAGATGCATCTGTTTCAATGATCAGTTTGCCTTTTCCGGTAGGCAAAGTTAATGCTGGCAGCTTCATAACTTTTTCTTTGATTCGTTTAACAGCTGCAGTCATTTCTTTTGACCATGCTGGCAGGTTCTTTCGAAGTCTGCTCTGCAGCAGAACTATATCTTTGGCTTGTCCCTGATAGAATGGTCTGATATAGTTGAGCGAACCAAGAAATCTCTGAAGTTGTGTTTTCTCTGAAATTATATTCGGAAATTTCTTGAAGCTCTGAAGAACATGGTTTTGGAGTACTACCATGCCTTTATTTATCTTTAATCCGAGAAATTCTATCTCGGTCTTTCCAATCTCCATTTTTGGTTCAGAGAGAACCAATCCATGTTTGTATACCAGATCATAAAAGATTTGCAGGTGTTTCAGATGTTCCTGCAAGCTATGAGAACAGATTAAGATATCGTCAATAAAAACTAATGTCCATGGATAATCTCTGAAAATATCTTCCATCTGTTTCTGAAACTCAGATGGAGCGTTGTTGATTCCGAAAGGGAGAACCTTCCACTGGTACAAACCATGTGGAACAACAAATGCAGTTTTAAATCTATCTTTAGCCTCAATGCCAATCTGATAGAAGCCTGATTTTAGATCGAACTTACTAAAGATAGTGTTACCTGTAATGCGCTGCAATAAACTGGATTTATCAGGTAAAGGATACCTGACTTTCTGAAGTACAACATTTAGTGGCTTGAAGTTTACCACTAACCTTGGTTTTCCTCTCTTTTGTTCTGAATGTTTGTTTGCTACAAAGGCGCGACATGCCCAAGGACTTTTTGAAGGTTCAATGAGCCCTTTCTCTAATAACTCTGCAATTTCCTGTTTGCAGAATGCTCTTTCAGAGGGCGTCATGATTCTTGCAGAAGCCTTCATAGGTTTAATTTTTTGAAGCGGATCATAAGGAAAAGTGACAAAATACTTCTCCCGCTTCCAGAACGCATTAGGACTATCAGAACAACAATCCTTTTTCAGCTTTTCAGAAATATCTTTCAACATTTTCTCACTATGTGTTTCTGAGTAAGCTATGGCTCTTTCCATTTTTGCTAGCCGAGGAATACTAGCATTTTCTGGTTCTATTATTGTCTGACATTTGACTTCGCTTGTAAATGATAAAGGAAGAATCACCTTCCTTCTGTTAATATAGCAAGTGAAAGTCATTTCATCATGATCTACTGTATAGGGATTGACCTGATGCAAGAAATCAGAACCTAACAAGCAATCATCTTTTAACTCATCCAGTCTGTAGAATGTGAGCTTGCTCTGGGCTTTACCGAAGACGACTGGAACAATCTCAGCTTTTCCCCTTATAGGTACTGGGGTACCATGGATAGCAGTTCCACTGCCAAATGTCTTTTCCCAGTAATAAAAGAGAAGTGCAAAACCTTTAGCAAGATTGACCTGGCATCCAGAATCAATCTGACAGGAAAGAGTGTAAGGCTTAAATTCCTGTAAATCAAACTTTATTTGTATATACAGTTTAGGACCTGACATTAAGAATAGACTAGGCTGATTATGTACAATCTGTTCTGTCTCTTCAGGAGTGTCTACAATTTATACTTCTCTGTCCATGGCTCCTTTAATAAACTTATTCACTTCTTCTTCTGAAGAATGTTCTTCTTCAGCGTCGAGTATCTTTACATGATCTCGGAGCTCACTGACTTCTGTACAAAGCTACTTTATTTGATGCTGCTTCTCTTTTATCATAGCTCTCAAAGTTTCTCGAGTTGAGAGTCTATATTGATGTTTGCTTTCATGTTTATCAGGATAAGCTTTATAGACAGTTGCTGGCTCATGAAAGGAGACTACTTTGGAGACAGGAGGATTACTTGGATTATCAAGCAATTTCTTCTTGCCTTTAAGCTGTTCAAGCAACAACTCTTTTTCTGTTCTTAGCTGTTCTCTTCGTTGATACTGATAGGGCTGTGTTTCAGCAAATGCTAAGTCAATAGCAGCTATCTGTTTTTCTAAGTCATAATGCTGCTGTGGAAAGGATATCATATACAGAGAGAAGTTGAACTCATGAGGCTGAAAGGTATGTACAGAGGAAGAAATAGAGGAATGGGGCGAACTGGGCAGATTACACCCCCCCAAATTTGGAACTTCGGAAGCATCGGTATCGGAAGCAGAATCCGACAGATCTGAGGAAGAGGTTGAGGAGGGACCAAATTTATTAAGCTCTGGAAGATCTTCAGAATTAGAATCATCAGGGAGATAAACAAATTCACCCGTAGGAGGCTTGGAAGAAGAAGAATAACGCCACCACTGGGGTTGTACTGAGGCACAAAATGCTGCAAGGCAAGGCTTATGTTTCTTTTTAGGGCATTTGCTTGCCCAATGGCCTTTGGCACCACAAAGGAAACAGGATTCCTTATCTGCTGGTTTTCGCCTTTTCTTGATATATTGTCTCCGAGGAGACGGTTTGGGAGTCCGATAAGATTTCTTCTGAGGCTTCTTCCTGCTAAACTTGACAGGTTTATCAGGATAGTGATATCTAGGATCACTTGAGAAGAAATGCTTTTTCTTATGCTTACTCCTACCTTCACAATGACATTTCTGATTCAGATGACCATGATTATGGGCACCACATCCCCAATTTGGCATCTGTGCAACCTTCTTGCAGAATGAAGGTGTAAACATATTCTGATGTCTTTTAAAATCTTTATCAATTCGCTTGGATAAACAGTGCTCCTGCCATGTTTCTTTGATATGATAATGGAGCTGAGCAATTGATAAATCCTTATAATTCAAACTTTTGTCCTTCATATATTTCTCTACGGCATCGGGAACATGACCTGGAAAGCTTCTTAGGTAATGCTTAAGATAAGCCGGGTCATTGGCTTTGCCTAATCTGATAAGCAATTTTTGCATGTAGCAGAAATATTCATCAGCTAAGGACAAATCACAAAGTCTAACAGACATATAAAGAGATGAGAGATGATCAGCATCGTCTTCATCATCTCCGCCATGAAACTGAGTTGCTAGAGATTTTAACAACTGCTGATCTGCATCGTCAGCACTCAAAATATCATCACGCACTCTTTGAGGCAGCCATCTCCACCATTCATTGGCCAATCCTGTAAGTCCGGTAATTAACAGGGTAGCAATCTGCTGGCCAGATATTTCTGGGTTTTGTGCTTTCTTTGACAAGGTCCAGTGAAATAACAAGTTTAATGAATCATGGATAGCATCCCTGGACTGACAGTCAATATTGATCACAGGGTGATCAGGCATCTAGGATATGATATTGTTAAAAGTATGGGAGCTGAAAGATAATGGAATCCGAGGACCTTGAGTAGGTTCTCTATCTGTCATTGGCTCATCAAACTCAATTTCTTTCTTAACTCCAGAGGACGATCCAAGTACATTAGTGCTTAACATACTTAAGTCTATGACGGGTTCAGACTGAGCTATAGGAGACTCGAGCTGAACTGCTGGAACTGACTCAGGTTCAGGAGGAACCAGACTTAAGATCTTTTGGATAGTCTTCTCTGAGAGGCAAGGAGGAAGACCTTTGATAGCTGTTACCCATTTTAAAATAATACGATATTCGACATCAGATTTGCCAAAATCATACTCAGGTCAATTATCTGTTTCTTCAGTATTCATCATCCCAAATGAAAAGCTACGTTCTAGCTTAGCCTTATCTTTTCTTTTATAACCTTCGGCGGCTAAAGCTAAAATATCAGGGCTAGGTTTAGTAACCTTTGTACCCAGAGTGGAGGCTTTCTTTGTCAACTCTTCCATTTTATTTATCCGAGTCATAATGTTCTCAGAGGCTCTTGTAATCATCTTTTTGATGGCTTCTGAGTCAGCAAGTAAATGCTGAACAAGTTCCAGCTTGGCACTAACTTCGGCTATTTTCTCTTTTTCCTCCTGCATACTAGCTTTTAAGGCTAGAATATCTTGGGCCATATCATCCAAGTTTTTGACAGTTAACCCATGCTGCAGGTTTCCCCAATTACTTAATCTTACTTCATCAGATGGTGTTTCTCCAACTTCTACCGTTTTCTGCGGCAGATATTCTCTCTTGGACAAACCATCTGGAGTATACTGTCTGAAAGGGATATTAGGTAGATTTCTACCCGAAAAATAAGACTTTCGTCCTTCCCTTTCTACTTCATAGGCTTCATTTTCTCTAGGAAGAGAAAACATACCCAATTGAGGGGATTTCTGTTGACGATGACGCCGGAGTATTTCTAATGTCTTTCGACATGCTAGACAATCTTTGTGCTGACCTTTGTGTTCTGTATCATGCAGGCCAGTAAATGACTCTGAAGAGTTGGATTCAGGAATAGAAGGAGTGGAGGATAGTTTTCGGTCGACTGCATAAGAGGAAGTAGATGCAGAACGAGATAAAGAAGGGTTTACATCCGCAAGGGAGAATCTTGGAAATGGAGTTACATTAGGCAACCTGAAAGAACTGTTTTGCCTATCAAAGGTAATTCGCTGTTGGTAGAAGGCTGTGAAGGCCGAAAAGAGAGTGCCTGAGTAAGTCCTTACGTAGGCCAAGCCGCTAGTGAGACATAGTTCCTTTTCAGATGGACCCAACGATGGATAGTGTTGCTCACACCCGTCTAGACTGTCAGCAAGCTGAAGACGGTACTGTTAGTTTAGCTGAACGCCGTTCTTCTTTCTCAAACTGCAGCACATCAGACCATGACTCCAGTGTCATTCACATAGATGAATTCAATCCTTCGCATGAATGGAAACTCCCTACTCTGCTTCCCAAAGAAATTTATAAACTTAAACTCTGGGAATATGTATCTGCACAGCATTTCCGCGTCTCTTCAGTTGATATTGCATTCACAAATGCCGATCAACCTGTTCATATCAACCTGCTTGAGCGTTCTCAAATTGATTGGGCTCGCAAGCAAGGTTATAAGTATGTGCACCTAGGTGCTATCCGGTTAGGTCTCAATCCTCTTGTTAGACCTTTCCTGAATGTTTCTTCCTTATGTGTAACCGTAGATACTAGGCATCTACATTTTGCTAATGCAATAATAGGTGGTTTTGCTTCCCCCTTGCATGATGGTCCTGCTTTCGGGACTATTTATCCTAAGTTTAGCATGAGTCTCTATGACCCCCACATATATGATCTCCTGAAGGCTTATATCCTTCCTCAAGGGTTTGACATGATGGATGGTTCCCGGATCATTCAGCTTAAAGCTGTCGTTATTCTTCGTTTCGGTAATGATACCTTACCTGCACTCCAATCTCCAGTTCACAATACCCCGTGCCTGCTCAGCGTGGTGGAAAAGGATAATTCCAAAAAGGCTCAGCCTGTGCTGTTTGAATGGACAGGCATAAAATATCCACAAGAATGGGAGTGTAAATATGATGAACTCCGAAACAGCGTGTTCCACAAATGATCAAGTTGCAGACATCTTCACCAAAGCGCTTGGACGAGAAAAGTTTGAAAGATTCAGAAACATGCTTGGACTTACGAACACCCCTTCGGATTAAGAGGGGGATTGTTAGAATATAATCCGTTAGGGATTATTGTAAATAAATAAAGAAAACTAAATAGTCAGGAAGCCGAAAAGGCTGGGCGGAAGGTGAAACACAACCGTCCCATGAAATTGTATAAATTTATGCATTTGGCTATCTAATATATTGAATCCGGAGTTATACCTAACAAAAATTAGGTGCAAAACTAGGCTCAAAACCTATCGCAAAATTTGATGCAAAACCTTGCGCATAACCAGGTGCAAAACCTGGTGCAAATTAAGTTGCAATTTGCGCTAGATTTAGAAAAAGGATGCAAAAATTGCCTAAAATAGCACCAACCCGTGAAATCGCGCCATTTTGTCCAAAAAATGAAGAAAAATACACTGAAAGATGGTCTAGATGCAAAAAAGGATGAAAAAAGAAACGCTAAATCTAGTTTTTGTTGTAGTGATTGTTTATCCCATCTAGTGCCAAGTATTTCCCAAAAAGGCATGCATTTACTATTGTTAAATAGGGAAGCATCCTCGAGTGCAGGAGTTGCACTCCTTGTGTTCCTAGGGGGTACTCCAAGGGGGATGTTCTCCCACGTCGCCTTTTGAAGGGAACGCATAGAAATGCATAAGGGAATACTCCATTCAAAAATGGAATTGTTTCCACCTAAAAAACGATTCTCTTGTGTTCCCTTGGACCAATTTTGACAATGTTGGTTGGGGAAAATAACAAAATTGAAAATACATTTTAACTTGATGCTTTATTCTTCTTGCCCCTTGTAAACACTGAATTGGATCTTATAATTATGAAAGTTAATATACAGTACATATTCATGGATATCATTTGGGGTGAGGTCAGTATTACAAAGTTCACCATTCGACGTATCGACAATTCATGAGTACATTACAAGGTGGAATGGTTAGTGGATCCATTCACACAAAATCAATGGTTGGTGGAGTGCCTTTAACGCTTGGCACATGGTTGTGGATATTTATTATTCAGATAGATTGTTGGATAGAGTTTGTATATAATTAAAACTAACCTTATCTTCATGAAAACTAACCTTATTTAATTCGCTGATATTTTCGATAGGCTTCTTTCCGAACTCTCTGTGATATATTCCCCAACACGATATCTGCAACATTGATCTAAAGACCTTAAAGAGATCATATTGAAATACCATACATAAAATTGTCAAAATAGTATTTAAGCATACCAAACAAAGGTGGGAAAAAATAGCAAAAATATACCTAGTGTGCTTCCACAACAATAACTTCCCATTCGTCTGCAAAAGCCTGGGTCATTTCCAACTGTTCATTCAGAGCAAGTACTTATGCATTAAGATGGTCCATCTCTTGATTAAATTTGTTTAGTTCACATTTAATACTTTCAATTGAATTGATCATCTGGTGATCTACCAGATAACTCATTTCAAGGAGCTCTTCCTCTAATCCTTCAATCACTTTCTGTTTCTCTTCCTTTTCCTCTTTTGCCGAAATTATCTTTGCTAATAGGTCTTCAATATCAGCTGCAAGCTGAGAGTTTTCATTGACACAGAGGCCAAAGTCTCCTTTAGTTTTTATCTACGTTTAGGCTGGTCACTTCGCTTACTTTCTCCATTAGTTCTATCTCTAGCCTTATATTATGAGACATAACTGTGTTGAGATCATTATTTGTTGCCAATAAATCTTCTTGAACCAATTTCAATCTTGCAGATGCCTCCTAAACTTCATCTTTTTGGTCCTTTGCTTTGGATGCATATTCTTGCAATAAACTCAAATCAAATTTCAAACCTTTCAAAATTTCCTCTTTCCACTGCAGTTCTGACATTAATACAACATTATGTGAAAACAAATATTTGAAGTTCAACTCAAGCAATTCAATTTTAGCTAAAAACATGATATTCCCATTCTCCTCAAGTTCATATACGTATTTAAGGAAATTTTCTATTACCAACAATTCATCAGCGCTCTCCATAGGAATTATAGAGAAAAATATGTCTTGCAAACTAGAACGTGTAGCCTCAAGTTTTTCAGCTATATCAGTGGAACAACAACTATCTTTTGTTAATTGCAGAGAAACAACGTGTACATGCTTCAAATAATCATCTCTAAGAGCTATCTGCTCAACTAATTATTGAAGTTTGTCATTTTGACTACTTAGAGTTTCTTTCATTGTTTCACTCTCTCTCTCCACTTCATAAAAGTGATTCAAAATGTCTTCCTTCTGCTGAAAGAGTCTAATCATTTCCACATCTCTCTCTTGCATATCTACAACATGTTTAGTATTTCCCCTTCGGATTTCTTCAATAAAATCATTGCTTTGTTGAAGCTCAAAAAATAATTTTTCATAGTTTTAACCTCTTTAGCAATATTCTCTCTTAACATCATGTGTTCCATCTCATAGGCATTCAATCTAGTGATTAAGTCCTCTCTCTCTTGGTGCTTGTGTTCAATCTCCTCTAAAATTTTGGAATGGGAAAGTTGAACTTGTAAGTGATTGCTTAGAGAATAGAAACGTATTAAGCAGCAGGATGTAGGTTAAATTGATAAATATAATAAAAAAATGATCCTTAGACACCTCTTTCTCTTTTCTCCAACCTTCTTTAGCATCCTTCATCCTCTTCTCCACCGCTCTAAGCAATTTATGCATCTCCAGCTGTAGTAGATCAAGTTCTTATTCTCTATGATTTACCTGATCTTGCAAATACTTGATGTCGGTAATAATGGATTCAATTGTATTTCTTCCATGTTCCTCATCCTTCCTCAATTCTTCATTTTCATGTATTGTTCTCTTCATCTCCAGCTCATCTTCCTTCAAGCTTGCCAGGGAAGCTTCCATTTCTTTTCTTACTGATAAAATAGTTTGTTTTTTATCAAAATGATTTTCTCTGATATTTTGAGATTCAAAACTCATTCTCTCCAGTTCTGACTTGATAACTTAATTTTCCACATCTTCCTTCAAATTAGACCATGGAATAGATTCTGAAACTTGTGTAACTTGTTGATTTTGAAGAAGTTCCACCTCTTTATATTTTTCAACAAGGGAAACATGCAGAAGATAAATCTTAGAGGAGAGCCCTTCTATTTCACTTCTTCAGTTTTCTTTAGAGTGTTCAAAATCATTAAGTAACATAGACAAAGCATCCACTTTATCCTCTGTTGATTGTAGCTTCAACTGAACTTCAGCTAATGTACCATGCAAAGATGAGAGATCCTTCTCTTTATTAGAAAATTATTGTCTTCCACCTATGTGCTACATTGTTCTTGCAAGAAAATCCCTTAATCACCTTGTTGTTAAAAAGGATCACAGTAGTTTAACACTAATTATGGAAATGCCAGCTTGGAACACACAAGATTATGAGAGACATAAAGCAAGTAAATTAAATAAAAAATGATGTTAGCAGCTGTTTGAATTGAAACAAAATCATGGACTACATGTCTACCTTTCAAAAGATCAATTGCTTGTAATGCACTTGACCTTCACATTCCCCCCGGATCCATTCCTCCTCCCTTGCTAGTGTCTGGCTTGACAAGACTCACTGCTTACCATGGCAATGAAATGACTATTTCCAGCCAGTTGTCCCTGTGATTCTCTTCACCTAAAATCATCCTCTCCATTGAGAAGTTGTGATACAAGAGCCCTAAAGTGGCCCTCTAGTATGGACCTCATAGCCTTGCTATACTCCTCACTTGATCTCTCTTTACTCTTGTATTCACTGTCACTAAATATTCTAGTAAAATGGGGAAAACCCCAACTACTGTCATCATCAAACACACCAATCTCATTTTCATCTTGTTCGTCTTTTGGCTCAGGCACAATCCATATATCAATGATTTTCGCTATGTCCACTGACTGCTCTAAATATGGACCTTGTGTGCCAAACATAAATGCTTCATCATTGCACTCATCAGCATTGTTTGTACCCTTTGACTTCTCCAGACCTTTCTGGCACCCTTAAGTGTTGGGTTTCTTCCTAGATGCCAATTTTTTAAGGCAGTTTCATTCCCTCAACGTGCTTGTCAGAGGTTTTGGTTTTACAAATCATCCTTTTTTCCAAGATCCCTAAGTGCAGGGAACTTCAGGAGTTGTAACCAACAGGATGAATTTCATTGAAATTGTATTCAGGATCATGAGCTAAATTAAAGTTGTTGTGGAAGTATTCTTTTATTTGTCTAGAAATCTCCCATTCAGGATCCTCACACATCTTACTACAGAAATCATCCTCATCATCACTCCTATAAAACATGAATGGCATAAATGAATAAACTTAGTCTCCAAAGAGTTATTAACAATAAATCATCAAAAAATTAGTGTATGCTATTCTGCTATAATCAAAATTTGAGACATTTGTTTTTTTCTTAAATTGCCACAATATTTACTAATCAATGAATTTCCACAAATATCATCATCATCTGAAGAGTACAAGAGGTTCACATATATTACCATAAATGGAAACATGAAATAGTAACAAAATGAGAAATGGGGATAGACGATCTCAAGGGATATGAATCTTCTCGGGTTTTCGCCCAAATCCATCAGCACCTTGAGCTAGATTACTACGAGAAGAAATGTAAGTGACATGTTGATAAGGCATAGTTGAAAAAGGAATAATGCCAAATACCTAATGCCACTATCATAGTTGCTTGATTTGCCACTGTAAACTTGTGACATAAGGTGAAGGACTAATCTGTGAAGACAACAATTGAATCCCATCATATTATGAAGTTGTCATTTGTTTCTCCCGTATCTTGAAACAATAGTTGCAAACACTATTACGTTTCCTCTCTTTCTGATCATACTTCCAGCCATCGACAACAAAAGCAGGAATTGTATTCATTGTACACCTTCATAAAAAACCCCGCAACTCTGATCTGGCATCCCATAGTCCCTCAAAATGGTAGACGCTTCAACCATTTCGGGAATCCATGACCTCACCTTGTTAAATACTGGCATACAGCTTGGCTTTTGTCTTTATCATCTACTATGAAATACCTGCTATCATGATGAATCATAAGTTTGCTTCTGCTAAAAACCTGGTATCGAGTCTCTATGTGATAAAACGTCGGATTCTCCCCCAATTTTGTACAAACCCAATCTAATCAGGATATTGAGTTCTGAAAACCTACTCAAAGATGAGTGATTTCTTCAATTCAAAATTTGCTTGACGTGGCACCTCACGGTCTCTTGTAATGGACAACTTCAAGAACTTTGTTTTCTTGCAGGAACAAAGAAGGACGAACCTTACGTTGTGAAAGAATTCAGATGGCAAACAGACGAACAAACGAGCAAATAATATGCATGTGTTCTAAGACCACACCGATGCTGGTGGGAGGTTAGGACCCGAAAGTATGGAGGGGAGAAGGGAATATGGGAGGCCGAAATGGGAGAAAGAAAGTACAGGGATTCGAACCTAGGGAAACAATGGGTGCTCGTTCAGCATAAGCATCTAACCATCAATGGGTTTTACGACCGGTATTATTCCCCGCGTGGTCATATATTGCTATGGAATCCACGGGTTTCCAAATGTTTAGATTGGTTGGTGTAATTTTGTTTTGTCTCTTCCTTTCGTACTAATTTGTTTTTTGACATTGTGCAGTTTTATCATCCCTGCTCGTCATTTAACGTTTTGTTTAAAAAATTTCCCCTTTAAAGTCAATAATCACAAAGACAACTCAAAAACAACTCAAAAGTGATACATACAAGCATTATTAATAAACAAAATGTAAAACCCTTACTACCATTATGAACCAACAAAATGTAGAACTTTTTTCGCATGTTAATTATGTATTGTTTAAATTCCTCGACTATTATTACAAGTGAAATCCTACACTAGAGAGAATCCTACTAGAGAGAATCCTTCATGAAAGTGGATTGTGTATGTATTATTCATTATGAATTTTGATCTAAATTTGATAAAATAAATTTGTTCGGTTTGCTAATACAAATAATTCTATTTTTTTTTTGTAAAAATGGACTAATGCAAATCTATATAATTTAACATAAAAATCCCTCATGGATCATTTGATTTTGGGGTGGAAGTTTTTTGGTATTAGTGGGTCATTATTCAACTTGATACAAGTATTTTGGTATTAGTAGATCATCATAATCAATTTGTGCTTACTATACTTGATTTATTGGCCATAAATATTTCGCAGCCTATGAAACTTAGATCAAGGGCCATGGGATGAAATGGCAAGCTGTCCTTCAAAATAACAATCATTTGGTTCAATTTTACAATGTGTATTCTTAATTAACAGCTTGGCCATAAAGAGCAACTTGAAGTAATCAAATTTTTCTATTACAACTTGATGAAGTGGATGTCCATCCATATTACAACTCGATTGACATAGGACACAAAGGATTAACATATCGTCCTTGTTAATGAAATTTCAATTGTTGTTTTCTAAATAAAATATCATTTTTACATCAAATAACATTGGTGTGGATAATTGGATGAGACAAATCATATGTAGATTAATATCGGATAGTACTATATTATATTGAATGAAATTACTTAAAAGTTAGTGTCATATATGGATTATATAAAATTTAGTTTGAGTGTACTTTCTATTTTCCTTAAAATCTAGTGCCATATATGGTTTATGTAAAATTTAGTTTGAATGTACTTTCTACTTTCCTTGAAATTGGTCAAGGTATCAACAACTCGACTGAAGAAGAGTAAATTTTATCTGGATTCAAATTCTCGGTACAACATTAATCTATTGTGAGAAGTTTATCATGCATAGATAATCTCAATATATTACCATTCGCATAACTCATAAAACACACACACACAATTATTCTGTTGTGAGAAGCTTAGCACACATAGATAATCTCCATAAATTACCATTCTCATAATTCGTAAAACACACACACACACAATTAGTCTATTCTCATAAGTTTAGCATGCATAAATAATCTCCATAAATTGCCCATTCCCATGATCCATAAAAAAAGCACACACAAAATCTTCTAATCAAAATAGTGTACTAAAAGATAAATATCCAAGACGTTATTCAAAATAAAAAGTTAAAATTCTAAACATAAATGAGTAGCTAAAAAATATTTTTATCATTTGAAAAATGTTTAAATACACCATTCAAATACAAGTGAAAAACGTGTTATGAACATAAGAATGTCCCACAAATGTATACACACAAAAATGTTATTTTCAAATTCCGCCATTTTTTTGAAAAACCATTAAAACTAAAACCATGTCTCTTAGTCTATATATATTATGCCATAGAATGTAATGGTAATTTGTCTTTGTAAAATGCAGATCTCACTCACATTTATTTCGTAAAAATGAATATCTCACTCACAAATATTTCGTGAAAAAAAAGAGATCTCACTCGCATTTATTTCGTGGGTTGCAAAATATCCATCAAAATTCTATCAAACAAAGTCGTGACATTCATTTCTTGACAATTGCACACAATTTTCACTGCAAATACACACAACACAACTATCACCATATCGAATATCAAGGAAATTATTATGAGTTACTCCCTATATTGTAGCAGTTACAATGAATAATTTAATTCAAAGATTAAAGGAGGGGTATGTGACTGTTACACCAAGGGGGCATAGGAAACTCAAATCCGCCTTTACTAATTGTCATCACATATGCAACTGCCTGCAAATTATGAACTGTAACGTTTGAAATAATTATGTTCAATAGCGACCAGAAAGTTTACAATGGTAGCCGCAACCAAAATGTTAGAAGGAATAATTAATGAAACATTCAAGTCCTCTAACTCGTACATGAGGTCCTGGATATCTAAAAAAGAACTGGTTTGAAATATTTTCTTTTTTTTGGCGTGCTCTTGAAAAAGCATATTTATGTAATAAACCCTTCCATGTGATTGAAATGGCCTTGTTAGACCTAAATTTGGAAGAAACGATTTATTAAATCCTTCCATCTAACAATGCTCTTAATTTCCTGGATGTGAAGTCTCGAGGAGGAATGCGGCGGGAAGCGAGACTCTTCATTAAATGCCACCCTCCATAGTTGTTACCACCTCCTGGGTATTTACGCAACCCTCCTCCCAGCCAAGGTGATCCAACTTAGAAAGCACTCTACCCTGTACAATATATATTGAATATATATTATATTGTTGGGCATGATAATAATCTTCACAAGAATTAGTAATTAGATTGAACACAATTTAATTATATTAGTATTATGATCTAGCGCACTAATTATCATGTAGTTCATCATCCTATATTAATATATTTGAACACTATAAGTATTGTGCACCAACTATAAGGGGATGGGAATGAATGGAAATTAAGGATATTCTAGGTTGGTTGCAAGAAGTATGTATCACCTATTGATGCAAAATATAACATGAATTTATCAAAACTTTAATAGACTGACGATGGGGTTATTAATTAACAATAATGGTTTTGTTATCTCGCGCAAACAAAATATGGACATGATATGAAAATTGAACTGGATATTATATGAATCCATCTACAATGTTACAATTTACTAAATTTTAACACTGCAGATGGATTCAAAGACCCCCACTGCAGATGGATTTAGAGTCTGAGTCCATCTGCAGTGTTAAAATTTAGTAAATTGTACAAATTTATTGTCAAAATTGTAATTTTCTATTGTCGGAGTGGCACAACTAAAAATGCCCAGATGAATGACCAATTGTTATGTGGTCATTTTTAGTTTAAATATTATCCCGTGACCAAATTGGTCATTTATCTTGGCCATTTTTAGTTTTCTCACTTAAAGTTTATCAAATTTGGCATTTATCCCTCGAAACAATCATGGGGACCAAATTTTTTGGTCACTTGGTCACTTATCTCTCATTTTGTGCTAGTGATAATATAAAGATATATCTTTGCTTTACCTACAAAGGTGACATACCTACATTTAATTGATTTGATACCTGTAGCTCCTCTTCTCAATGTCCCATATATAAACACTCTCTTCTTGAGAATGAATAATTCATACATTAAATTCATTAGCTCATCCAAAAGGGTCACATTTCCCAAGATCCTTACCTTGTGGGAGCCCAATTTTATTGATGTAGAAGAAGCATGATACATGGAGTCTCTATGTTGATTATAGAGTTGTAAAATAAACATAGTCAATAACTGATATCAAATCCTTCAGATTGAAAATCTTTTTAATGAAATCAACAATGCCAAGTTTTTCGGTAGGATTAATCCTCAATTAGTCTACCACTAGGTACCCACACAGAAAAAAAGTATATGGAAGACAACCTTCAAGTATAAAGATGGCCTTTTAGAGTGGTTGGTCATACCTTTTGGATTAAATAACATTCCAATAACATTCATGAAGATGATGGATGATATCTTGCAATAATTAACAAATTCTTTTGTATTCTTTTGTGGTTGTATATTTAAATGATAGCCTCATATTCACTGAAACTTGGGCATAATATTTGCAACACATTTAATAAATCCCAAACACGTTGTAACACAAATTATATGCCAATATGAAGAAATGCTCATTCAACATGCATATAATTTATTATATGCAATACATCATGGATATATATGACGTGTAAATGGATCCAACGAAGATCCAAGTCATTTGTGACTAACCATCCCAACAACCCTCATAAATATTTGCAATTTCTTGAGCCTGACCAACTTTTATTGTAGGTTCGTGTTGGGTGTTTCCCGTATCACTTGGAACCTAAGCTAAATGATAAAGTATGGGGCCAAGTCCAAGTAACTTGATACAATGGAAAAAAACAACTTTATATACTTGGGGTTTGTTTCTTAAGCCTTTATTTTTTAAATGCCGCTATTTTGTCTCTTAAGATTGTTTTTAAATGCAAGAATACCTAAACTAGGCGACCAAGAGTGGAGGCCAAGTAACTTGATACAATGGAAAAAAATCCACTTTATTTAAGTTTTTTTTAAATATCTCATTGTTTTTTAAATATCATAGTTTTGCCTTTATCTAGTAGTATTGTTTTTTAAATTCAAGTTCTTTTTTAAATTACAAATAATCTGATGATGACATTTGGTGACTTGCATTTTCACATTTAATTTTATAATCAAATTAACAATCACTATAAAAATAAATTTCAATTTGGAAACTTAGCTATCCTACATTTTTTAAATGTCTCAATATAATATTTTTAAAAATTTTCACTATATTTTTATTGTTATGGTGCTTAATTACATTAGTTAGAAATAAAATATCAATCAATAACTTGTTATTCGATAAGAAGTTAAAGTTATAGATATCCTATACAAAAAAGAGCCTTCAAATAAAAAAAACTACAATTGGCCGAAGTAGTCATACAATTAGCCGAAGCAGTCATACTAAAAGGCTACTTTCTAACTTTGGGACCTTCTTACAAAAAGTGTTTCAAAATACTAAAACTAGATGGTTACTATCTTCATAGTGCGAAACAACAAAACTACCAATAATAGCTAGTAAAGGCGCCCCTTAAAAAACATACAAGGACCCTAAATCTACTAGCATATTTGAGATATATTATTCAAATAAGATATGTCCATCCATTGGACCGATAGCAATATTAGAGATAAAATCCGCCTACATATTCAATTCCTAGTAGATGTATTCAAATGGTATTTGAGAAAAATCTCTTATCAAAGCACGAATACTTTCGAGCCAGTGCTCCAAATGGATAATATGCATCTCAAAGTGGCCTATTTCCCAACCAATTGCAACCCTGGAATCACCAAAAATATTGATTCTAAAATGCCTTTTTTTCTAGTGAACCACAATAAGTCCCAAAGTGCCAAAAATTTTGCCTTTGTATTGCTACCTCTGCCAACACCCATCCTCAACTGAATTTGATGATCCTTTTTAATATTTATAATCATCCCTACCCCACATAGGCCATCTTTAGTTGCACCATCAAAATAACATGTTGATATATCTTCTCTTAAAATTGGATTTCTAATAACTCTATGCTTTGGATTATGCTTGAAGGAAGAAAATTCATTTAGAGAACATAGTGCTCTAGTACTAACATGAAAATAAGAAGGTTTGATATCTTCAAAGATACATTGATTCTTGGATTTCCATACCTCCCAAATGGTAAACAATGGAAAGTATTTGAACGTTACCCTTGTATGGAACTCTTTAGAAATACAATCCATGAAATTTCGGTTGTCCCATTCATCTTCATGTTTCAACTTCATCCTCAATTCCTGCCAAACCATTCTAAAAAATGCACTAAATAAATATATGAGATACACTCTCCATCTCACAATGACAAAATACACATCTACTTGGACCCACAAAATCTTAGGAGGAATTTTCCTCTTCCATAGCTTCATAGACCACCAATTTGAGTTGTAGGATACATCCCATGAAACAATGGCCTCATAGGAATTTTTTAGCTGAAGGAACCCCATTGGAATTACCCCAATCCCATACTAAAAAGTTTGCTTCCTCATACAATACAATTCCAACATTGTTTAAAATCATAATGAACTTGTTCCATTCTTCCTCCACCTCTTCTGAAAGATCCAATTCGTTGGCATGATATTAATAAGGTAAAGATAATCCTACACTTCCCACCCTCCTAATCTATGCCAAAACGAGGATGATTTTACTATGGAGTTGTGCAATCAACGTCTTGGAAAGCCTAAAATATTTAGAGATCCCAACAAATGATCTATACCAAGAAAGATATGATATCCCTTACCTAATCCCAAGCTAAGCCAACTTCTGAGAATCAGGAAATATTTGAGAAGACCTTTCCAAATAATGGAAGCATTGCAAGTATTTAACTTTAGCTGACGGATCCATTGCAAAATCGATGATGATTTTAAATATTTTTCTTTAATAGTTTTACTCTATAGGCCAAGGTCAAATAAGAACCTCCAAAGACTTTTAGAACGTAAAGCTTGGCTAAACTAGTCCAGTATCTTAATGCCCCATCCACCTAAACGTTTAGGTAGAGATAATCTTTCCTGGGAGGATAGATGAAGTTCTGAATTTCGATAACTTCCAAACCATAAGAAATGAAAATTATTCTTCCTAATATTCTTGATCATTGACATAGGAACCAATGTAAGTGAAAACCAATATACAAGAAGACTTTGAAGTATTGATTTCACTAAAAACATCCTTCCTCTAATGGACAACCAATGAAAAGTCTAGTTTTTTATCCTTCTATCCACCTTCTGCAATAACCAGTTCCAAACCTCTTTTCTATAGAAATTCGGTTTCAAATAATAACCAAGATACTTAAACCCAATATCCAGTTTCTCCACTCTTTATGGAAATAACCTTCTAATTTGCTCACATATCTCAGCTTTAGGATATTATGTAAAAACATAGATTTCTCCATACTCACCATCATCCGTGTAGCTTTACAAAATTTATCAATAATAACTCTATAGTTTTTCCATTCCTCTATGGTACCAATATCAAAGAGAAGAACAACATATACAAAATTTAAATGATTAATAGACAGGAATCGAGAGATCTTAATACCTCTTATCTTTTGTTCCTTTTTTTCCTTATCTATGAGCATGCTTAGTCCTTCAATGACCAGAATGAACAACACTGGAGACAATAGGCACACTGCCTTAATCCTCTGTTACTAGAAAAAAAGAGAGGCGGGGATGCATTAATCAGAACTACAAATGAAGCCGGACAAATACAAGCCATGATCTAGTTTGTTACCTCAATTAGAAGACCAATCTGAATAAGCAAAAACCTAATAAAATACCAATCCGCACAGTCATATGCTTTAATTAAATCTATTTTCAAAATAAAATATTGTAAGTGCTTTATTTTCACAGAATGTAGACATTCTTGCACAATTCCCATTGCATCCAAGATTTGTTGATTTGAGAGAAACCCAAATTTCTAAAGTGAAATGAATTTTTCCAAGACCAACTTAATTCTATTTGAAATCATCTAAGTAATGACTTTGTATACCTAGTTGCATAGATATATGGGCGTATTGTAATTGAAAGACTCATGATTGTCCCTTTTGGGAATCAAAGTGATGTAGGTGGTAATCAAATTTTCAAGAATGTGTTCCTTCCTTCTGGATTATTCAATAGCCCTACGTAAATATTGTCCCATAATATCAAAAAAATGTAAAAAAAAACTCCATTGTCCACCCATCCAAACCTGGGATTTTCTCTTGGAAAAAAAAATTAGGACATCCTTAATTTCTTCAAGTTCAATAGTCTTACCAACTTTCATACCTTCTTCTGGATTGAAAAATATAGGATAGAACTTTAGAAATTTCAATTGGTCTTCCATATTGTTTGTGGAATCTTGTTTATAAATATTTCTAAAATATGAGACAACTTCACCTTTTAAATCATTTTGATCAGTCATGAGAACCCCATCATCGTTCCTCAACTTCCAAATAGAATTGATAATCTTTTGATGAGTGGCAAAAGGCTAAAAAAAATTGTGTTACTATCCCCTTGTCCGATCCAAATCACTTTGCTTTTAATACTCTATGTGGCTTCATTCTGTTCCAAAATATTTTCTCTTTGAATCTCCAAATTAATCAATTTATCCTTTCTTTCTTCAAAAAAATAAGTCTTCATCAACTTTGCTTTCCAATTCAACTATATCATTTTCAATACATACCAGATATTTTTCATTCTCTTTCTTTCTATCTCTGTCCCACTTGGGCACTTCATATTTCAATAGATTAAGTTTCTTAATCAAGCACTATCATGGTGTTTAAGAGATATGATTTAAATAGTAAGTCCAACACTTCTTCACTATGACACAAAAATCAAAATCCTCTAGCCAAGTTCTATTGAACTTAAATGGATGAATGGTAAAATTATTTTCAAAATCTAGCTGAATAGAAATTTCTTTATGGTACACCACTAGATATAGACCAAGAGCGATATCTTCCCATCTCCAAACCCAAATTCATAGCCATAAAAAATCTATCCAAATGTTTGGCCATACCATATCTACCTTCACACCCATTTGACCAAGTATGTGATAAAACAGTTGGAATAACATCAATTAAGCTTGCCCTCTCAAATATATCTTTAAAATAGGGTGCCAAAGGATCAATGACATAACCAGACCCACAAATCACCAACTATAATTAAGGAGGGGTCTCTTAAAAACTTGCATCAACAATAATGTCCCAAAAGAACTTTATGTTTCTATATCCAGTCCATAAATATTTCATATGTTAAGAGGTTGTTCCAAACCCTTGATGCAACCTTTGATTTTGATACCTACAATTGTGAGACAGGAGAAAATTCAGCTTGCACAAGGTTCCAAGCCACTAATAAACCACTTGACATGCCATTTGCAGCCACTCCATAACACTTCTAAGTGGGTTTGAGTTTAAGAAATAGTTGAATGCATTATCCCCAAATGTCATGGTCTCCTGTAGTAATATAATATTCGAACCTATCTTATTTAAAATCCTTTTAAAGGAAGTTCTTTTGGGAGAATTTCCCATCCCTGTAATGTTGAAAGATTATAAAAACATTAAGAAACCCCCTATTGGGGCACACCTACCCTAAGAGCCCCATCAGTTGTAGAAGTGGGAGAATCATAGGATAAGGTTGTCGCCACTGATAGAATAGAAGAAAGTTTATGATTAACCCATTTAGGTTGGTCACCCTTAGGTCTCTTCGAACTATCACTCACATTCTTTTTTTTTTAACTTCTCGCGGGATGTAACATTTAGATGTATGATAGAACAAATAGGGATACTATCACATGTATCTACAGAATCCCCAACTTTAAGAACCCCAATACAGGTAGTGATTGGAATTTTCCCAGAGTCCTCCAAAAGGAGTGGACAAGGCTCATGAGGAATAAGTAATGGGTCCCCATCAATGGGAGGGGAAGGCAGACTAAAATGTAAGGAGTGGGAGTCCTTATCATCCAAAGGGATCATCTCAACACAATATTATTTATCCTTAGCCTCATCCATTGTTCTAGAATCATAAAAATACCGTGAGACCATATAGTTCAAGGGAGGAGTATGGTTATGATCCTCAGGAATCTGTGAGGCAAGAGGGGAAACATCCAGTGGAGAAAACAAACTCTCATGAATCAAAGATTTATTTATAGTGTTAATTTCCTTCAAAGATTCTGGTAATTCCGTAGCCCCAAAAATTTTATCAGCAAAGAGTGACTTTAATAAAAGTGGAAGGAAAATGTGAAACTTAACCATGAATTGTTGTGTAAAGTCACCATCCAATGGAAAGGGGAAATATATATTATTCTCCAAGTCTTCTAACTCTCCAAGTGAAGAAGAAGCATTACAATCGACCCTAAATTCATGAGTACATGAATGACTCATATGACCAGTTCTATGACACCGAAAACACTGAAATGGTGCCTTCCTGAGTGTCTATCCTTTAGATAAAAGACCCTTCGTCTCAACGAAATTCAATTTTCTCCAACAATACATTAGACAAATCAATTTCAACTAAAATCCTTGGCATTCTCCTGTCATTTGATATGAGAGTAGTTTCCTTCACCAGAATGATTTTTCCAATAGAAATTCCCAATTCCATGAAAGCCCTGAAATTCCAACAATGAAGGGGCCATCCCAACAACAAAACCCATAGATGTCTTCTCTTTAGATTCTCCTTCCAAGGATAAAACATAGAATGCTATTTGCATAGAACCAGGGATACAACCACCCAGAATCTAGACACAATAAGATGCATACTTTATTCAGACGAAAAATGAAAGTAGATCCATCCATTAACTAAAAGTATCACCCTTGGAACATGTCCCATGGAAGTGTCATTAACTAAATATCACAAATATCAATGTCCCATGGGACATTGATATTGGAAGAAACATTAACTAAAAGTATCACCCTAAAGCTTTAGCAAAATCACAAATATCAATGTCCCATGTTTCTTATTAGAAAAGGCTAACACCTATGGAAGTGTTATGTTAGGGGAGAGCATACTCCAAAAGAAACAAAATAAACATTCTCAAAATAATTGAATGCTTGCATGATAATCCAGGGAAGGAATATTAAAATACTTTTACAAGCTTATTCAAACACCAATCTCAAGTTAAAACATCATGTGCTTAATACAACATGTGTACTTAATAGATCATGTGCCCTTAATAGGATAAAAGGGAAAAAGGCTAAACTTGTGAAGTTTTTTTTTTGAATTAGCAGTTATTGGGTCTATTGTGGTCGTGTTGGGCTGTCCAGGATTTAGACAGGTATGCGGGAACAAGATGTGCTAGTAAAGTGTGATGGTTAGCGTATTTTAACACGTGGGGAACACAATGGATAAAGTGACAATTGATCGGTGTGAGCAAGCATGTCATGAAAACCCTTATCCATTTATTTTCCTTATATTTATCTTCCATGGAATATGTTAGTTTCCTTGTCCCATAATCTATTATTTTTACTACCCATCGTTAATGCAACTCCCTACTTAATATGGTTTCCCATGTGATGCCCTCTAATGGTTTCAAATGTAGAAAAACTATATAAAAGTCTAAATTGGTGTTTCACACTTTACCTTTTGTTTGGTGACTATGTTATCCCCTTTCCTAGTGACTCCCTCTAATGGTTTCAAATGTAAAAAAACTATATAAAAGTTTAAATTAGTGTTTCACACTTTCCCTTTTGTTTGGTGACTATGTTATCCATTTTCCTAGTGACTCCCTCTAATGGTTTCAAATGTAAAAAAACTATATAAGAGTCTAAATTGGTGTTTCACACTTTCCCTTTTGTTTGGTGACTATGTTATCCCCTTTCCTAGTGACTAAGAAGTTTGTGGTGAGCATTTTTGTCAAGCATGGTCTTCCTTCTTTCCTAGGCATCGGTTCTAAGTAAATCTTATTAGCTTCCTTTGCTTAATGACTACACCATTGCCTTTATCTATGATCGATGGGTTTGGGTTCTATTAATAATGTCAAGTAGTATCCTTCCTTTCAAGCCAAGCATGGCCTATCAAGTAAAGTAACTAGTTTATGTGGCAACTAGTTTTCTAACCAGGTCTTAACCATTTGCACTTTGCATGAAAACTTTGGTAAAATAAATTTTTTTTAAACTTATTCTTTTATTCTCTCATTCCTACTTCTTGATAACCAAATTTTTGTATTCAGTGAAGGTTTTTAATTGGGATTTCAACCAATTCTTTATTGATAAAAAAAAAAGATCACTAAGGCATAACAAGCATTTTTGTTTGGCTAAGGTAAACAATTGCAAAACAAAACTCTTGGAAAATCAAGTGTTAGTTAAAATTAGAACCTTAGGAATTTATTTTGTTCTGTTGGGTGTTTGATCCATTTCTCAACATGCATCCCCATTTTTGGAGGTTTTGGTGCTTAAGAACTTATTGATTCAAGATACGAGGACAAGCTTTCCCAATTTTGTCCTAGGGGTACCATTTGACTTTCCATGGAAATTGGCCTTTTTAGTCAAATCATCCAGTTTTATTTCTAGCACCTCTTGCAATGCACGATCTCTTCTCCACAATTACATCTTCCTTCAATTCCACTTGTGCAACATGCACCAGCTCTTGTACTACAAGTAAGACTTATCCTTTATCTTTCTCATTGCGCATAGCTAGCTCATAAAGTTTCAAGTTCTCCACATTAACTATCAAATACATATGCATTTGAGGAGGTAGGTTCATCTTATATGCATTGTTCCTTACATGTTCCAATGATTCAAAAGGTCCATATGATATATACGTATATTCTTCCTTGGTCCATGTAAATTTCTCATTGCTGAGGAGCAACCAAACTTCATCACCCACTTCAAATTTTCACTTTATTTGATGTTGAGTATGTTTTTTGGTTATATCTTGCTTAAGACTCCTTAAGTCTCTCATAGAGCTACAAATGGATTTGCTTGATTTGTTTTATGAATTTATCACCCTTTTGAGCATCACTTGACATTCATGACTCCTTCCCTTCATGTGGCCCACAAGTAACATTGAAAGGAGAAATTGGCAAAAAAAACTCATTTTGAATGAATATTTTCTTGTATAATATTAGTGTACATCAAGTTGGTTGTAAGCATGTTGAATGTAGATCAAGTTATTCATCGCTTTTGATTATAGGTTCTCAAATGTTGCATTGATGTCTTATTTACTACCTTTATTCTCCCATTTGTTTATGGATGGAAGGTCATCACTATTTTTAGTTTAGTGTCCATCTTCTCCCAAAATGTATTCCAAAAATTAATAAGGATTCTAATCTTACTTAGAGAGAACCATAATTCTCATGAAAATGAAAGTACGGTGTCTAATTGAAGGGTACTAAACATTGAAAGTGTTGCTTATATTCAAAGTATCGTGGACAAATCAAGGTTAGAGTTCAGGGATGTTTCTCAATTAGTGATGTCATTTTTACGCCATATGATTTAAATTTTAAAGGTTCTTTTGTGTTTCGAGAAAAGGGCAATGGGGAAAAGAGTGTTGTGTGACTCAATTGGAATTGCATTGGTTATAGAAGAGGTTTTAATTTTTCTTGTTGTTTAGATTTGTCCTTGAAAATTTTGTGACCTTGCATCCAAAATGTATGTGGGAAAATATCTCCTTAACAGACAAAAAAAATATTAGGAGCTAAATTTTCCATTTTGGATATCTATTGTTTTCCCGTAAATGATTCTCTAATTTCCATTTTTCCAAAAATGCTTCATCCAAATAGCCATAGGATAAATTTAGTTACTTAAAAAAGGCCAGAATTTTCTAGAAACTATATGAAATCCTTCAAATTTTGAATAATTTTATAAAACTACAATAAAACTAAACATGTATAATCAATGTTTTAAGCATTAGTTAGAGTCACCAAAGTTTCCAATTTATAACTATGGATCCTTAAAAATTTCCTTGTGAATCCATGAGAAGTTAGCTTAAAAAGGATTTTTTTTGGTGTATAAAACTTTGGGATAAATGCACTATAACACAAAAAATGTCTAATCATTCATGTGAGTTTGGGCTAGTACACTAAATCCATTTTTCTATTCAAGACCTTCAATGATTTTCTCTCAATTGATAACTTTAATCAGCTTAATATGCGTTAGTGCTTCTCATCTAGTTTACTTGATTAGGATCTTTATCTGAAAGAATAACAAGTACAACAAGATGCATAATATAGAACAGATACACAAGACACAAAGATTTTCACCAGGGAAACCATAAAGGAGAAAACTCTGCAAACATCCTCAAAATAGTTCAGTCACAAAGACTATATCATAAGATAAAAAAACCCAGTAATAAGAAGTCTTATGTAGCTATATATTCCTTATCAATGATATCACATAGCAGGGCCACATAGTTGTTGTAAGGATTTTCCATTTTTCTCTCTCTATGCATTCCTTCTGGAGCGCCATACCTTTCTTTCTCTTGTACGAGCTCCCTTACCCATGTTGGTTTCCTCTTGTGGGAGTCCTTATCATGAAGTGACTCTACATGCTCTTGTTGTTATGACATGTCATGATATTCATGGTCTTTTGGAATTGCTTCTACAATTTCCATACCTCGGAATATCTTTCCTTTAGGTTCCTGACCTCTTCAATAGGTAGCCTCCTGGATCTAGAGAATGATGAGTCTTCATCAAAGGTTATATCTCTATTGATATCGATCTTCTTGAATCCTAGGAAGTATATTTGGTAGGCATTTGATGTATCAATGTATCCTACGAATATACCCTTCCTCACATAAGGATAGAGCCTGTTCCTCTTCTCCTTTGAGACATGTATGTATACTCTGCAGAAAAATATTCTAAAATGGCTGGCTTCTAGTTTCTCCCCTGATAAATCCTCTTCAGGAGTCTTTTTGTCAAGTACTCGATGAGGAGTACGGTTCTGTACATACACAACCATTCTTGTTGCCTCCTCCCAAAGGTGCATTGGAAGATCCTGGTCATGAAGCATTGCTTTCACTGCTTCCATTATGGTATGCTTCTTTCGTTCTGCAATGTCATTCTGTTGAGGATTGTATGGAGTGCTCAACTCCCTCTTAATCCCAGACTCTTTGCAGAGTTCCTTGAAATATTCCAAGGTGAACTCTCTACCATTATTTGACCGCAGAGTCTTGATCTTCCTCTCAGTGTGGTTCTAGACCAAGGATTTGTATTCCTTGAACTTACTGAACACTTCATTCTTCCCTTTCAAGAAATATATCCAAACCTTACTTGGGAAGTCATATATAAAGGAAACATAGTACACATACCTGCTTAATGAGCTAGAAGACATGGGTTTGCATACATATAAGTGTACTATCTCCAGTATTCCTTTAGCCTTACTTTCACTACTGGGAAATATATTCTTTGCATTCTTCCCTTGTGCACATCCTTTGCAAATGCCTTCATGCTTTGCTTGGATTTCTGGAAGTCCTGAGACTTCTTTTCTTGCAATCATTAATGATATGTATTTCACATGTGCAAGCCTTCAATGCCATATTTCACTTGGTTCTACAGACTCATGAACCAATGCTTGTTCAGGATATCCCTTTACATTGTTTAGGATGTCCCTTTAGCTTGTACAAGCCTCCATCTTGTTCTCCAATCACTGTTGCATCATCAATTGTCTTTCCTTTAGGCCACATTAGAACTTTTCCATCGACAAACCCAACTCTCATTCCCTTTGCATCTAGTGCGGAGATGGAGAGTATATTTTTCTTCAATCCTGGAACATATAGAACATCCTTCATCTTTAAGGATTTCTCAAAGTCTATATTGTATGAAGCTTCTCCACTCTCTTTTATGGGGTATTGATAATCATCCCCAAGTTTCACCTTGTGAGGTAACTCATGCTCAAACATGTTAACGAATGATTCTTTATATCCATTCATGTGTTTAGGTTCCCCACTATCCATAATACAATCATTGATTCCATGTGAGATAGTGCCTGTAAGTGCTGAGATTAGCACATACTCTTCATTTGAATCATCCTTCTCTCTTCTGAATCCTTTGTTTGTTGGTTCATCGTCTTTGGTGGTATGAGCATGATGTCTCTTCTTCCTATTGAGATAGTATTTTGCAATGTGTCCCTTTTCATCACAAGTATAGCAACGGATGTTAGAATGATATTTTCTGAACTTTTTATGTTTCTTATATATATATTTTTATGGTAGTTCTCCTTCTTCTCCTTCTTGGTGTGTACAGTGTGATATTGATCTTTAGTTGCTCCCATCTTCTCTTCTCTTGTTATTAGCTGATCCTCCTCCTTGTTTGCATTCTTCTCAGAGTCAGCTGAAATAGATTAGTTTCCTTCTTGCACAAATTCCTTGAATGAATGAATCCCATGATCTTGGGAGGCCATTCAAGGTAGTCATCACAATCCCTCGTTCTGCTACATTTTCTTCAACTGCTTCAAGTTGTTCCCTGATTTAAACAACCCTTGTGAAGTAGGACTATATAGTATCTGAGTTTTGTATCTTCACATTCTTTAGCTAGTTCCTCAATGTCATCTTTTGGTTGATGTTCTTTCCTTAAAACATCTTTGTCAAAGCATCAAATACTTCCTTTGGTGTCTTGAATGATGACACATGGGGGATGAGGTGATCCTTAATTGAATCTGCAATGATTCTCTTAGATTTAACCAAGTTCTTATTATGAGTAACCTTATCCTCATATCCCTCTAGCTCTGGAACTTCTCCATTGATGTACTGATCCAAATCATTTTCTTCAAGGATTAGGGATATTTTGTACCTCCATGCTCAGAATTTATCATCCCCTCCAATCTTGTCCTCAAGCTGAGTATGGTAAGTCATATTTTCAAATGAGAGCCTCAAATGGAAATAGTAAAGATTCAGATATTACCGATTTGAGGTGTCTGACCTGGTTCCAAAGCTGGCTGACCTAGGGTTTGTTATAGAAACCCTAATTTTCCAAACTTGAAGTTTGGGGATTCTGTTTGGAAAGAAAGACCTGCCTCCTTGAGGCGAGTTGCTTAGCTAGTTCCTTTTCTGAAGACTGATGTGGGAAGCCTCTCAGACTTGATGCCTTAGTTTCTCTCGGCACTAGTGACAAGGTAAAAAATGAAACTTATTCAAATCTAAAACTACTTCCACCAAAAGATGTGCCCTACTGAGGCAAGTTAGCCTAGCCCTCTTTTCTTGATGATCTATGGAGAGAAGACCTTAAACTAGGAAACCTTAGTTTCCATTGCTGCATAATGCCTTCCTTTAGAAAAGCTCAGATACCATGTTAGTGTTTCTAATCTAATTTACTTGATTAGGATCTTTATCTGAAAGAATAACAAGTACAAAAAGATGCATAATATAGAACAGATACACAAGACACAAATATTTTCATTGGGGAAACCATAAAGGAGAAAACCCTGCAAACTTCCTCATAATAGTTTAGTCACAAAGAATGTATCATAAGATGAACAAACCTAGTAATAACAATCCTTATGCAGATATCTCTCTCTCCTCCTTGTCTTTCTCTCTCTACTCACGCGAACTTGAGTGAGTGCAAGTGTGTGTAAATGAGGGAGGGAGCCTCCCTATTTATACATTTCAAGTGACTGACCTAACACGTGACTAGGGTCGACCTCTTACCCTAACATGGTCGATGTCTCCTAGAGAGACTCCAAAAATACATTACATGATGTTACATTGGGGACTATTACCTCGACTGACAACAGAGGTTGTACCTCAAGTTCCATACACGATAATGACATCCCGAGGGGAGGGAAACACATCTTCAATGGGGGTACAACATCATACAAAGATAATATACGTAAAAATATCTTCTGAAGTTACAAATACATCAACAATATGCACATTCCAAGGTCTACTTGGAAAAAGAGGCCTTTCAAAGGTCAAAGGAAGTTAGATGAATCACACCCCAATAGTTTGGATGTTCATGATTTCCTACGAATAGATATTATTTTCTATCATTGATTTAATTAGGAACACTCTTCAAGAAACAAATGTTTAGAATATGTTTTATAGAGAATACTTATCTCGATTATGGTAAGGTTGAAACTATTTGTTACTAATTTTAGGGTTGCATGTATGTTTAGTATGGTTGAAACTTTGTTTAAAACACTTGACATCATCTCTTCTTTAAAGACATTTCTTAAAAATGTGCTATGATGATTCCACTAGACCTTCTCAATCCTTTTCATTTTAGAAGTGCTTGGTATTAAAATTTAGTGATCAATATTCATTTTGAAGCTATATTTCATTGTTTTAAAATCTCTTCTATTTTTTTATTTATAGGTCATTGAGTTCATACATAGTGTCATGAAGCTACAATCTTCCTAATTTTTTATTTTAAAACTTGGGGTTTTCCTAACTTTTTTCGACACCTGATGTCGCGACACTACTTTGCCTCAATCATAAAGGATTTTTAACTACACTATGCCTCTTCACTTAAGGTCTACCTATAACTTTGAATTACAATACAATATGATAATTCAATTAATTCTAACACAATCAAGTTCAGCCAATAGTAAGCACGCATTAAATTGTGGCTTTAAAACATCCCAACAATATTCATACTTGGACAACATTACAACAATGCTTAGCAACAAAATGTATTACAAGGAACATAACATTCATCCAATTAAGAAACCATAAGACACATGTATAGGTGGCACCCAATGCAAATGACTTAATTTTATTGGTGTGAAAAATGTTAAAGATACAACAAAGGATTTCGGTCGATCGTTTGTTACTCTTTTTATAGACTTCAATTAACCAAGGCACAATTGCTTAAAATCCTTGCTAATACAACCCTTGAAGCATATATAGGCCTACCTCTTGCAAGTCATGTCTTATTTACTATTCACTCAACCAGTGCCCAATTAATTATACTATTCCAACCCCATATTTAGCACAATCGTAGAACACTTGTGCACTCTCATGAATGACCAATGCCTATCTCTTACTTGAATGTCTTAGAAACTTTGAGGCATCCTCTTTATGTAGTGTGTGTTCCTTGAATTTACATTCTCTAAGGCAGAATGCAATTCACACTAAGTCGAAAGTGGACCCAATTGCCACCCATCCAACTTCAACTATGTTTGGCTATGCCTCCATGCCCTTTGGTGACTTATAATCCAATTTCCTACATCCAATAGTGTCACTCCAGCCTTATGTGACTTTTCCTTTGACTACCTGCATCCAATAGTGTCGTGTTCCCTTTGGTGTTTCATTCATTTGCTATAAATCTTTGGCAATGCCATGATCGGTGTGCCATCCACCTAGTGAATGTGTGCCAAATAAATGTTTATTTTCAATACGTGCACCCAATGAATATGTTCCCAATGATACATCCTACATATGCTTATGCCTAAATGAAGGCTGGCAGTCGGCAAAGAAGTCCAATACAAACCCTAAGACAACTCCAGGGTAGAAAGAAGGGTCGAAAAAAACTAACCCAATTTCTAAAGTCACCTCCCCAAAGAAAATACTCCAAAATATACATCAAGGAACAATGGAAATACTTGCGTCCTAATGGAAAATGCAGCGGATGAAGGAGCCATGAAGTTTAGGACGAAATCCAAGTAGAAATTAGAATGTAAGAAGATACACAGCTTGTGGAACTATTTACTGAAGCCTAAGTGGAGCTGGAGAAACCCTAGGTTGAATCTAAGGAGGAAGAAGGGGAAATCGAAGAGCCAACAACAAGAAAGAAAAATTACAAACGAGGAAGGAAACCGAAAAAAGGAAAAAAGGGAGTAGGAAAACTACAAGGATAAAATTCAAGGTTCATATTCGACACTTGAAAAAATTCTCAAGATCCCGCAGAATACTAGACAACAGGGGAAACCCCCAAAGGGTGGTCCTTAACCCTCAAAAAGTAAATAATGAAAGTTCTCTCCTAGAATTGTAGGGCATTAGGTAGTAAATTCAAATAATATGCTATGAAGGACCTGATTCACTCATCTCAACCAGGCCTTCTACTTATCCAGGAGACCAAAATGGAGGTAGGTTCCTTTCTCCATTCCAGTTTGAAGTTTTGGAAAAAAGGCAAAGACATTGTAGTAAGTTCTCATGGGGCCTCTAGGAATAGGCACACTTTCGGACAACTCCAAATTCGATTTGGTTTCCTCTAAAAAATTAACACATTGGATCTTTACTAAGTTACTCCATAAAGCTTCAAGTATGCAGGTATGTATTTTTAATGTTTATGTTCCTGTGCTCCTATATGAACAAAAGACTTGTTGAGAGCTCCTTAGGGATGCAATCGATGAGATGCCTCTGGAAAACGTTATAATTATCAATGATCTAAATGTAGTGTTGAACCAGTTAGAAAAAAGAGGAGGGTATGTTGTATGGGACCTGATTAGGTAATGGGTGGAGGAGCTCATCTAGGATTGGGGTCTCTCAGAAATCAAACCCTCCAAAGGAAAATACACCTGGTCCAATAAACGGGTATGCCCTGGCCATATTGCTACTCAGTTAGATCACTTCCTTGTCCAAACCGCCTTTCTTCTTTTGGGATTGAGGCCAATATCCACGGTCATTCCTTTTGGAGGGTCTAATCATAAGCATGTCCTAATATAAACTAGAAAAGATGGAAACCTAAGTCCAATCCCCTTCAGGTTTAGTACTCTTTAGATACAACAAGAAGGATACTTTGAAATAGTTAGGGAATATTAGAGCTCCCCAGTCACATGCTCTCCTTTCTTCATCTAGGAAGAAAAGCTCCGAAGAGTAAAACAAGCACTTAAATCATGGGAAAAGGGGTAGAAAACTCCTATTATATCTCGTATGGAAGATGAAAAAAATATTGCATCTCATCATTCTAATATGGAGGAGGCCAAAATCACCAAAGAATCCCTAACGCGAGAAGCTACTCTCTATCAGGGTCTCCACGCAGCCTTCAGATAAGAAGAGGAATATTAGAGACATAAATATCATAGCTTGTGGCTCCAAGATAGGCACCGCAACACCTCCTTTTTCACAAACAAGCAGAAGCTAGAATGCAATTTAAAACCGTCAGTGAAATTCGAGTCCAGGGAATTCACACCATCGACTTCAAGAAGATCAAGGAAGAAGCCACTAGGCACTTTAGTGAAATTTACATTGAAGAAGCCACTGAGACACTAATGGACCCTAGAGACCTTCTAGCCAAGGTCCCAAGGAAATTAATTGATGTTAACAATCAAAAAATTCTCAAACTGGTCACTCTGGAGGAGATCAAAAGGGATTTTGAAGACATGGAAGATCACAAAGCCCCAGGACCAGATGGATTCACATCCCACTTTGTCAAATCTTGTTGGGATATAGTTAAAAAAGACCTTCATAAGATGGTTTTGAAATCTCAATGATGTGATAATATTGGGCGATGCACAAACTCATCCTTCCTTGCTTTACTTCCAAAAGAGAAAGAAACATCCACCTTTGATCGTTTCCAGCCCATCTCTCTTTGAAATATTGGGTGCAAGATTATTACTAAAACCTTGGAAAACAGGCTCAAGGTTCTTCTGTCGGACCTCGTTCCTGAAAACCAAGGCGGATTTATCAAAGGAAGGAAAATTTGGGACAACATAATTTTAGTCCAGGAAAGTATTCACTCCAGTGTAGGCAACATGGAGAAAGGTATGGTTATAAAACATGATTTAGCTAATGACAGAGTTAGACATGCTTTTCTTTTTCAAGTTATGGAGCGATTTGGGTTTTTTGCCTCCTTTATTAGGTGGATGAAAGCTTGTATCAGTGATCCTTAGATTTCCCCTCTATTGAATAGTAGAGCGATGACCTTATTCAAAGCTACTCAGGGGCTTCAACAAGGTTTCCCTCTATCCCTTTTGCTCTACGCCATCCAAGCAGTGGTTCTAAGTTTCCAGTTGGAGCACTGTCGGTTCGAGCAGAGCTTGATAGGAATTCAGATGGACAAGGGGACTAAAGACAACAACCATTTGTATTTTGTTGATGACACACTCCTCACGGGAGGGACCATGTTGGCGCAAACCCCACCAACAAAACCTCAGTCGACAGGGGTTCCCACTCTGTCAACGCTCAACTTGCCACGATCTCCCTGAGCACCGGCCCAGATAGGTTTTACCCTGTCCGGCAACACCCGCAGAGTGGATGAAGTCTCACCCGAGATGTTCGAGGGAGGGCTGACGGAACCAAGTTTCTGCAGAATAGAAGAGGACTATGCGCATCGATAATTCATCAGCTTATTTACCATATCTGATCTGTTACTCCATCATCAACAAGGATATTCATCACATCATTCATTCATAACAGAAATAACCATGTTGTTGCACAAACAGATCTAAAAAGATAACATTATTCATAAGCAAGAAACATCGCATCATAGATCCATGTCACACACATTCACCATTGGATTTAATGAAACAGAAAGACAAAAAGAGGCAAAAAGATAACAGTAGTTCAGATTAATCTCCATCTTCTCATATTATTTCTGCGCAATCAATCACATATTAAAAACAGACAACAATTCACTTGAGCCTTAAACTCTCAATTCTTATTCTACGATCCGATGATATTACATTTGCAATTCTTCTTCTATTTATAGGCTTGTGCCTTTACATTCATGGTCCACTTGGACGATTTTCTAACTAATTCTTAATTGACTCTACCCACTGATGACCAATATCTGCAACACATGGTCAAAAAGTACAAAAAGTGACACAAAATATTCAAAAATAGTCTATCTTCCGCTTTATGCACCATCTTTGCCTTGCGTGGTGTCTTATGAGCTTGTGCGACACTCATGGTGTCACGCAACTGACTTGTCCCAAAACCCCTGCCAATAGGCCATACTGGCTATAGTTTGGTTCTTTTACACGAATTGGACTCCTATTGCTTACTCTCAGGCAACAAAATAAATCACGGGAAATGCTATATCTACAGTTGGCATCTTTCTACAATCCTTGAGATAAATGGAGTCTTTCAGTGGGATTCCTTCAAGTACCTAGGGGTTCCAATCTTCAAGACATCTCTAAAAGAAGGGAGCTGGACACCTCTGTTAGAGAAAGTAAAAGCCAAAATATAGTCATGGGGTACTTCCTGGCTCCACCTTGCAGGGAAAACGGTCCTCATCAAATCTGTCCTCTCCAACCTCCTGATTTATCAGTGCTCCATATTGCTTGCAAGCATCCTTTAATAATTTGACAAGCCTTTAAGACATTTCCTTTGGAATGGTTGTAAGAGAAATAGGGGGGGGAAGTTTGCTCCAGTCAACTGGAACAAGATAAAAAATCCCATTCATTAGGGAGGCCTCCATCTCAGAGACATTAAATTACAGAACTTGGCACTAGGGGGGAATTCTTTGGAATATGGTAGCAAGGAAGGTCACTTGGAGCGATAAGGTATTAAGGAGAAAGTACTTCTCAAGATCTAGGAAAACTTGCTTGGATAAGGAAGTCATAACTACAAAGGGTCCCCCATCTTTTGCATTTGTAAGCGTGCTTTATCTCACTTCAGAGAACATCGCACTTGGATTCTAGGCAATGGGAAGCAAATTAATATATGGAATGATTATGTATTAGAGAGTCCTCCACTACATAGTGAGCCAAGGCTTTACAATATCAAATTTTGGCTTTAATAACAAGGGCTTGACATGCTCTGGCATATTTCGAGGTGGAATTCAGATGGATATTAGCAAATTTGGCAAATACCCCAATGTCCAAGGCAACTGGACAAAGAACTGTCCAGGATCCTCTTTCATATTCATGGCTTAGCGCCATGTGTTGCATATTCTAAAGACAAGAGAGGTTGGGGTGCTAGATTGGGCTACTATACATCTGCACATGGATACCTCCTCTTCTCTACGGTTCAACAAGTCCCCCCAATCCAGTAATTTGGAAAAGGATCTGGAAATTTAAAAGTCTTCCAAAGGTTGATTTTTTTGCTTGGACTTTTGCACATGCAAGCATCCTTACTGGTGAAAATTTAGAAAAGAGGGGATTCACTGCCCTATTTCAATTCCCCCTTTGTCGATCTCACAAGGACACCTTGGAACACCTCTTCTTTAGGTTCATGTTCACAACAGAAGTTCTGGCTCTAACGTCGGGTTCCTGGGAAAACAAGGTAACATTTTTGGACTCCTTGAATCTATTGTTCAGTACTTGGGATTGTGTGTTTCCTTTCTCTTTTTCCCAAAAAGCAAGTCTTAAGTATTTTTGGTTGAATCTTCCTAAATTTATCATGTGGGAAATCTGGTTGGAGCGTAATGCCCACATCCTCAGAGAGACTTCCACCTCAGCTCCCAAGGTTTCCCTTAAAGCCAAAATCCTCCTAGGTGAGATGTTTTGAGTCCTTTCCTTTCCCAAAAATTTGACTCCTCTCCTCCTTGAGGAATCATATTGGATCCATTCGTTTCATTTTGATGAGATTCAAGCCCAACCTTGCACCCTTGTCCCTGAAGCCTGGGAAATTAGGATGGAACCAGACCATTTCAAACATTGGAGACAGGGCCAAAAGAGGTACAATATTCTTTTTATGAAGCCTCAAAAGGTAATCCAGGGGCGGTAGGAGGGGGAGGGATTATTTTCAATCCTGAGGGAATAATGGAATTTAGATACTCTTGGTGTCTCGACCATGGCTCAAACAACATAACAGAAGCACTAGCACTCTAGCAAGGTTTCATTCAATTGAAATCGATTGGGGCAACCAAAGCTTTGGTATTTGGAAACTCTCGATTAATCATTCAAGCCATGAAATCCTCTTCTAAGATTAACAACCTAAAGCTCTTGCATCTATTGAAAAGAGTTAAACATCTCTCCCATTCCTTCCAGAACATCGAATTTCATCATGTTCTCAGAATGCTCAATTCTGAAGCTGATGGGGAAGTCAACAAGGTCATCCAACAATAAGTGTGGGAGCTCAATGTCAACGGAGTGGCCACCTAGGTCCCTTACAAATCACAAATGGTCGGTGCTTACAACGTACACTTGTGCTAAGCTAAGACACTTGGGCTGTATGAAGGATGACGATGGAAGCAGGATGTTAAAAGGTGTATTGAGCGTGCGTTATATCAAATGGAGGAGGATCCATAGGTTAGTTGTTGGTACTAGCTTTCTTTCTTCGTTCGTGTGACTCTGGCAGCTAAATTCACAGTCGAAGGTCTCACAGTTAATTCGATGAGACCTTGGCTTGCGAAGCATCACTCCCTCATGGCGTTTGGCAATGGAACTCAAGGCCTAGTACAATCTATGTCATTTCATTTGAATTCGCCTCAGGGAGGGGTTAAAGTTAGAGCCGGGGGTATTATATTATTGTTCTACGAGCTACAAGCGAGGGGTTTAGTGTGCATAGATTTGATGAATAGGGGAATTTATGAGACTCTTAAGCCATTGAGTTCTGTAAGACTAGTTTCTTTGAATTGTGAACAGTTCATCGGTGTAGTTGTATGCTTGGATTTTGGGAATTGGAAAGCAACTTCAGAAGTATGTTTGTCCCCAGAACGTTTTTTGCAGTAGTGCTAGGATTGACGGGTGCAAATCATGGATTCAAGCAAGAGTTCTGGGCATGAAGGATCCCTGCGTCTGCGAACTTTGGAGAGGGAGGTGAAAAGGTTGAAGCAGAAGGTAAACGAGCAGAAGAAATTGATTCGGAGGAAGCAACAATAGCAGTGGAAGCATAGAGGAAAGGAGGCCATAGCTTTAGAGGTGACGGCACCATGTGTAAAGAATTATGAAGTGTGTATCTCAGTTGTTCCAAGCTCTAGTAGTGGTTTTAGTTTGTAGTCCCAATTTTTTTTTCTGTAATCAAGCTTAAGGCCCCAGGAGATGTTCTGTTTGGACTGCGCCCTCTATGGCAGACTTGTAGCAACTTTTGTACCAGTTGGATCTCCATTATTTTTATAATATAAACCATAACCATTTATGTCTAAAAATATATATATTCAAAAGAAGAAAATGATCGGTTACTTGACTACATTAGTAGGATTGAGTTAACAAAGACCCCCTTTTAATCTCAATGTAAGGATTTAGATAGTTACACTAAATAGAAATATTAAGGTAGTTATGCTTTATTACAATTTACTTAGTCGGAAATAATAAACATAAATATAAAAGTTGTTTACCTTTTTAATTTTTTAATTATTTTTATAAGAAAAAAAATAAGATCTAATTTTTTATCATTCAAATTGTATTTTTAATTATAGAAATGGTTTTAATGTTCTCAAATATCCTTAAACTATTTACATTATACAATTTCAATAGCATATATAAATCTAACCATTTCAATAATAATAATAACTAAATTCATAAAAAATTTAGACTATACTCAAATATATATCAACATACCAATTAAAATCTATAAAAAAAAAGAATTATAATAACCAAATTCATAAATTTGAGACTACACTCAAATATATATCAACACACCAATTAGAATCTATCAAAATTCAAAAGGACTTGTATTGGGAGCTTATACAACTGCCCCATTGCAAAGAAAGAGATTTACAGTTCACTTTCACTCCTCCCATCAACGAGCAAGAATAACAGAGTAAACAAAAAAAAGGCAGAAGCACTAAGGCAAAGGAAACAATAGGAGCATGTAGAGAATATAAGAAAAGAATAAAAGAAGCAAAAGCTGTAAGCACAAGTATAGGAACAACAACAATAAGAACAAGTAAAGAAAGAACAAGTAAAGAAAGAAAGGAGAAGAATGAAGGAGAATAGAATAAAAAGTTAAATTATAATAACAAAATTCATAAAAAGTTGAGACTACACTCAAATATATATTAACACACCAATTAGAATCTATGAAAAATTGAATTGATAGAGAATTATGTAAGTTAAAAAACCTTTCGACAAAGAAAAGTCACAAACACCAATGTCTAACACCCATAAAATGTATCCTCTGAAAAAAAACACCCATAAAATGTCATACGAGAATATACTCAAGTATATCTTTGAAATGAAACAAAAGAAACTTTCTCAAAAGAGTTAGATGCTTGCATAATAGTACAACGAAGGAATATTGAAATGTGTTATAGGGTCATTTCAAGTTGTAATTTCAAAAAAGAATTTTGGAACATCATGGGTTAGAAATATTTTACATGGTTTTTTTTCAGTAAGTTTGATGGTTGGGATACTCAGTTATTATTATTTTTTATTTAGATTCAAAACTCATAATTATATATATATATATTCCAATTGTAAGAACTTTTTCAAGCAATTTATTGAGTTTCGTTGATTTGCCATCTGGATATCAAACTCATGACTCGGGCCAGGCTAAATCTTGGACATGGCTTCTACCAAGAGTACAGCCTCCATCGCGATCGGACACGAATTTTCTGGGGTGCAGCATTGCTCTACTGACACCTCCCCTGCAAGAATCGAAACCAACCTTCCATCAAGTCAACCATCAATCCTCACCACTGGCTCCTACCCCCAACCCCAAAAAAGTGGGGGTTCGTGCCCAGAACATTGCTCCTACAATGCAATGCATACCTACATACCCTTCACCGATCTACACTCTTATTTGATTAAGAGATACATTATAAAATTGAACACGAATCACACCGGCATTACAAAAACCTTTACCAATCAGCCACTTACCTCACCTTTTATATATAACACTTACAAAAATGCCAATCTAAACATTATTGCACAAAAACGTTTGTCCTATGTACAATTTGCCAAGCTGCTTACGTGGTGTCTCGAGAAAGGGTTTAAAGAGTACGCCAATATTGTTTGTGATATATATGGATTATCATCCCAAACGCCTTCTCTTCTTTGCCGCAAAGTTAGAAACATTAAATCCCCAAGGTTTAGCTCAATTGATAAGACGTATACACTCTCGGTTTCGAGAGAGGTCACGGGTTCGAGCCTCTAGTCCTTTGAGGTTAAGCCTTTTGTTGCTTTCACACCTACAAATTATGTGGAAGTGGATAGATTTATACTTTTAGTTTGTTTGGCCTTCTGCTGCTTTCATACCTGCAAATTATGTGGAAGTGGATAGATTTATACTTTTAGTTTGTTAGGTAAATCTTTTGATCTTGCTTACCATTTCATTTGCCTATGAAAAATCAAGTTTTGACCATCATTCATATACATGTCTCCTTGAGCTGAAATTAGGGAAACAAAATCTTTGGGGAGATTCAACTAATCATTTACATGAGTCTGAACTAATATGTGTCCATGACCAAAATATCATGTCGCAATCAGCCTAAACGATCTAGTTACATGTCGCAATCTCCTGCGGCCAAAAAGAATTAAAAAATTACCCGACCCCTACCCTGCCTTCAGTGAGCTAAAAGTGAACCCCATAGTACTCCATGGACTCATCCAAGGGGGGAAAACCATTTAAATTTGGAGACTTGCCACTCTCCAAAATTTGAAGCAGAATTGAATCCCAAAATGTCGGATCTTTCTCTGCCCAAATCTCTTGCCCATCACTACCGCAGTCCGCTTCGGAGCCGGAGGAAGAGAACGTTGCATCGTCTTTAGAAGGCAGCTGGAATTTTTCTGCGGCGAACTTGGCGGCAGCGGCTTGAATTTGCGGCGGCGATAGAGAAGAGGTGCAAGGGATTTCCGGCAGAAAAAGAGGAAAATTGAGCTTGGCTTTGGATCCTCTGAGGCAAAATGCGGCAAAGTCGTAGGCGCGGGCAGCCTTTTCCAGGGTGTCGTAGGAGCCCAGCCATATTCTACCCTTGGAATTGGGCATTCGAATATCCGACACCCATTTCCCCCATTTTCTCTTTCGGATTCCCTTAAACTGCCACGATTTCACTGAGCAGTTTTCCGGGTTGTTGTTGGCGGTCTGATCTGTGGAGGGTTTAGCCATGTCGAGGTAGTGAGTAATCGAAGTGAAGTAAGTAAGTGGTAGTGAAGTGTGATGGGTAGAGGATTTGAACTCGGGATGACCGGAATGGATGAAGTGATAATTATTTGGGGACAAAGCCAGTAGAAATATAGAAATTATAATTTTGTGTTTTTGTTATATATGTTGTTTGATCATTTGAAGTTTCTTCTTATCAATTACAACATTGCTTGAGATAATTTTAGGGTGTTTATTCCCTCTATTCATTTTAGGCACCTTTATCTTTGTTTGACATAGGTTTATGCAAAATCCCACATGGTTAACCTTAGAGTGCTTTTAACTATAGAGAACTAGTAGTCCTAAATGTTACTCATGTTGCTAATAGACCCTAAAGCATATATCTCATAGGATTACCCAAAGCATATATCTTACAACCTTTATGGAGAAAAAGTCTCTCTTGTCATATATAAAACTTGTCACATTCTTACATGCCATTGCTCACTTCAAATAAGCTTTGGCTTATTCTCTCAAGTCATGATATTCATTCAAACATGGTGTACTTATTAAAGAGGAATCCCTTTACTACAACATTTTAGATAGGACACCACCCAAATTACAATCTAAGTTGCTAGAAAAACCTTTCATTATCAAATTTCTCATTTTTAATACATTTTTCTCATTTTGATGATAATTTGTGTTGCAATTATGATTGATTTTATGATGATGATGAAGACGATGATGATGAACACCATGATAATGATGATCATGATGATGAAGACGATGATGATCATGATGAGGGTCATGATGATGAAGACGACGACGACGATTATGATCATCATCATGACAATGATGAACATCATGATGATGATGATGATTATCATGATGATGAATCCGATGATGATCAACATGATGATGATAATGAAGATTATGGTGATGATGGTGATTATGATGATGATGATGATGATGATGATGACGATGAAAATTATGATGATGAATATGGCGATGATGATGCTGATGAAGATGAAGATGATGATGATGTCGACGATGATGATGTTGAGGGTCATGATGATGATGATGATGAAGATGATGATGAGGGTCATGATGATGATGATGATGATGATGATGATGATGAACATCATGATAATGATCATGATCATGATGATGAAGACGATGATCATGATGACGACAATGAAGACGATGACATTAATGGTGATGACGATGATGATGATGACAACGACGATGATGATGGTGATGACGATGATGATGATGATGATGACGACGACGATGACGACGACGACGACGATGATGATGATTAAGATAATGATGATGATGATGTTGTTCATGATGATGATGGTGATGATGATGATGATGATGATGAAGATGATGATGACGATGAAGAAGATGATGATGATGATGACGATGACGAAGATGACGATGGTGATGATGATGATGATGGTGGTGGTGGTGATGACGATGATGATGATGATGATGACGATGACAACTGTCATCGCAAATCCGATGAACTAGTGTCAAAAATCCAATGACCTAGTGTTGTAAATCTGACACACTAGTGTCGCAAAGTGTCATCGAAAAACCTATAACGAGGATAGTCAGAAAATCGACGCTGATTAAATAAATTGAAAGGTACAATACTTTTCATCATTGCAATTCGACAAAAACGTACTTTACGTAGGATGTCATCGGATTTTGGGCTCAAATCTTGTTGTGGTACCTCTCCTTTCTTCCTTCCTTGCACAACCCTAGGATATCAACCAACCTTGGACATTTATAAAGAAAGGAGAAGGAAGGAGGTAGATATGGTAGTGAGAAGATCCTATTACCAGGACAACATCTCATTTAACCTTGCAAAGTCTTATTTTTATCAACCCATGCTGGTATATGCAATTGCAAGGGTTGACCCCAGACAAAATCCCCCTCCTACAATGCACTTAGGGGGAAAGATCTAGATGAGGAGTGGGAGTGTGTTAAGGCCCAATTGGAGGGAACTTAAACTCTCATGGAAGAGTACAAGTTGCACAATCTTATCAAATGAGTGGACATATCAGAGGAGTAGAACAATCATCAACTTTGTTATGGATTTCCCTAAAGGAACCATGTTCTTGAAATCTATTGATGCATATTCACATGTGAAGGATGGAAATATGATATATTCATTGTCGTCAAAGGTTGTGGAAATAGTGGGGGTCAAACATGTTGTCCAACTAATCACGAACAACATTGCATGTTATATGGAAACTAGTAAATTGCTATGTGAAAAATACCTTACTAATTTTTTGACCCTTTGTCCTACCCACGACATAGATTTGATTTTGGAGGACATAGGGAAGTTGAAGTGGATACAAGATATTTTTCATGAGTGCAAACAAATAAACACGTAAATTTATAACCATGCTTGACTGTTGAACTTTATGAGAGATTTTAAGGAGGGTGAACTTAGTTACCCCACTATTACACACTTTGCTACAAACTTTTTCTCCCTCCAAATCTTTATTAATGAGCAGCAACAATTGAGGAAATTGTTTTGTAGCCAACAATGGCTATATTGGAAAGACAACACAAAATTAGATGCAATGATTATGAAATAGTCTCTCTTTAAAGATAATTTGTGGGCAAAATCCTAATATGAGTTTGTTAGCATGATAGAATCACTTGTGAAAGTGTTGAGGATAATGGATGGAGACAAACCATCAATGATAAACATTTATGTGGCCATGGATAGGTCCAAAGAGGCAATTGAGACTTTTTACAAGGGAGGTTAATCTAAATATATTGTTATATGTTATATTATTGATTTCGAGTGGGACATGCAACTACATTCACCTTTGTTTACAATGGGAGCAGATATTAATCCAAGCATATTCTATAATGAGGGGTATAAATTTCCAATAGACCTCGTGGTGATGAGAGGTGTGATGATATGCATTGAGAGCATGTATCCCAATCAATAAATTCAATACAAAATAATTTGTGGTGAGATATGTACAAGGAATCATCTGGCATGTTTGGATTTATCTCAAACCAATGTCTTAGGGAGAAGAAAACGTCAGGTAAGTTTCAATATGTAATTTGCTACATTGTAATTTTGCTAGTTTTCTTTTTCAAGTTTATCGTTGCAAAACTTGTAATATTTGTTTTTTTTAATAATAGGGCCATTGGTGTATAGATTATGGCTTTGATACACCACAAATACAATAATTTTCCATTAGAATCCCAAGTCATTCATGTAACACTTCAAGTTTTGAGCACAATTGGTTAGTATTTGAGCACATCTGCACCAAAAATCACAACATGTTAGAGCATGAGTGGTTGGTGAAGTTGGTCTCCATGTACTACAACATTTAGATGCTCACAAAATAATTACGAGAAAAGGATATGGATCCAATTTTATTAGATAAGATTGATCTAGCCTTTTATTAGGCATCGACATATGAATGTGCTACTTATGATTTCAGTTGGCTTGATGAAGAGACTGAGGATTCCTCTATTTACTATTTTTGAAGAAAAAACACTAAATGCACCTATATCACAGTTGTTACTTCAATATAGAAATGTTGGCACTAGCTCCAAACCATCGAGATATTTACTCTCCTGATAGGTACTTGCACACAGACTAACACCGCTATCCAACACAAAAAGTAGGGGCCATAAACACTATGTAACACAAGCCATCAAGGTCTCAGATGATGATCATATTGAGACAAAATTAGAAACACTTATCAGATGCGTTTAAAAAGAATGGTTACATTGTAGGATTCATATATAAAATAATAATAAAATATCGTAGAAGACATCAAGGTCAAAAGAAGGACATGAAATCAACCCTGATAACACTTCCATATATTAAAGGAACAAAAGGTGTTCTAGCTAGAATTTTAAGGAAGACGGATATTCAGGTCAACTTCTGTCCCCAAATTCAATTGGAAGCATGTTAGATTCCTTGAAAGACTCCATTGACCAAAGAAATCACAAAGGGGTTTATAGTATCCCATGTTCTTGTGGGAAAGTTTACATTGGTGAAACAAGGTGTTCAGTCTAGGTTAGACTTAGAGAGCACAAGAAAACCTGATATATGATTGTCATAAGAAGCATGCTTTGGTTGAGCATTCCCATAACATGAACCACCTCATTTGTATGAAAGATGATAGGTTGGTTGTGAGAGAAGATCACTACAAAAAAAGGAAGATCCATGAGGCCAATGAGATTGAAAACCCCCCTCTAAACCTAAATAGAGATGAAGGATTGAATATTGGTGAATGTTGGCATCCTATCATTCATCACCTTAGGAATAAAAATAACATTATTAAGACAAATAACACTAACATGGGTCAAACTAATAGTATTATCCCTAATAACACAAATGCTTGCTTAATCCCCAGTTTCTCCCAAACCCTAAATATAACTCTAGGTTCTTGGTTCTAGGTCTTTCTTAGTTTAAGGTTTAATTATATTAGCTTCCAAGCCTTTCTTAGTTTTAGGTTTATCTATTTATGATGAAGAATCCTAGGGATAACAAATTTCTCAATTTTAGGTTTAATTTCTCGTGATAAATAATTAAATATTATGATTTTTTTTGTAAGTATGCATTATATTAACCAGACGAAACAAAAAAAGCACAAAATGAAGCATCCTGGACAAGTGAATAGGGTGGTATACACTTACCACCCTAGCCCATCAAAAGCAGAAAGCACATCGGTTTTTAGCAAGAAAAGGAACAATTACCCAACAGAAGATGGGGGCTTGATACAAAATTTACAGAGCATAAGAGTTCATAGGAGTAGACATAGAACAGTAACATGAAATAAACTAGAGGTAAACGAAACTATTGACATAAGTAAAAGAACTGAAATGAGCCTAATAAACTGCATAACTTCATCAGGTCGTAGCTACAGGTTTTGGATTCTCCTTTTTCTCTTTAGTGATCGGGCAGGCTCCATAGAACTATTCCTCAGTTGAACGTTCAATCTGCTTGACAAGAAGATGAGCAGTTTTACGAACCGAAACCTCAAAATCACGTACTCGTTTATGTTGAAGCTGGGTGATTGTAGACGGTGTGAGAAATGGTGCAGACTTAGAATCAGGCGTGGTTGGAACCGAACCCATGTCCATTGAAATCGTGGGTGCCACCAAGATGCTACCACTTCCCCCTTTCCCGATGTACAGAGTCCTAGAGCTAGTCGCTTCCATGCTGCCATTGCATCCCTTCTATTGAGCAGAGTGTCTAACTCAAGAAGCTTGCTTTTGGATTGTAAGACTGAACTTCTAGTATAGTTCTAGGTGCCCACAATCTCCTCCATGAGTGAACCCATCATATTCTTGACGATCCAATCGTGATTCAGGCGTCCCCCTCCAATGCCTCTATCCAAGTTTTCATTAATCAACCAAGCTTCCCATTCATCGATCAAATTATGGAATGACATAGAAACCCCACTGGCATACACATCTTCCTGTATCAGGTGCGCACCCCATTGAGCACGACCTCGGCCGTTGCTAGCTCGACGAGGAGTTCCATGCTGATGAGACATAGTGAAATAGTGGTGAGGTTCAATCGCAGGGCCAAGACAAATAGTGGTAGGCAAGACGACGCACTTAGCTGAATCAGAGACGTAGCAAGACTGTGGGAAAGAAAAACCAGACGTAGGCAATTCGACCCAGGAGGAAGGAATGCAAGCCTGAGCTAGACCCATTACCAAAGGAGGAAACCACAAGACTGAATGCGCTAGTGCCATGACCTGGGTGATAACAGAATAATACCTAGAAGTCATTAATGGAAATTAAGAAAGTGATGCCCCTTCTAGGTCCCGACGTGGCTTAACCCCATGCATGTCATCCTTCGACATGACCGCAAGGTCATCTTCAGACACAACGTGTAAATGTTGATTGTTGCCAACGTTGTCAACACTTAAAACCTGAACCTCGTCATCTGTGTGCAATAAATGTCGTGTTGGTGGGTGTGGTGAGTGTTGAGTGCGAGGTGACGTTCTTGCCACCTTGGTATTCCAACTACCAAGGCCTTCACTCCTTGTGAGACACTTAACACCCGCATCCAAAGAATTAAATATTATGATTAATAGCCCTCTAAAACTTTAATACAAAATCTACTTATTAATATTACTCCTAAAATAATCTTAATAATAAAATTAGAAATCATAAAACAACTAAGCTATCCTTAAACCTAAAATTGGCTTATAAATAATTTGATGGCCTTAAAGTGTTAAAAGTGTATTTATAATAAGCTTACTCTCTTACCAAACCATTGAGACATTTACTCTCATCATAAGGTTGGAAACTTCTAGACTTATATTGTAATAAAGCAGCCATCCTCCACTTGTGAACCACTTTATGCAATAGAGTTTTGTTTTTAAAGATATATTTTTAATTGTCACCGTTTTGTCCTTCAAATTTTTTTAATGTAAAAAGTTTTAAAAATTGCAAATAAGCTCGTGACATTTATATTTTTTTGAAAAGGTTAATTTTTTCATTGATAATGAGATTTTAACGGGTTAATTTTTTTAGTTATATTTTTAGATAGGATTAATAAATATTATAAAAAGATTTTTTATTTAATTTTATGATTAAATTAATAATTTCAAAAAAAATCAAAATTAAGAAATTTAGCTATAATATTTTAATATAAAACTTTTAAAAAAAATTACTTAATGTAATTAAGTTATTTATAAATAAAATATCTATCAGTATATAGATAAATATTAAAAAAGTGACCAATTACTAATTACTAGACTAGAGGGATTGAGTAAAGAACGAACTTTTAATCTCAATCCAAGGATTTAGATAGTTACAATAAATGGAAACATTAAGGTGATTATGCTCTATTACACTATTTGTTTGGGAAATAAGAAACACAAAATATAAGAGTGGTTTATATTTTATTTTTAAATAATTTGTTAAATTGTTAAATAATAAAAAAAATATTTATTAAATTGTTTATGGAATAAAAATGATTTTAATGCTTTCAACACTTAGATTACCCAATTTTAATAATATATAGATGTAATTTTAACACTTTTAATCAATTTCAATTTCAATAAAAATAAAATATTAAAAAATAATCAAATTCATACATAATTTCAACTACTCACAAATATATATCAACAAGCAAATTCTAGTCTATAAAAAAATTGACATAATCTAATGTTGATAAAGAATTTAAGTTAAATAACCTTAAGGCAAAGAAAAGTCACAAATGCCAAAAAAACTCTCTTTTCTAGAAGAAAATAGCAGTCCCTTGTTATTCATCATAATGAAAGGTTGTTATGCATCATAATGAAAGGTAACCTGGTTACATCACAAGTTGTACATTGCACAAAGGCAAGTCCATAGCAAAAAGAATATACTGTGCCTCTACATAACATACACAGTAATTCCACATATAATAGTAATAATCCTACTCTCCATAAGGATACAAGAATCCAATATCATCAATCAATCTCATCTGAAACCACCATGATACTGAAAAGACAATTGAAAGACACGATGGTTGATCCAATGAAGCACTTCTGGGAATATCATCAAAAAGAGAGGACACATCCATCTCTGACATCCAAAGGATCTAAAAATCCAATCATACTCAAGAACATCAAAGATGTACTGAAAGGAATACGCCAGTAAAAGCTAATATAGCTGCAAAGAACCATTCCCAACACATTCACCATCACTGAATTCAGAATATAATAGAAGGCCAGAAGCCAAAGAAAGTGCTTCCTTGAATAAGCCATCCGCCTTCCCATTGAATTCTCTGTACACATGACAAGATTCCAGAAAAAGAAAGAACGATTCCAAGTCTCTAATGTTATGGCACCATCCATCTAAATTGAGAGCCAAAAGACTCTCACAAACAAAAATGTCATACCAGAACATACTCACGTGTATTGTTCATAATAAACAAAAAAAACTTTCTCGGAATAGTTAAATGCTTGCATAATAGACAAAGGAGTATTGAAATATTTTACAAGGTTATTCAAATTGTAACCACAAACTTGTTTTTTTTTAAATATGAAAGACAGATTAAACCAAACAAACAAATATTATCAATATCTAACATGCCACAACTCATTTAATATTTTGGACTATTAAAAGTAACTTCAAATCCAATAGCCCGCAACAATTCTAAAAGACATTAAATAAACTGCAACAAGCTAGATAATTTTAGCTGATTATTTTTAACAGTTTTGACATAATATATAAATGTTTTATAGACTCTTTTGTTTATATGACAGAAAAATCAAAATCTAAACGGTGTTTGACAGGTAAAATAGCCCATAAGCATTTTGCTAATGGTCCAGTGCACATATACAGGGAGTAAGCTAAACTCTAGACCATTTGCAGCTAAAATTTGGCAAGTTTTGTGGCCAAATTCTTGCGGAAATTGTTTAAAGAATAATTCAGTGATTGAAATTGCATAAAATAGATGTTCTAAAGGTAATAGAAGATCCAGAATCCATTTCTACAATAAAAATTGCAATTTTAATACTGGAAATCTCATTTACAACAACAAATCATGTTGCCAAATTCCGAATTCCGACCAAACTTGTCTGAAAAAATGCAATAGTCTAGATATTAGCCTACTCCCATAGTTGGATTATTCTCCGCACGAACGTGTTGTTCTATGTGCAATTTGCCAAGCTGCTCATGTGGTGCCTCGGGAAAGGGGGTTAAAGATTACGCCCAAATTGTTTGTGATATACGGATTATCATCCCAAACGCCTTTTGTTCTTTGCCTCAAAGTTAGATACATTATCCTGCTCTCATCCCCGCAATTCATGTGGAAGTCCATAGATTTATACTTACTTTCTTAGGTAAATCCTTCGATCTTGCTTACCATTTCATTTCATTTGCCTGTGGAAAAATCAAGATTTGACCATCATTCATATACATGTCTCCTTGAGTGAAATTAGGAAACAGGCAGAATCTTGGGGGGTAACAGACATATGAGTCTGAACTAATATGTGTCCATGACCAAAATATCATGTCGCAATCTCCCGCGGCCGAAAAGAATTCAAAAAAAATTACCCGACCCTGCCTTCAGTGAGCTAAAAGTGAACCCCATAGTACTCCATGGACTCATCCAAGAGGGGCAAACCATTTAAATTTGGAGACTTGCCACTCTCCAAACTTTGAAGCAGAACTGAATCCCAAAATGCCGGATCCTTCTCTGCCCAAATCTCTTGCCCATCACTGCCGCAGTCCGCTTCAGAGCCGGAGGACGAGAACGTTGCATCGTCTTCAGAAGGCAGCTGGAATTTTTCTGCGGCGAACTTGGCGGCAGCGGCTTGAATTTGCGTCGGCGATAGAGAAGAGGTGCAAGGGATTTCCGGCAGGAAAAGAGGAAAATTGAGCTTGGCTTTGGATCCTCTGAGGCAAAATGCGGCAAAGTCGTACGCGCGGGCAGCCTTTTCCGGGGTGTCGTAGGAGCCCAGCCATATTCTGCCCGTGGAATTGGGCATTCGAATTTCCGACACCCATTTCCCCCATTTTCTCTTTCGGATTCCCTTGAACTGCCGCGATTTCAGTGAGCGGTTTTCCGGGTTGTTGTTGGCGGTCTGATCTGTGGAGGGTTTAGCCATGTGGAGGTAGTGAGTAATCGAAGTGAAGTGAGTAAGTGGTAGTGAAGTGTGATGGGTAGAGAATTTGAAGTCGGGATGAGCGGAACGGATGAAGTGACAATTATTTGGGGCAAAGGCAGTAGAAATATAGAGACATAAAGCGTGTTGAGTGCGCTTATGCTTTTCTGGAGTACACTTTGCCGCTAAGCTATAACAGATATTTATTTGCGCGTATTACATATAACTGGGAATTATAAAACATGCGAATAGATATTGTTGTCGGTGAATCTGATTTGAGTTGGGTATCACTTTTAGAATAGGTGGACCACACGTGATACAATTAATATGAATATGTTATCTTTTTGTCTTTTTTTCAACAAGATAAAATATGTTTTTTTTGTTTATGAATATGGAAGGTCCTTTTTGTTATCTCACCATAACTTAGTTGGCATATTTTAACCTTTTTCTCAGCATACTTTATTAATATAATTTTTTTATATTGGAATTTTTTATTTTTTTCACATTTAAAAGGGTTAGGTTTTGAATTATTTAATTGTTAGGTTTTGAATTTATTTTTTATAAGACTTTGCTAAATCAAACATAAAGCTGTTGAATAATAATAATAATCTATTTTTAAGGTCATCGTCAAGTTAGACACCAATTTGGTGTATGAGATTTCTTTGTTTATAGGAGAAGGCACCCCTTTTGCGAAGTAATTTTAACTACTAAAAAATGTACATACATTATCCCTCTGAATTTGAATTTATAACCTTTTAAAAATAAACACATTGACTGATCGTAAACACTCTTCCATCTAGATTTATTATTACATAAACCCTGACTAAGCGTAAACACCCTCCCATCTAAAATAAACACTCAATTTTTATATTGATTACAATGAAACAGCAATGAAAATAATTAAAAAAAACTTTCACAACTATGGTAAAAATTGCTTTAGATGAGTCGTATTACTTTCTAGTCGGTTCAATGATTAAAAACATGTTTCCTTTTGGTAGATTTTTTGATATTATGTTTGATTATCAAAGGAGGATTAGGTCTTTCTCTCCATAAAGTAATCAAATAAATAGTTGAATAATGATAAAAAACTTGTTTACTTTCTGTAGATTATTTGATATTATGTTTGAATAGATAGAGGAGAATAAGGTGTACATGAATCAGTTGCATAGAATGAAGTTTTTTTAATAGATACGAATATTTTATATATATAAAAAGGTATTGATATTAAATTATATTATTATTATTATGAATTAATATTTATCTATATTAAAACATTGTTTTAAAATTTTTGTCATTTTTAATTTGATTAAATTAATCATTAAAAATTAAAAATTTGATTAAATTTCTTAATAAATGAAAAATATATCAAATTTTAATAACCATAAAAAGTTTGAACCAGTTGTATTTTTTTAATAGATACAAATATTTTATAAATATAAATAGGTAGTGATATTAAATTATTTTATTATTATGAATTAATATTTATCTATATTAAAACATTGTTTTAAAAATTTTGTCACTTTTAATTTGATTAAATTAATCATTAAAAATTAAAAATTTGATTAAATTTCTTGATAAATAAAAAATACATCAAATTTTAATAACCATAAAAAGTTTGCTAGTTTTGTTACACTATCTACATATCATTGATCTTAAAAATGCTCATTTATTCGTTTAAACAATATGCTTCATGCAAAGTTTGCTAAGTTTGCTATAATATTGGATAGTTTCGTTACAATATCTACATATCATTGACCTTAAAAATGCTCATCTATTCATTTAATCAATATGATTCATGTTAATTAATGTTGTGTACATTTTACAAATGATATTAGAAACTTAAAATGATACATATTAATGTAATTTTAGAAAAAACATTATCATTTTAATGTTTCACACTATATTTTTAACAAGTAGATAATTTGCATTTTAGAAATTTTAATGATAAGAACGAAATGAGTAAATCTAAGTTTTTTTTCTTTTATATAAAAATTGTTGATCTCTCATTCATTATGCCATAGGACATTTCTCCACTATGAATTTTACATGTTTAGATGAGATAGTTTTTCCTCACAATCGTTGATATTGTTAAAAGTCCTTTTGAGCTCTTATGATTGTTGATGCAACATTCATGTCATCTACTTCGCCAAGCACAAAATTCAATAGTTTGTCACACATCTAGACGATATTTAGCTCCATCTTCCTAATGAAAACATAGGATTCAAACTTTATTCTAATTTGTGGATTCGTACTAGAATTGTTGAGAATACAGAGGATTTTTCTTGAATACTATCATGCACTACAACTGACACATGGTCCCTAGGCTTGAAGCACTACACTTCATGGTGACCATGATAAGCACCATGATGCCATGCATGGATTAGATGATATGTATAATGCTCCACCATGTGGCATTTCCATCATCACATTTTCTCTTAGTGACCTTGGTAACACAGTGACACGTAGTGACTGCTCAGGGCAAGTAGACTTCCTCCATTTTGAACAAGTTTGACTTGTTTGAATTATGCTTTGTGGATGAACTAGACAAATGTCAAGCTTACTCTTGCCTTAGATCAAGGAAATTCCTTTTAATTTTGGCCATCCCTAAGTATTGAATTAATTCTAGAGGGATTTGGCTATGAGAAACTAATGTAAGGCTCACTTGAAGTCATACTGGTCCAATATCTGCGTAAACTAAACCATTGTACCAACACTTATGTTCTTACATCCATGGTTTTTGAAAAGAACGAGCTTATAGTTATCTTAAGGTGTCAAACCTGAATGAACTCAAACACAGGGGATTAAGGCTTTCCTAGAGAGGCGAAGAGGCTATGGGTGTGAATTGAGAGACAAAGAAGGCACTTTGTGCAATAAAAATCGATCGTCATAAATTTATTAAGAAATTTAAAGTCATAATTGAGTCTAATCCTTATATATGATGCAAGTGAATTATTTATTATTTGTTAAATGGCACCCTTCCTTATATACAACATTTCATTCAATATTGATTTTCTATTGATTGAGTAATCTCTCTTCCATACATTACATAAGTTTATTCCATTAAATATCGATTTCTATCGATCAAGTGATATATCTTATATACTTAGCATAAGTTTCCATTTGGTATAGGCATCTTGATTAACAAGATAGAGTAAAGATAGGAATAAGGGGGAATCTTATAGAAGATGAAATATTGTTTCACTCCAATCAATGTGAAACTCCTATGTGAAGCAAGGGACAATTTTGCATCTCTCTATATGTCCATTGTATTGATCCTCCTCTATACTTGCTTGTTTAAGAAGGATCTATCACCCTCCAATGATAAGTTAAATATTGATTAATTAATAAAGTGAGAAAATAAAGAAAAGAGATAGGGGTTATTATCAACCAATAGTGTTGGAGGTCAAATGTTTGTCTTTATCATAATGCATGCATACTAAATGTACGATCTATGCATCTTTTAAAACCCTTTTTCTCATTATCTCAAGTTCTTTCAATCTTCTAGTTTGTTTCATATGTCTTCCCTTGTTTGGCGGAGGGTAGTGAGACACATAAAAACCTTCCCTTACCAAACACCAAAGAACTTTTTTCTATCTCCAAATAAAGTACATATTTGCTTAGCCAACAACACCAAGCCAAACCTTTATGCATGTAGACGCTTCTTGTCAAAATTTAGCAATTGCAAAGGCCTTGCAACCCTTGAAACTTTGTAATTTTTCCACTTGTTTGATGACTTCTCCACCATTTTTGGAACGAACATGACAAGCCAAGAAAGGAATGAGCCAGGATGTGCGGTATTTGAAGGGTAATCCCATATTATTTGCCACATATTATTCTTGTGTATCTTTGATATACATTGATGACTTCTTGTGGTCTACAGGAAGAGAATACATTGATGAAGCACTCGATGCATTTTCACCACTAATCAGTCTATTTTATGACTAAAAATTCATGCATGAAAGTCTCTCCAACCTTAGAGTCCCTTTATGTCCCATGTTCAAAACCTAATATTGTTGCTTGAATGTCTTGGAAATGTCATAACCTATTTTGGAAATTATTCTCATGCATAAATTCTATTCAAATTCATATCACATTCCAAGACATTATCCTTTTTACAATGTTCCTTTACACCAACTAGGGAAATTGCTCTATATATCATCTTTCTAATTAAGGGGGTTTCTAATCCTGCCCAAATAAGGGATGCATGCCACAATAGTGGGTTCATATGCCAACATATCTTGCTTAATGTCCTACTAGCATAAATAACAATTAATTATTTAAGTGGGTATGTTCACATAACCTTTGAAAGCAACCTCATTCATAAATCCATCCTAAGCCTCTAAACTACTACAACATATATAATAATTATTAATTTAGTGTCATTATAACTCGAATCCATGAAAAAAATAAATCATGTGCCAAATAGATTAAGTACAACCCATGCAAGGTCCAAAGTGTGCCCATTGATATGCTCTACTCTATGGTGAACTCTCCCTTGAGTAAAATCATAAGAAGACATAAAATATTCAAAAGTTAACCCAAACCATAATTTATAACTAAGATACATTGTCTTATCTGTGCCAACGATGTTTCTTGATTAGATAATGGAAATCTCTCCAAACTATTGCTCTCGTCACACACACTTTCAAATTGATCTCTAACAACAACCTCCATAACCATGGATGTTAAAATGCATCTGTAGTTGCATTATAATTTCCTAGTCACCATCCATGTGACTATCAAACTTCTCCAAACCATCAAGACTATAATTTACCCAATACAAGCAAGTGTCACGTCCCCGTCCCTCAACCGACGAAGAGGACGCGACGAACATCAACACAGCCGAGCAAATAGCCCATGAACATAAAACAGAGGAGATCAATGCTAAAATTAAAACCTAAACAACAGGCATAATTCATCATACAAGGATGCACAGTCCTTCAAACAATCAGCGGAAGCAAACATAGACATATTTCCAGCATTGATCATGTTCATCATTTCACATAATACAGTATATAAATTGCAGAGGAGAAGTAACAGCAGCACTTATCTTTTGATGAAGAATTAACCTGCAACCAGCTACGCCGCTGCAACGTTCCACCCAACCATAGGCCAGCGTGCTCATCAGTCTCTCAACAACGCTGCCACCCCTGAGCTGGGCATGATTCCTCCAGAATAAGGGTCAATTGCAGGCTTATACATAGCCAAGGGGCACAAACAGCAAACCAACACAGCTGGGTTTCATAGGCTTTCAACAGACAAGCCAAGCTAGCACAATCCGAAGACTAACCATTGCACTCAGGCAATTACTTAGCTGTCACAGCTTAAACAGGGAAAAGAAATTCTGAGTCATTCTTGGCCCTATCGTGGCCAAAATGACTCTTCAAACGAAATTACCACAGCCCCAAAGATGTAAGGAAGACCCCAGCAACACAGCCAACAACGTGGGGAAACAACAGCCCCGGAATGTTTCAGTGAGCACAGCTCACAGCAAATGTGGGGAAAACACATAAATACCACGTAGAGGAAAGGGAAAAATACCGACTTTCGATAGCCACAGCACCCACAATTTCGCTGGGAAAAGATCAACGTGGGAAAACCCATAAATTCCTATGCGTGAGAGGAAAAACGGGGGAAGAATCCCTCTGCGTGAGATTGCACAACAATGGAGGCCCTGCGTGAGGAGAAAACAGCTCCGTTTTTGTCCGTGGATGAACAATCAACAGCCAGGACGCGAAATTTCAGTGCGTGGGTGCTCAGCAACTCGTGGAGCCAAGAAAATGTCTGCCTGAGACCAAAACCACCCCCCAGCCTGTGCGTGAGGAGGATCCAAAAACAAAATCGTGGTGAGGGTGAACTGACCAGGGAAGAGTGCGTGAGGGAGAAAAATGGGCAGATGTGAGTGGAGTGGGCAGGTGGGCAAAGGACTGACAATCCTGCCACCCCACTCCCAAAGGCATTAATTGCCTCAACAACCAGCAGCCATTACTCCTCAGCTACCCAACAAACATTAAAAAGGTTGACATGGTTGGATAAGACAAAAGGTGGCAAATCAACAAGGTGGTGAAACACATGGGTTTTTCCCCCATAACCAAGGTTTGACATCCCCCACCCCTTATCCTTTGGAACCATGCCCTTTTCATTCAACATTGCACTGTCGTAGATGGTTGTGGTTTTATTTTATTTTATGTGCACGTTTACATGATGCCACATTAAAATGTGCCTTATAGCACGACATACCATCGGCAGCTATCCCTATTGCCGAAACATACACAACCAAATCGATGGTGGGGCTTTTGCCTTTAGCTCCTCATCACGATTAATTACATTATATACATCATGCAAACGGGGTCAAAACCGGGGACATTATAGCAAGACTAGTAGTTAACACCTATGAACTAATCTATAAGTTCAATTAGTTCAAACCATGTAAATTTCAAATCACAATAGGAAGAGGTATGATTGATTAAAAAACGATGGACATATAACATTGAAATACAAGTCGTTAACTACACAGTGTACAATGAGCAAAACTACCAATACATAATTATTATGCATTGATTATACAATCCCTATTGTATCACCTTAGTCATCTCAATTATGTCATCAAAAGCTAAGTCATAGGATTTGGAAAGTGTCAACCATCATATCTAAAAAGAACTGCACAACTAAATTGAATCAAAGGTCATGAATGCATAAAATCAACCAGTATAAGCACCATCGTCATATGATTACAAATGAATTATAAATCCAGGACTCCCTCTTCCACCAACATATAAAATTGATTTGTAACCTTCCTTAGATATTCCTATGTTCAATGATAACATAGTTTGTTTGTGTTCTCACTATGTTTTTTCATAGTAATATGAAATACTATGGAAAAATAAAACACACAACATTAGACTCTACTCACACAAAGCATACACACAATGTACATTGGAAAAACTTAGTTTGGATGAAAAATCTAGCAAAATGTGAGGTATGAACCTTGTCTTATTATTTTTTTTTTACAAATTATAGAGAGGATCCTTGTGGAGCAAGAAGCCACTATTTCCATATTGGATATTTCAATATTTGTTTCATGTTCATTGCTAATTCGAGCCTTTCTGCTAATTCTATAATTTTCAATAATGTCCTCTGGTGCACTTAGCTCAAGTTTGGAAATCGTGCATTTCTTTTGAATTCAAACCCCTTCTCCATTTCTTTTCCTTGTACTTATCTCCCATGGAGTATATGAATTTATTTGTCCAATAATGCACTCAATCATTGTTTTAACTACCTATCGCCAATGCAACTCCTTGCTTGATATGGTTTCCCAAGTCATTCCCTTTGTTGGTGGAAAGGGTGGACTAACTGTAGAAATATTGGTGTTTCCTACTTTTCCTTTTGTTTAGTGACTATGTTATTTTCTTTCTTAGTGTCTAGGAAGTTTGGGATGATTTATTTTATCAAACATAAGTTCTTCTTCTTTCCCAAGCATAGGTTTCGAGCAAATCCTACAAGCTTCCTTTGTTTAGTGGATAGATCATCACCTTTGCTCTGTGATCAAAGGGTTTGGGTTTCGTCAATGATGGCAAGTACTATCCATCCTTTCAAGCCAAGCATGGACTATCAAGAAAAGTAGCTAGTTTATTTGTCAACTAAATTTTCTAACTGGGTTTTCAACATGTGTACTTTGCATGAAAACCTTGGTTAATAAAACTTAACATGTACTTTTCTCTCATTCCTACTTCTTGATAACCAAGTTTTCCTATTCCCTAAGGTTTTTCAATTGGAATTTCCAACATTTCTTTCTTGATAGGGAAATTCATTCACTAAAGTGTAATAACCTTTTTTATTTGACTCGGTTCATCGACTAGGCTTTAATAAGGCCAACTATTGCAAAAAAAAAATATTTTTCTTACAAAATTGGGTGTTCATTAAACTTAGACCATTAGAGATTTGTTTGATTTCATTGGGACTTTGATCCATTTATGAATAGCCATACCCATTCTGGAAGGTTTTGGTGCTTAAAAACTTATTGATTTAAGAGATGAGGAAATTTTCTCCTAGGAGTACCTTTTGGCTTTCTATGGAAGTTGTCATTTTAGCCAAATTTTCTAGTTTTATTTATGGCCCATTTTGGTATGCATGATCTCTTCACCACGATTACATATTCTATCAATTCCACTTGCTCAATATTGATACAGGAGATCGATGGCCACCCACCTATTCCATTGTCTCAAAACAATTGTCCATTGTGATAGCTTCCTAGTTATTTTTCTACGATTTTTTTGGTCCCAAACTTCTAGGGCCATCTTGAGGCCCTAAACGAAGTTTTTTGGCGATTCAGGGGGAGGGGGAAATGGTTTTCAAAAACAATAATTTAACTCTGGTGGGCACTGGGAATATGTAAATCTCGGATAAAACTTTTCAACGGGCTAACGAGCGCCCAAATCGGAGATTGTATGCAAGAATTGTGACACCAAGAAGTTGACTGTTCAACTAACCACCTTGGGGCCGCAAAATTTATGACGGTTCATCTTCTAGGGTTATGTTTTGGACCTTTAGGGTTCTCACCCTCATGATTGTTATAAATAGGCCCCTTTGGCCTCGTTTTATATTCATCTTGGAATGGATGAGTGTAGCAGCCACATCTCTTCTCACATGTAGCTACCACCATTCTAGTTGTTGTATTTATTGTATGTTCTATTTCCGCCATTTTAATAGAATATGTGTTTATTGTATCTTTGTTTTCATTGCAATATGTCTGTTTTTATGATTCTATATATGTATTTCTCATTTTGTTCTCACATAAATCTGGATCAAACACCAAGTTTTGTATTACAAGCAAGACTTATCCTTTTTCTTTCATCAAGCACAACTTTCTCACATAGTTTTAAGTTATCCACTTTAACTATCAAATACATGTGCATGTAAGGTACTTAGCAGGTATTTTCATCTTATAATAATCATTCCTTACAAGTTACAATGGTTCAAAAGGACCATATGAGAGGGACTTATATTCTTCCTTGGTCCATGTGACTTCTCTTTGGTCAGGTGCAAGCAGACTTCATTTCCCACTTTTGAATTTTTTTCTTTACTTTATGTTGGCTATGTCATGTTCTTATATATATTAAGACTTATTAAGTCTCTCATGTACCTTCAAATGGGTTTATTTGATTTATTCTATAAATTTCCCACCCTTGAGCCTCACTTAACATTGACTACTCCTTCCCTTCACGTGGTCCACAAGTAATATTAAAGGAAAAAAGTAGCAATTGAACCATGATGTTTCAATGAACATTTCTTTGTATATAATGTACAAAAAGTTGGTTGTAACCATGTTGATTGTAGACCAAGTTTTCTCATGCTAGGTTAGTCATTTCTTCTAATTATAACATCTGAAATGTTTAACCAATGTCTTATTAACTAACTTTATTTTCCAAATTGGTTGTGGATGGAAGGTCATTGATATTTTCAATTTAGTGTCCATACTCTCCTACAATGTATTCTAAAAATTAAGAAGGAATCTCATCTCACTAAAAGAGAGCCAATTTTGTTGTGAAATGGATAGTATGATGTCTATTTGAGTGGAAACCAAGAAAACTGTTACTTAGATTCAGATTTTCTCATGACATGCCAATATTAGAGTTGAGGGATGTTTCTCAATTGGTAATTCCATTTATACCCCATATGATTTCAATATTGGAGGTTCTCACATGTTACGAAAAATTGGGAAACCTGCAAAAGAGTGATTCATGCTCCCAGTTGGCATTGTGTTGGTTTTGAAAGAGATTTTGGTATTTATTATCTTTTAGATTTGGTCTTGGAAAAGTTGAGACCTGAAATATTAATAGAATTTGTATTTTGTTGTACTATTGTGCTCTCTGCAATATCTATGTGTTTGTGTTTTTATTCTATATTTGTACCTTCATTTTGTTCTCTATATAATCCAGATCAACGGTATCAAAGAAATATACTATTTGTTGTTTCTCGATGGATATCTTCGATGAGATCTGAATATTCGGAGTTGGATCTCGAACTAATTAAGCTTGGGAAAATCCACTCTCACCAACCAAAGAAACCTTACATGGATAAAGAAAATAGAGATGTCAAAGCATGCGATCCTATTAAGTTATTTCCAGAGGAATGCCTTGCGCCACAAAGGAATTGTTAGAATTATTAATACTCCCTTGTCCAATTTGATCATATGTCTAAATCAGGAGTCATTTCTAAATCGGGATTCCATCCAGTCTATTTTTAGTCACTATAACCATTCGGTCCACTTAGCCTAATTGGGGCACATGTTTCAGTTACTAAAGTGTGGGGAACACTAATTGAGGCCTACTGCCACTGATTGCACTTGCATGCATAAGTTTAGGAGCCTCCTGGACCAATCCCTACAATTTAGGAGCCACTGGGAGTGCCGATACCAACCAAGGTCAATTGAGTTGAGTTGGTGACTAGTTAAGCTAAGTTAGGAGTTAGTTACATTCAGGTCTAGTCCTCTACATTCAGTTTGCACTAGGTTTGCATGGCTGCATGCAGGCGAGGTGTATTTCTCACCTACCTCTGTCAGTTAGCCTCAGTCAACACAGAATTAGACACTTGAGTTGTCTTTTAGAACTTTGATGAACTCCTGTGATGATTTAGACAAGGTCAGTTAACCATTGAGTCCTCTGATAATGATTTAGACAAGGTCTTAGTTACCTACAGTCAAGTAGAGTCTAATCAATTCCAATTTCCTCATGTGGATTCGAATTTCTTGTGGCTATTTAGCCATTGTACTTCATTGTAATTATGATCTAATTACCTTTTTTATTAATGAAAGCATTCACAATTGCAGCCATTTTTGCACTGTTTCATTCTTCAATTACTGAGTAAATTGTGTGATCTATTTTGTGATTTGTGTATTTGTCCACATATCTATGTGCTCAATTTAATATGGCATCAAAGCCTCGGTAGACAAGGTACCTCTCCTCCTCAGATATCCAGCTGGATCATTTTTTTAGCAAAATTGCTCCTTCCAATACTGCACCAGAAGCAGAGAATTTACTACTTAATATTCCAAGTTAGGAAATTGTTGATCAAGCTTGCTTGATCAACTATGCTGGGTGTGAAGGAAATTCCAAAAGTGCAGACTGTCGACCTTATTTTGTATGTTTGATTGTGTGACAGGTTATCAGCACTTCTCACAACATTCACTACAAGCAGCCCTTTCTTCTCACTGCATTCGCTACAGCCACTCAGTCCTCCTTACTGCATTCAAAATGGCTCATTCAGTAGAGCCCCTCACTCTCTTCAACTATCACTAGTGGAAGGAAGACATGGAGGTACTGCTCCGCACCAAGAAGCTCTTTAGACTCACAGAAGAAACAGAGGCAGTGTCAATTCTAAATCATGACAAAGAAAAGTACTTGAAGAGGCTTGATGAAGCTCATGGATACTTATTCTCGTCTATCTCTCGAGATCTTTGATTCCACATCCAAGGATTGAAGACTCCCAAGGAGATTTGGGACAAGCTTGCTTCTTATTTGATAAGCAGGATGAGATGAGGGTCCATCAGCTAGAAAATGAACTTATCTCTCTTAATCCATCCAACTTCGAAACACTAAACGATTTTTTTACAAAATTCAAGAACCTGATATACTAGTTGAAGCAATACAAGGTGGAGAAGGAGGATGATCAAGTCATTCTTGCCATTCTCTCAAAACTTAGTGCAGACTACTCAGTCTTTGTGTCAACTTTTCAATCAGTGAGGATCACTACTCAAAATTGGAATATGCCCACTCTTGATGCTTTCAGTACATCTCTCACTTATGAGCATGACAAGTTGATCCAAATGGGGATCATTCGATCTTCCAGAGATCAAGCACTGGTTGCAGGAGGACCTAAGGGAGTGAATGATAAAGGGAATCAAAGAGATAAGTCCCCTGTGAAGAAAGAGCAGTCAAATGAGTCTTTAGGTTCGAAGAGAAGCAAGAAGAATGGCAAAGGCAAGGTCCTCTGCTCTTACTGTGGAAGGTGATTTCATTCAGAAAGCTCTTGTATGAGAAGACAACTTGATGAAATGACTCTTCTTTTGAAGAAACATAACATTTCTGCACTTACTAGCGCAAGGAAGGATGACTCTGAAGAAGAAGATGAAGAATACCAAAGTAAAGGCCATGCACTGAAGGCATGCTACTCATCAGCACATGTCTTCCTCGTTGATTCTAGAGCTTCCAATCATATGGCTTCATCCATATAACCATTCTCTTCTTTTCAGTCCTTTGATGGTCCTAGTATTCAGATGGGCAATAACAGTAAAGTCCAAACAAAAGGGAAGGGATCTATCAAACTTGAACATGGAAGATTCAAATATGTGCTATTTGTTCCCTCCCTAGCTTTAAACCTCTTATCTGTCTACCAGATGACCCATACTGGCTCTCCAAAGCAAGTGATATTTGGTCATGACTCAGTAGAGATCACATATATCTCTACTGGGAACATCATAGTGAAGGGTGTTGCAAATCATGCCCCAAAATCATATGAATTCTCACATTTCATGCCTCCTTCAGAACCAGTGCACTCTCAGCAGCTACTTGCAAGGGAAGGTAAAATCATTTCATCTACTTCTTTTGCAACTTCTACTAGTATTGCAGATCCATCTTTATTAGTTTATTAGATTGAGATTCAAGATGATTCAGATCTAGATTCAGTCCCTACTTCCAAACTGGAAGCTTGGAAGATGACTGGAAACCTACCTGACACTAAGAAAGGAAATACCCTTGCATTATGCCATGCAATCTTACCTCCTCCAAAGAGATGCAATAGACTCCTTGTAAGATGCTACATGGAAAGGGATCAGTCTCACTACATTTAGAAGAATAGATATGATCATACACCTCTTCATCCAGCAAGAGACAAAGGTTACATTCCTCCTTCCTTCCATCATCATTTTTGGAGAAGAAGGAGAAGTCTACATGCCAGGCCCCAGAATACTTGTACACAACACACCATGCATGTTGCTTCGCTACCTCACAGAGATGAATATTACAGCAACATATTTTCAAGTTTTTCAAACTTGAATCCTCATTCTACCTGCTTAGATAGAAGGGGGGATTTTTTTCCATGTGGTTTTTTCCCCAGCTCCTTGTATTAAGCAGTTACTTTATTTTACTTGATGTAGTGGGTGACCTATGGTCTTAGTTACCAGAGCCCACAAATTTTCCTAGTTAGCATTCAGGGGGGTGTTAGGATTATTAATCCTCCCTTTTCCAATTTAGTCATATGTCTAAATCAGGAGTCATGTCTAAATCAGGAGTCCATCCAATCTATTTTTAGTCACTAGAACCAGTGGGCCCACTTGGCCTAATTGGGGCACATGTTTCAGTTACTAAAGTGTGGGGAACACTAATTGAGGCCTACTGCCACTGATTGCACTTGTATGCACCAGTTTAGGAGCCTCCTAGACCAATCCCTACAATTTAGGATCCACTGGGAGTGCCAATACCAACCAAGGTTAGTTGAGATGAATTGGTGACTAGTCAAGCTAATTTAGGAGTTAGTTACATTCAATTCTAGTCCTCTACATTCAGCTAGCGCTAGGTTTGCATGGCTGCATGCAGGAGAGGTGCATTTATCACCTACCTCTGTCAGTTATCCTCAGTCAACACTAAATTAGATAGAGTTGTGTTTTAGAACACCGATGATGATTTAGACAAGGTCAGTTAACCATTGAGTCCTCCGATAATGATTTAGACAAGGTTTTAGTTACCCGCAGTCAAGTAGAGTCTAATCAATTTGAATTTCCTCATGTGGATTCAAATTGCTTGTGGCTATTTACCCATTGTACTTCAATGTAATTATTATCGAATTACCTTTTTTTATTAATGAAAGCATTCACAATTGCAACCATTTTTGCACTGCTTCATTCTTCAATTACTGAGTAAATTGTGTCATCTATTTTGTGAGTTGTGTATTTGTCCACATATCTATGTGCTCAATTTAATAGGAATGAGACGAGGGATAATTTCACATTGATCCTTTGACAATTGCCAACGACGATGGAGTTTCCTTCAACCAATCGCCATTTTGGAGGTGCAACACCCTTGAAGGTACAATTTAACATCGACACTCATTTTTTGAAGGCTAAAAAGAAGCATATGCTTTAGATAAATGGTTAAATAAGTATATGGTTATTAATCTGTTCAATTTTCTCTGATAGCAAAAATATCATATTTGCACTTCTGAAGTCCCTCACCCATGTCAAATATCGGTAGAAAGGTAACTAGGAGAGACATATTAGAGATAAGTCTACAATTTATAGGTAAAAACCCACTTGAGTGGCTTCTGTTTTTTCCCTCAAGGAGCAAATATACCCTATCGAAAACTATGATATCTATTACATGAGATGGGAAACTTTGCATTGGGAGAGAGACTAGATGGTGTCATAGTTCACCAATATCTTCCATACCTTATATTCAAAGATGGGTATCGAAGACTCTGGATGACACTTGGTCCTATCAAGTACCATTGTAGCCTACATAGGTACATCCAAACATAGATGCATTTCTTGGACATCTCCTCACTAGGAGCTACTTATCAATATGATGTTAAATTTGAGTGAAAGTTTAATCAGAAGAATAAATGGGAGTTTGTGTCTACAATTCAGTTGAAACAAAAGCATAGTAAAGGTGTCCTTAACTCATTTAAAAAGGATAGAGAAAGGATATCCAACATTAGGACAATTAGTCGAATCCACAAGCAAATCAGGGTAATGAGAAGTCAAAGAAGGACACTAAAAGGTGGTTTCCATGAAATTCCCTAACAAAACATTGATGAATGTCCCTCGAAGTAGTCATTGTTGGCCAATATGAAAGCCTCATATATGGAAATTGGATTGGAATCTTACTCAAAACCAAATAAGGGAAAGTATATTGTTAATGTAGAACCTAGTGTTACCATCACAATTGTAAAGATCCAACCATTAGAGATAAAGGAGCTAAAGGAAGACAAGAGCCTCTTTCAGTCACAGATGTGGGTAAAGGAGACTCTACTACATTTCATTGTTGAGAATGGTAGCTAAAGTAACCTAAGCTCAATAAAGGCCATCAAGAGACTACAACTATTGATAATGTTGCACCTCTAGGTACATCATCAACAAGGAAAATTTTAAGGATCCATACTTATTTAAAAGTGTATAAACAATGGTGAATCTTACCAATTCTTAAAATGTCTCCTATAAAGAATTCCGTGATATTTTTCTAAAAGTATTTCAAATTTTAAGGATTTTTATATAGTTTATATAATAATCTGTCGATTTTTAGAGTGGAAAAAATTTTCCCCATCAAAAGTTTGGGCGAAATAGGGCTTCAAAAAATGCAAATTGGCAAATATTTTTTTAAAAAAAACATAGAAAAATAGCCCATGGGATAAATTTCGCCCCTAAAATTTTCCTTGGTCGTTAGTTGGTTGAGCCAAGGATGAGACATTCGTGTTAGCCAAGAATGTCTCTTTCCCTATGACATCAAGCCCTTTAAATATGAGATACTGTGTGATTTTCCCCACTTCAAGTTTGTGATGTTCCTTAAAGATAGACCTATATGTGGAAATATCATTATTTTGGCAAGTCTAGTCCATGTAGCATCATTGTTACTTTGGGAGATCATCTCTACAAGATACAAGAGATAGTTTCAACTACCACAATTTCTCTGATCTCAACAAAACAATGTAGGAAGGTGATGTCTCAAAGCAATAAATTTGTCCTCTTCACGATTCGGCCAAAAGGTTAATGGAAGATCACTGCAACCACCACAACCTATGGATGGGGTCCCTCTACAAATATAGAATAAAGTGGATAAGGTAGTCAAATAATGCATAGATATATCTCTGCTTTGCCTACAGAGATGACTCTACATTGTTAGGTCAAGCATTCAATTGATTTGATACTTGTAGATCCTCTTCCCATTGGCCCATATACATACACTATATTATTGAGAATGAAGAAATTAGGTGTCAAATTCATGAGCTTAATAAAAAAGGAACACTTGAACAAGCTCTTCACCTTGTGGGAGCCCAATCGTGTTGGTGCAGAAGAAGCATTGGACATGAAAATATGTACTAATTATAGAGCTTTGAACAAAATCATAGTCAAAAGTTGATATCCAATCCCTTATATTAACAATCTTCTTGATTAGTTCAAACCTTCCAATTTTTTCAATAAGATTGTTCAATCAGGATACCATTAGGTAACCATTAAGAAAACTAATGTATGAAAGACAACCTTCAAGTATAAAGATGGTATTTTGAGTGTTTTTTCATATCTTTTTCCTCAACTAACACTCCAACAGTGTTCATCAAGATGATAGATAATATTTTGTAACCATTAACAAATTCTTTTGTAGTTATATATTTGTATAATATCCTTATGTTCACTAAAATTTAAGTAAAACATTTACAACACTAAATCATAAGCATCTTTTAAACATACAAGTTATATACCATGCACATATGGAGAAATGCTCATTCGACATGCATAAGATTCAATATCTAGAATACTTTTGAGATGAGAATATGGACATATAAATCCAGTGAAGATCCAAATCATTTATGATTAATTAGCCCAACAACTTCCCAAGTCATTCATGATTAACTAGCCCAACAACTCTCATAAAGATATATAGTTTCTTGGGCATGGGCTTTTATCACATATTCGTATAAGAGTTTTTCCCTATCACTTGGCTAGTGAAAAGTTTGGTTTTTTTCTTAAGATTATTTTTTTAAATGTGAGAGTAAATTGTTTTTCAAATGCAATGAGTTTTAGTCACCTAAACTAGGTGACCAATAGTGATACCAAAGCTAAGTAACTTGATACAATGGAAAAAATACGCTTTAGTTTTGTTTTTCAAAATTGTAAGTAACTTGATACAATGGAAAAAGTCAGCTTTAGTTTTGTTTTTCAAAATTGTTTTTTAAATATCACAATTTTATTTTATAAAATTGTTTTTCCTAAGCCAGAAGTTTTGGAAATTAGCAAATAAATTGACATTTGGTGAAGAGATTTCAAGGAACTTACATATTTTTATTTATTTTTATGATAAAGTTAATAATTGCTATAAAATTAATTTCTTTAGATTGAAAATTTAATTGTCTTTTAAAACAATTAATTGATAATTTATTTGATATGAAGAACATGTTGTAAATAGAGGTTATGAGTTCAAATCATCCTTGCTTACCCGTATAACTAGAGTGCACGAGGTTCCCCTAATTATTACAACCCTATTCCATAAGAAAGACTTGCTCCATAAGAATTACAATAGAAATTGCTCAAGAGGCCGTCATGCTGCTCCAGAGGTCTCCAACATAAACTATGAAATTTGCAGAGGTCTCCAACATAAACTATGAAATGGACTTGCTAACATGTATATATTCCTAATCTAATGGGTTTCTAGCACCGCGAATAGTTTCCAAGGCGATGCAGTGAAAAACATAATGCATGTTAGAAAGATGCTTGGTTTTATTAGTTACAGGTTTACAGGGCGGCAAATAGTTTCTAGGGTGGTGCGGTGCAAAGCATCATACATGTCAGAAAGATCATTCGTTTTATTAATCTCAACAACAATATATTTCATTAGTTACTATGTTTATTCGTTTATATAATATTCGGTATGCATAATTAGTTTGCATGAACAAGCTCTGAAATGTTAGGTATGCATAATTAGGTATTGGAGCAGTGTAAAATTATAATATTGGTTTAAACATTAGTTTGCATGAACATGTTGTGGCAGTGAAGCGAAGACGAAGAGGCAGTGGTCGTTGTAGTGTCAGTGAAGGTTAAATGCAATCCTTTGTTGCTTTGTCACAAGTCAGGTCAGAGCTACGACGAATATGCATTATCCAAGAAAAAACTAATGCCACGTGTAACATTAAACTAACATAAAAATATTCAAACACAAATGTACCAAAAAAAACTTATACTTTCAATGAAGTAATATTGAAATTCTTTTCTCTAAAAATAAGACGCTGGTAATAAGACCTCAAACATTTTAGCAAAGAAAAAATTATATGAAGTTAATACAAAAATAATTATAGTTACTTCCTATACCAAACTATATAAATGATGAAAAAATCAAAAAGTCAAACAACTAAGTAATTGAATTTCAACATTGTTTAAAAAAATTCAAAAGTCAAATTACTCAGTAATTAAATTTCAACTCTTTTTTTCGGAAGAAAATAGCAGTTCCTTGATATTCATTAGAATCAAAGGTAACAAGATACACATCTATGATACTAAGTATCATATCTAGTCAATACCCACAGACATTGCTCAAAACCCATAAACATAGCACAATACTCACAAATAGAGGTCAGTAACTTGAGCAACTAGTCTCTCAGCCAAAGAAGAAATACCACTATCAGTGCTCAACAACCTGAGCAACCAATACACAAGTAACATGCCAGAGTAAGCGTAGGGGCATTGAACAAATTGCTCCAAGAGAGCAAATAAAAATGCAATCATAGTGGCTAGGGTTGGAACCCTAGCCAACTGATACAGGGAAAAATCCCCACAGCAAAAGAGGGTGGCTAGGATTGAAACCCTAGCCGCGGAAGCAAAGGACCCGCTCCCACAGTTTTGTACATGCCTACATGACACCAGAAGACACCATACAATCACTGCATATGCCAAACCTCACCATAAAGCCCAGCCACCTACCATTCACCGTAGCCATGAAAGGGAGAGAAAACACAGGAATGTTGCTGGAACCGCTGCACCTTTAAGGAGCCGAACAACCTCCAATGAGTGCATCTTGTCAAAATCGCCTCTGGTCACTAACGCCCGAGCATCCCTGAAACTAGAGCAGTGACAAATACAAGCTCCACCCCAAGAACCGCTGCTTGAACTCCACAGATACCTAGCGCAGGGGAAAACCAAAGAGAGGCCAAGCCTAGAAACCACAACCGCGAGTATTTTGCTCACAGACGACACTCAAAACGACAACCCGATGGCAAAGTCGCTGAGCTGCACAACTTCTACCCAGCTGCCGGCACCGTCATAGCCACATCCATAAAAACGATAACTTAGCTCTATGCCACTGCCTCCACCGTCATCGTCATAGATGCCTATGTAGCAAAAAAACATGCCAAGCCAAAACCACAGGAGCTCCATACACACTGCCATCGTCGTCGCCGCCGAAGATGAACCGAAAGGAATAGTCTATGAACTGGTCGTCGAGCAAAGGCCTTCAAAACACAGAAAATCCATCCCACGAGCTTGAAAAACCACCGAAATCAAAGAAGAAGGAAGAGGGCGGCTAGGAAAGAAGCCCTAGCCACGATAGACAAGTTTCAAAAAAGACTCTCAAACCCTATTGGTGAACATGTTGTCCAATTAGTACGAGGATGTGATAATTTGAAGGTTTTAAATTAACTTAAATTTCAACTCTAAACCATTGCAATAGTACCCTGATTTGTAATAGATGGCAATTTCCATTTAAACGGTAACTACAGTTTACATTTAAATGATGGTATTATGCATAGATATAATTTTATTTCATAGGTTGACAGGCAAAATGGTTTGAACACGTGGCGAACAGAATGGATAAAGTGATTATTGTTCGGTGTGAGAGACAGTATAGAGCAGACAGAAAGCCTGTTGAGTGCGTGTTCTTTTCCGGAGACAGATATTTGTGAATTATAAAACATGAGATTTGCGAATAGATTTTGTTGTGTGTGAACCTGATTTGATGACGATATCACTTTCAGTATCGATGGATGACACGTGACATTATATGTTTCTAGTTTATTAGACTGAATGTCCTTTTCCTTATCCAACCACACACCTTTTTCACAGAAGTTATTATAATTTAATATATACGTTGATTACAATGGGCAGTGGGCACAGTAAATGGAAATGGATTTTTCCCCCACAGTTTTAATATATAAAAAAATTCATAGGAATATGACCGATGAGTAAAGTTTTATTATTATTTTTTGATTGGTTAAATAATAATAACAAAATGTTTTTTCATGTTTAAATCATCATCTCACTAAGTTTTGTACATAAATTTGGTGGTTTCCTAAATTTACAAACAAAAGGTTTTTGTACATAAATTTCGTAGTTTCCTAAATTTACTTGAAATTATATTATTATGGTGTTTCGAACTTTCTAGAAGTTGGAATAATGTTTGAAAGGTTTTTCTCAATCTTAAATTAATCATCAAAAAATTGATTAGCTTTCCACATTGATAGGTATTATTTTTTGTTTTAGAGTTTATTACACTGGATTGTACTTTTTGTGGTATTGTGTAGGGTAGTTTTTATCTTTATAGTTGGAAGGTTGTTTTTTTTTATAGGGAAGATAACAATAATCAATTCACTAAATATGGTGTTGAAGACATGGTTTATGTACACAGCATGCAAACTAATTATTTTTGGTTTCTGCAAGTCAAATGAAATGGCTAGTGAATGTTAGTAAGAATTTTGTTTTTATGATAGTTAAAGCAAAGGATGTAGGTCAAAATGAATCTTTTAAGGGATGTGATCCAAAACTTAAGAATGATTTGGTTAAAGTTGTATCTGATTATGATATTTTATTTCAAGAACATTAAGGACTACCTCCTAAAAGAGAACTCCAACATAAGATTCACTTACAGCAAGATGCACCTCTTCCTAATATTGGCATGTTTAGGTCTTCAATAATTGAAAATGCAAAGATAAAGATGCAGGTTCAGGAATTGCTTGAAAGAAGGGGCATTCGTCCAAGCTCCTCTCCATGTGGTTCATCAATTGTTTTGGTTCCAAAGAACGATGGCATGTGGCACATGTGCATGGCTTACCAGGCACTGCATATCATCACAATAAAGAACAAATCTCCTCTTCCTCGATTTGATGATCTTTTGGATTAGCTAAAGAATGCAACTTCTTCACTAAGTTAGACTTGCGAAGTGGCTATCATCAAATTCGAATCCACAACAATGCTATTCGAAAGATTGCTTTCAAAACTAAGCAGGGACTATATGAATGGATGGTAATGCCCTTTGCAGAGATAATAAATTTAGGGGCTAATTTTAGCGTAGTAAGCTATTTTTCCATGTTTTTCTCCCAAAAAAAATTAATAAATTCAAAAAAATCAAAATTAAGGAATTTAGCTATAATATTTTAATTTACTTTTTAAAAATTTTACTTAATGTAATTAAGCTATTTATAAATAAAATATCTATCAGTATATAGATAAATATTAAAAAAGTGACCAATTAGTAATTACTAGACTAGAGGGATTGAGTAAAGAACAACTTTTAATCTCAATCCAAGGATTTAGATAGTTACAATAAATGGAAACATTAAGGTGATTCTGCTCTATTACACTATTTGTTTGGAAATAAGAAACACAAAATATAAGAGTTGTTTATTTTTTATTTTTAAAATAATTTGTTAAATTGTTAAATAATAAAAATTTTTTTTATTAAATTGTTTATGGAATAAAAATGATTTTAATGCTTTCAACACTTAGATTACCCAATTTTAACACTTTTAATCAAATTTCAATAAAAATAGAAAAAAATATTAAAAAAAATCAAATTCATACATAATTTCAACTACTCACAAATATATATCAACAAGCAAATTCTAGTTTATAAAAAATTGACATAATCCAATGTTGATAGAGAATTTAAGTTAAATAACCTTAAGGCAAAGAAAAGTCACAAATGCCAAAAGACTCTCTTTTCCAGAAGAAAATAGCAGTTCCTTGTTATTCATCATAATGAAAGGTAACCTGGTTACATCACAAGTTATACATTGCACAAAGGCAAGTCCATAGCAAAAAGGACATAATGTGTCTCTACATAACATACAGAGTAATTCCACATATAATAGTAATAATCCTACTCTCCATAAGGATACAAGAATCCAATATCATCAATCAATTTTTTGAGAAAAAACCACCATGATACTGAAAAGACAATTAAAAGACAGGATGGTTGTTCAAAGGAAGCACTTTTGAGAATATCATCAAAAAGTGAGGACACATCCATCTCTGACATCCAAAGGATCTAAAAATCCAGCCATACTCAAGAACATCAAAGATGTATTGAAAGGAATACGCCAGTAAAAGCTAATATAGCTGCAAAGAACCATTCCCAACACATTCACCCTCACTGAATTCAGAGTATAATAAAAGGCCAGAAGCCAAAGAAAGTGCTTCCTTGGATAAACCATCCGGCTTCCCATTAAATTCTACAAGATTCGAGAAAAAGAAAGAACGATTCCAAGTCTCTAATGGTATGGCACCATCCATCTAAATTGAGAGCTAAAAGACTCTCACAAACAAAAATGTCATACCAGAACATACTTACGTATATCTAGTTCATAATAAACAAAAAATTCTTTCTCAAAATAGTTAAATGCTTGCATAATAGACAAAGGAGTATTGAAATATTTTACAAGGTTATTCAAATTGTAACCACAATTTTTTTTTTTTAATATAAAAGACAGATTAAACCAAACAAACAAATATTATCAATATCTAACATGCCACAATTCATTTAATATTTTGGACCATTAAAAGTAACTTCAAATCCAATAGCCCGCAACAATTCTAAAAAACATTAAATAAACTACAACAAGCTAGATAATTTTAGCTGACAAACCATTATTATTATTTTTAACCGTTTTGACATAATATATAAACGTTTTATAGATTTTTTGTTTTTATGACAGAAAAATCAAAATCTGAACCGTATTTGATGGGTAAAATTGCCCAAAGCATTTTGCCACTGTTCCAGTGCTCATATACATATATAGGGAGTAAGCTAAACTCTAGAAAATTTGCACCTAAAATCCGGCGAGTTTTGTGGCCAAATTCCTGCGGAAATTGTTTAAAGAATAGTTCAGTGATTGAAATTGCATAAAATAGATGTCCCAAAGGTAATAGAAGATCCTGAATCCATTTCTACAATAAAAATTGCAATTTTAATACTGGAAATCTTATTTTCAAAAACAAATCATACCAACCAAAATTGTCTGAAAAAATGCAATAGTCCAGATATTAGCCACGATAGTTCATGGAATCATCCAAATGGAAGAAAATCATCTAAATTTAGAGATTTGCCACTCTCTAGACATTCAAGCAATACCGAATCCCAAAATGCTGGACCGTGCTTCGCCCAAATCTCTTGCCCATCATTGCGGCATTCCGCTTCTGAACCGGAGCTAGAGGGTGAGAAGGATGCGTCGTCTTCCGAAGGCAGCCGGAACTCTTCAGCGAACTTGGCGGCAGAGGCTTGAATTTGCGGTGGGGATAGGGAGGAGGCGCAAGGTATTTGCGGCGGGATGATGGGAAAATTGGGCTTGGCCTTTGATCCTCTGAGGCAATAGACGGCAAAATCGTGTGCGCGGGCAGCCTTTTCCGGGGTGTCGAAGGACCCTAGCCAAAGCCTGCCCGTGGAATTTCCGACATCCATTTTCCCCATTTTCTCATTCGAATTCCTTTGAATTGCCGCGACTTCAGTGAGCGGTTTTCCGGTTTGATGCGGCAGTTCTGATTTTGCGAGGTTGTAGGCATGTTCGCTATTCAGGAATCGAACCGAAGACGTGCTAGTGTTGTTCGACTCGGGGGTGAATATGATTGTTAGAGGATTTGAACTCAGGTCGAATAGAGGTGTTTGTAAGGGAAACGGATAAGATAGTTTGGCGTAACTGTAAGGCAGCAACAGCACATATATATATAGACAGCTGAGAGCGTGTTGAGTTTATGGAGTGCAGGTCGCCGCGATGGTAACAACAGATGCAGATATTTTATTAGTTGTGTGAATCCGATTTGATTGAGAAAAGGAGACTTTGTATCAGTATGTACAGTGTGTTGTGTGTTATCTGTCTGGAGGACACCTCTCCGCGAACGAAGTAAGAGATATTTAATTCGTTGTGTGAATCAAGTCCGTGAACCCATCACTCTCAATGTGTGAGATGAGACATGACATGTATACTGTCGAATCATCTTGACTTCAATTTTGAATCACCTTAGTTGGAAACTTGGAACTCGGCGATTCGGCACACCTTTTTTTAGAAAGAGTATCCCTACCCTACGTGGCACTGAAAAAGATATTTTCATGCATTATCTCAGCAGTCAGCACAATACGTCCCAATCATAAATAAGTGAGTGTCTGAATCTGATTTTTGTATGCACTTTCATTCATGTATTTATTTACCGTTTCTTTTTAATACAGATGGCCTCTACTAATGCCTAATAAAAGAGACATGATAACAACATGTCCAAATGCAAACTTATTTGGGTTAATGCCTAGTTAGAAAAAACATAAAACATAAATGAGAATTTTTTTATACTTACTAACTAATGTGTACACAATCTTTTTCACTAACTAGTGTGTACATAATATTTAAAAGGAACTTTTCTCTAATTCTCAACCATGTGTTAACAAAATAGTGAGTCAAATGTGACCGTGATTGAATTATATGGTGAACAATGAACCATGTGCATGTAGGTTGGGGGCAATCCATCCCCAAGCCCATATGCATCCATAAAGAACAACCCAAGTGCATTGTTGCACCAATGAAGTGTAAGTTAATAGAAATGTGAGAGTTAACGAGGCCCTCCTATGGTTGACTCACCCTTGAGTTTAATTGTGAGAGGACATGTGACACTTAGAAGTGACCTTGAATCATTATCTTGAATCAGCATGTTAACTTGTTTTCCAATTGCACAATAATGATCCTATTTGTTCTTGTTGTCCCACCTTTCACACAATCATTGTTATAGATGTCCATATATATATATATATAGTTGTATTACAATACTCAATCACCATTCATGTAACTATGCAACTCCTTCAAACCACCAGGGACGTAGTATCTTTAGCAATAGTTAAGGCCAATACCTAAAACCTAAGAACTAATCCATATGATTAATTAGCTCCAATTATTTAAATTTGATTCCCAATGATCATCATAGTGGGAAAAGGTACCATCCTAAAGACATAAGTAAAGATTGAAGCAAAACTTGCAAACTCCAAGGTGTAGAATGAGCAAGACCACCAATACATATATATTCTCCATTAACCATTGAACCCCTCTTTTTAGTGATGTCAAGCATATCACTAACAACTAAACTAAAGGATCCAAAAAGCATCGCCATCATATGCGTAAAAATGAAGTACACAACTAAATTGAAACAAAGCTTGTAAAGTGCACAATGTCGACCTTTGTATTGTTATAATTGCATCAATTTATCATTGAAAGACTTCCTCTTTGACCAACGTATAAAACTAATTGGTAATACTTCTTGGATATTCCAATGGTCAAATAATCACAATAGATTCTCGTTTTATTTAATATAATGTGGTTCTTGTTTTAGAATCTCATAGTAATTAATGGGAAAATAAAACATATAACATGAGAAACTACTCATCCATACCATACACACAATGTACCCTAGAAAAACCAAGTGTGGTTGAAAACTCTAGCGAAATGTCATGTATTAGCCTCATCGTATTACAACCATTTTATCGATTACTAATAGGTTGTTTATGGAGCTATAAGACACTATAGTCATCTTAGAATTGTAGTCTCTTTCTTCCTCTCCTTTGCTAGTTCAACCTTCTCCATTGCTTCACTTCTATGGAACAATTTGTTAGGATTATTAATCCTCCCTTGTCCAAATTTGGTCATATGTCTAAATCGGGAGTCATGTCTAAATCGGGAGTCCATCCAGTCTATTTATAGTCATTAACACCATTGGGTCCACTTGACCTAATTGGGGCACATGTTTCAGTTACTAAAGTGTGGGGAACACTAAATGAGGCTCATTGCCATTGATTGCACTTGATTGCATCAGTTTAGGAGCCTCCTAGACCAATCCCTACAATTTAGGAAGGCACTGGGAGTGTCGAAACCAACCAAGGTCGGTTCACTTCAGTTAATGACTAGTCAAGATAAGTTAGGAGTCAGTTACATTCAGTTCTAGTCCTCTACATTCAGTTAGTGCTAGGTTTACTTGACTACACTCATGTGGGGCGCATTTCTCACCTACCACAGTCAATTAACCTTAGTCAACATTGAATGTAACACTTGAGTTGTGTTTTAGAGCTTTGATGAACTTTGGTTATGGTTTAGACAAGGTCAGTTAACTATTGAGTCCTCCGATAGTGATTTAGACAAGGTCTTGGTTACCTACAGTCAAGTAGAGTCTAATCAATTCGAACTTCCTCATGTGGATTCGAATTGCTTGTGGCTATTAAAGCCCATTAGAGGAAATTTCAACTCAAAATGGGCCTTTTAATTTTTATTCAAATTCCATGTCATCATGTGTCAGCCAATGAAATTGCTTTAAATTTGAAATACTGTATAGGTCTTAAACACTTTTTTAATATAAATTTGGGGATAGGTATCATAAACAAAACTACTTTTTTTGTTTGTATTTTTGACATATCTCCATGTGTTTTTACTCAAATTTCGATCGAGAGAGCTCGTTGGATGCATAATTAAATTCCGCATCCAATGAGTACCCACTCAGCATACTTTTGACGGACCCCACTACCCCAAAAACAAGAAATACTAGAAAAAATGAAATGATGATGTCATCATTTCATTTTTTCAGGTATATCTTGTTTTTGGGGTAGCGGGGTCCGTCAAAAGTATGACGAGTGGGTACTCGTTGGATGTGGAATTTAATTCCACATCCAACGAACTCTCCTGATTGAAATTTAGTAAAAACACAAGGAGATATGTCAAAAATACAAACAAAAAAGTAGTTTTTTTTCTTTTCTTCCTCCAAAATTAATAAATATTATTTTACTATTTTAACTATTATTTTACTAGTTCATTTTAGGAGGCCCATTTTGAGTTGAAATTTCCTCTAATGCATTGTACTTCATTGTAATTATCTATCTAATTACTCTTTGATTAATGAAAAGCATTCACAGTTGCAAGCCATTTTTGCACTGTTTCATTCTTCAATAACTGAGTAAATTGTGTGATCTATCATGTGAGTTGTGTGTTTGTCCACAGATCTATGTGCTCAACTTAATACAATTTCCTTTGGTGCACTTCGCTCAACTTTGGGAGCTCGTTCCCTGCTTCTGAATTTGAAATACTTCTCCATTTCTTCTTCCTGTACTTATCTTCTTTGACAACTCTTCATTTCCTCACCTAAGAATTCAATTAACCATTAATCGAATTACCTATAATTAGTGCAACTATATGCTTCAAGTGGTTATCCATGTGGCAACATAGTAGCAAGGGAGGACAAACTACAGGAAACACTATTGGTGTCTCCCATTTCTAATTTTGCTTGTTGAATATGCTATCTCCTTTTTTCGGTTGCTAGCAAGTTTGGGGTCAATGAGTTTGTAAAGAACGAGTCCTTCTTTGTCGAGCAAAGGATTTTTAGCAAATCCTACAAGCTTCCTTTGCAAAATGGATCATATTTCTTCTCTTAGTGACCAATCCAATACTTTTAGTCTATGAACTAAGAATTCAGTTGCTATCAATGTTGTCAAGAATTAACTTTTCTTTCAAGTTGAACACAAATTGATGAACAAATTAGTCATTTTATGTGGCAATTGGGTTTTATAAACAAGGATTTTAACATTTTTCTTTTGCATGAAAACCTTAGGACAAATAACCAACTATTATTTTGCTTCTCTCATTCATACTTATTGTTACGTGGATTTTCCTATTCCCCAATATTTCTCAACCAGGTTTTCCACAATCCTTTTTTGATAGAAAAATTCAATAACTGAAAGTCACATAGGGTTTTTTGTTTGAAAAGGTTAAGGTTACCAACCTTTCAAAAAACTACATATTACAAGGAAACACTTGCCCTAAAAAATTAGAGCTTCTTTAAATTTAGACCCTTGGAGGTTTCTTTTGGGTTTTTGGGTCTTTGATTCATTTTTTATCACGACTCCCCATTTTGGAAGGTTTTGGTCCTCAAAAGCTTGTTGATACAAAGGATGAGGAAAATATTCCCCATTTTTATCCCTTCAATATCAATTAACTTTGCCTAAAAGTTAGCCTTTTAGTAACATCTACAGTGTTTTTGAAAGACCATTCGAGTTTACCTAACCTTCTTTTGTTGCATTACATCTTCTATCAATTCCTATCATATAAGTGCCAAGTGTTTTACAATGGTGAGGACTTATCCTTCTTCTGGCTCATTGAGTAGAAATGACTCAAATTTTTAAGTTATCCATGTTTGAGTACTAAATGCATACACATGTAAGCTGGTAATTTCTACACATAAGCATTGTTTCTTACTTATTCCAACACTTCAAAGGGATGATCATATGAGAGGAACTTTATAGTTTGTCTTGGTCCATGTAACCTCTCTTTGCTCAAGTGAAACCAAATATTTCCCTAGCTAAACTTTTCACTATGTTCTTTCCAATGAGTACTCCCGCGTGAAATTTGAATAAAACCATAGGGAGATATGTTCAAAATACAAATAAAAAAAAGTAATTTTTTTCTCTTCCTCCAAAATTCATAACTATTATTTTCCTTGGGAGGCCTGGCATTTTAGACCCCAATTTTTCTTTAAATGATGGTGGTTTTTCTACCAAGGGTAATGAAACTCAACAAAATCAAAATCTAATAAACATTGAGGTGAAGGTTGGGGTCAAGGAAGAGCTAGAGGTATAGGACATATGACTTGCAATTAGAAAGGTTCAACAAAAGAAGTAAAAAATCAACATTCACAATCTAATGGAAGAGGAAGAGGAAAGAAAATCCTAACTTGATTTCATTGAAATAAAATTGGACACTATGCCTAAGATTGTAGAAGTCCTTATGAAAAGGTAGCAAAAAACACTTCTTCTTTATCTTTGGAACAATATGTAACTGCAAAAGAAAACGATAATTTTGAGTATGTTTTCATAGCACTTCATCATACAAAGGAATCAATCTCAATCGTAACAAATTATTCTTTTCAAAGTGACTATGAGGATGCATGGATTTTAGAGACATGAGCCATTGAACACATGCCTTCTCAAAATTATTTATTTTGGACTTATTAAGGTTGGAACTTAAATTCAATATTTTATACTAATGATGCCATGTACAAGCCTAGTGGCAAAGGTCTAGTTAAGTTTTTTTTGCTAAGAATCGAGAAACACTAATTTCTAATGCCTAGTATGGTACCTACAATTAAGAAAAAATATATTTTCTTTGGAGTTATATCACCAATTAGGACCAAATTGTGATGGAAAAAGGGATTCTTATGATCAATTCAGAAAATAATGGATTAAAGATAGTCATGACAAGATACGAATATGGAAAACTTATTAGGATGAGAGGATTAGTCATTCCATGGATGAAGGAATTTGCAGGGGTAGTTGAGACTAGAATAACATCTGTTAGGTTATGACATATTCATTTTGGAAACATAAATACTCAAGAATATCCTCCGCACGAACGTGTTGTTCTATGTGCAATTTGCCAAGCTGCTCATGAGTCATGTGGTGCCTCGGGAAAGGGGGTTAAAGATTACGCCCAAATTGTTTGTGATATACGGATTATCATCCCAAACGCCTTTTGTTCTTTGCCTCGAAGTTAGATACATTATCCTGCTCTCATCCCCGCAATTCATGTGGAAGTCTATAGATTTATACTTACTTTCTTAGGTAAATCCCTTCGATCTTGCTTACCATTTCATTTCATTTGCCTGTGGAAAAATCAAGATTTGACCATCATTCATATACATGTCTCCTTGAGAGAAATTAGGGAAACAGACAGAGTCTTTTGGAGGGGGGGAGAAAGACACATGAGCCTGAACTAATATGTGTCCATGACCAAAATATCATGTCGCAATCAGCCTGAACGATCTAGTTACATGTCGCAATCACCCGCGGCCGAAAACAATTTAAAAATTACCCGACCCCGACCCTGCCTTCAGTGAGCTAAAAGTGAACCCCATAGTACTCCATGGACTCATCCAAGGGGGGCAAACCATTTAAATTTGGAGACTTGCCAGTCTCCAAACTTTGAAGCAGAACTGAATCCCAAAATGCCGAATCCTTCTCTGCCCAAATCTCTTGCCCATCACTGCCGCAGTCCGCTTCAGAGCCAGAGGACGAGAACGCTGCATCGTCTTCAGAAGGCAGCTGGAAATTTTCTGCGGCGAACTTGGCGGCAGCGGCTTGAATTTGCGGCGGCGATAGAGAAGAGGGGNTTCAGAGCCAGAGGACGAGAACGCTGCATCGTCTTCAGAAGGCAGCTGGAAATTTTCTGCGGCGAACTTGGCGGCAGCGGCTTGAATTTGCGGCGGCGATAGAGAAGAGGTGCAAGGGATTTCCGGCAGGAAAAGAGGAAAATTGAGCTTGGCTTTGGATCCTCTGAGGCAAAATGCGGCAAAGTCGTAGGCGCGGGCAGCCTTTTCTGGGGTGTCGTAGGAGCCTAGCCATATTCTGCCCGTGGAATTGGGCATTCGAATTTCCGACACCCATTTCCCCCATTTTCTCTTTCGGATTCCCTTGAACTGCCGCAATTCAGTGAGCGGTTTTCCGGGTTGCTGTTGGCGGTCTGATCTGTGAAGGGTTTAGCCATGTCGAGGTAGTGAGTAATCGAAGTGAAGTGAGTAAGTGGTAGTGAAGTGTGATGGGTAGAGGATTTGAACTCGGGATGAGCGGAACGGATGAAGTGACAATTATTTGGGGTAAAGGCAGTAGAAATATAGAGACATAAAGCGTGTTGAGTGCGCTTGAAGTTTTCTAGAATACACTTTGCCGCTAAGAAAAGATATTTATATGCGCGTATTTTGCATACAACTGGGAACTATATGTTTTCTGGAATACACTTTGCCGCTAAGAAAAGATATTTATATGCGCGTATTGCATATAACTGGGAATTATAAAACATGCGAATAGAATTTGTTATCGGTGAATCTGATTTGAGTTGGGTGTCACTTTTAGAATAGGTGGACCACACGTGATACAATTAATATGAATATGTTTTCTTTGAGTTGGGTGTCACTTTTAGAATAGGTGGACCACACGTGATACAATTAATATGAATATGTTTTCTTTTTGTCTTTTTTTCAAAAAGACATAATATGTTTTTTTTGTTTTTTTTTTTTTTTTTTCATAAAAAAGTTCTTATATATATTATATATAAAAAAGGTATCACCTGTTAATTACATAAAAGTGACTATGAAATATTAGTCCAGTTCTGCATGAACTCCCACATATGTAACATAGTATCATTATCTACGCAATACAACCTGTATCATAACTTTATCCTCCTCCACCAGTGTTCTATCTGATGTATTATGTAATAACCATTACACAATATATCTACAGTGATATAACCCAGAATGAATCATAAGATATATCAATCTTATGCCTTCATACAGATAAATCACTAACTAATAGGAACCAAAAATGGAAAAATCAGATGGATCGCATCCATCTCCACGTGCCACCAAAAACTGCCCAACCGGTCTCAAAATAGCCATCTTAGATAAATGGTCAGCATCAGTGTTTAATTCCCTATAAACATGCTGAATATTGATCTCCAAAAATTGCCCCTTCAGCTGCATAATACGATCCATCCAATAATTGAGTATCATTGATTCCATATGGATAGTACCTTTAAACCATTCAACAGCCACCTTTGAGTCACCAGCAATCTGAATAGTATCAATGTCTAATGTTTGAGCATAGTATAGTAAACTCCATAAAGCAAGTATCTCAGACCGCATGTTGGTACCATTACCACAGTTCCACATAATGTTATATCTGCCCAGAATAGGCGATATAAGTATAGCCCCCACGCCACACCTAGTTCCACCCTCCTGTGATGCCCCATCAAAGTAACCAATAACCTTGTCGTGCATAAATGAAGGTTGCTGAATAATCCGGGATCTATGCAATCCGATCAATTTGGGTCGCCCATACCAACAATTCTGAACCTGATTGACAATCTGTAGTGGTGTGGTAAAAATATCCCTGAAAATGAGAGAGTTTCTGGCCAGCCAGATATATCTACAAACAAGAAAAGGTAGAGTGCGCAGCCCGTAATCACCAATAATCCAATTGAAGAATGCCTCAGAAGCATTCAGACCATGCCAAATGAGATCAGTATTAAAGAGGATCCCAATATGCTGCCAGACCTGCATAGTGTAAGGGCAATCTATCATCAAATGCTTGGCAGAATCCTCAGCAGAATGGCATAATAGACAGATACTCGGTCCCTCAAAACCTCTACGCCGAAGTGTATTCCATGTCAGTATACGGTCAGCCAATAACAACCAGGTAAATAGTACCACCTTAATAGGGAGATTCCAGTGCCATACTTCTTTAAACCATATAGGAATACAATACGGGAAAGTAGTATGGATAGTCGTGGAGTATGCCAGTGCCGCCGTAATATAACCTGTCATCCCATTCCTACTCCAGTATAGTGTATCCTTACAATGTTGAAGCCGTATACCAGAATTCCGGAGCTTGTAGATGTAAGCCTCCCATTCAGTAGCAAGAGTACCCGCCAGATCTAAAGACTGAGCGTCAGCCCACCCCGATGGACTGTCAACAGCAGTGTCAATGGCAATTTGAGCCAGATAATATATCCTCCTATTAAGTAAATGAGCCAATAGTGGTTCCGACAACCTGTATGAATCAGTCAAGCCCAATATAGGATCTCGACCTACCCGAATACACCAACCATCACCCGGGCGCCAAGCCAACCACTTCTTCAAAATAGGCATCACCTTGAGAAAATCCCTCCATATATTCGATATCGCTCGCTGCTCATATAGATCCAATCGGAGCCATTCAGCGACCGGCCAGCCACGAATATATTTAGTGTAGATCACACGATGCCATAGGCATGGCGTAAATAAACATCTCCACAGATTCTTGGCAATGAGGGCTCTACTAAAAGCCGCAATGTCCTTAAGGCCCCAACCCCCCCATATCTTAGGCCTAGCCAACAATTCCCAGCTAGCCAAGCAAATAGAAGGCCTATCCCGGCATCCCGACCAAATGAATCTCGTCACCCTGCTCTGTATCTGTTTAATAATAGCCCGCGGGACCCAGGATAGAGAAAACCAATATACAGGTATGCTTTCCAATACAGATTTGGCCAATATGAGCCGACCTCCAATGGATAAGAATCGGTGTCCCCAGTGCCCAATGCGCTTCTCAATCCGCTGTAGTAACCAGATCCAATCCCTGATCAGATAGTGGGTGGGCTTCAGTGAATAGCCCAAGTACCGAAAACCATGATCCAGTGGATGCATATCAAAAGCAAAAATATGGTGAAGTTCCCCCAGTTCATCAGGCTCCCACAGTGAATAGTAAAATTGAGATTTGTGTGGGCTGATCTTCATACCTGTAGCATCACAGAATATATCAAGTGCATATTTGAAAGTCAGCCATTCACGAAGGGACCCCCCACCGAACAATAATATGTCGTCCACAAATAACAGATGTGTAATGTTTATATGAGCAGCCACCTCAATGCCCATAATATCACCAAGTACATGTAAATCTTTTATCAGCCTGCTCAAGCCCTCTGCTATAAGAAGAAATAATAAAGGTGACAACGGACACCCCTGTCGTAAGCCCCTAGATGCCTGGAAAAAAGAGGTGGGATTACCATTGACCAAGATAGAGTAATTGGCCGATATCACACATCCCATAATCCAATTGGTTGAGTGTAGTGGAATACCAATCTGTAAAAGTACCAAGCGTAAGAAGCCCCAGTCCACCCTATCATATGCTTTAATGAGATCCAGCTTTAATACCAGAGCTCTCTTGTTACGAACCTTGATACTATGAATAGTTTCTTGAGCAATTGCTATAGCATCAGTAATCTGACGATGCTCCAGAAATCCAAACTGTTCTTCAGATATGCCCATGGATAGTCCCCTCTTCAGACGCGTAGCAATGATCTTAGAAATGATCTTATATAGTAAATTGCACAGGGATATAGGCCTGTAGCCCGCAAAAGATGAAGGCTTGTCCGATTTAGGTATCAATGCCACAAATGTCGAGTTTAAAGAGGCATCTACCTGGCCAAGTATCCGGGATTCCTCCACCAGCTCAAGAAGTTCAGGACCAATCATATCAAAGAAATGTAGAAAAAACTCAACGGTCCAACCATCCGGTCCAGGGCTCTTTGAGAGTTCAAAAGCCTTCAGTGTCTGATGTATTTCATTCAAAGTAACAGGTTCATGAAGTCGTGCTCCATCCTGTTCCCCAAACATCCGCGGGAGCCTCATAATAAGATCCATCTGTGCAGCAATAGAAAGGTCATCTTGCCGCTTATAAGCAGATTTAAAATATGTATAAGCCTCTAATTCCAGTTCTTCCTGTTTATAAATAGTGGATCCATCCTCCACAACCATATCCCAGATATGATTGTGATTCCTTCGAGCATTGGCAAATTCATGATAAAATCATGTATTACAGTCACCATTCATAATCCAGTTTAGCCTGCTCTTCTGGTGTGCCGTCTCTTCTTTTCTTTTCAGAATGGATCGTTGAGAATCAATAAGACATTTCATCCTTTCACAAATCTCCACATCACAAATACCCGCTGGCGAGGCCATCAATATAACAGAAATATCATGTTCTATAGAAACTAATTCCTCCATGTCCTGCATCAATCGGATCTTTTCCCATTTTTTCACCTCAGCTTTGAGGAGCCGTAGCTTCATAACCAATGACCTCATAGGTGATAGATCATCAGCCACTCCCAGAGACAACCACGTCTTCCGCACAAACAGATCAAATGCCTCCACTGCCAGCCAAGACGCATTAAACTTAAAAGGATAATAAATATGTTCTCCAGCCATATTCCATTGGAAAACAATGGGGAAGTGATCCGATATCTTATGGGGGACCACCCATGATCGATAAGAGTGAGCCAGCCCCAGAAGATCCTCATCTACTAAGAATTTATCCAACCTCTTTCCAATACCTGCCGAGCCCCCTCGGCCGTTCTGCCAAGTCGACCGAATGACAGCTGGCTCCACATCAACCAGACCATCATCCCGAAACAAATTGTAAAAATAGTTCGCATCAGGGTCCAGCCTAGTACTACCCCAAATCTCAGTAGCAGATGTGGTAAAATTAAGATCGCCACCAATGATCAATCCAAACTCCTTAAGTAACCCATCAGCTTTAATATGATCCCAAAACGGTATTCTGTTATGGTATGGTCCATAACAATTGAGTATCTTGTTATCCAGCGTACCATTCTGGTGCCGACCCAGCAATAATATACCAGCAACAGTCTGATAAACCGCAAAATCTGCACGAAGAGGATTCCATGCAGTCAACAATCCCCCCGAAAGGCCAGAAGCATCCACAGCACTCATATGCCAGTCCCCCACCACCTTAGAAAAAACATCAATAGCTTTAGCAGAAGAGACCATCGTCTCCTGTATTAAAATAACATCAGGACGGACAATCTCACAAACACGTCTGAGGGCCAGTAACTTAGGGGCACCCCCAACCCCACGAATATTCAAAGAGAGAATAATCATCTTAAACCCCTTGCAAGGGCCTTCTGCGCTCTAAGGGCCCGAGGGACAAGTGACGAAGTAGGAGTAATATGAGGTGTGTCAGATATACCTTTCAATTTTCTGGCACTACGAGTCTTCAGGGGAGAAAATTCAGGGTCCAAACCCCCTTTAATACAGCCCATGGGTTCGGTGCAACCTACCCCCACAGACCCCGAGGCAGATAAATCCCCAGAAGGATGATTATCACAAATGATCCGACCACCCATATAAACCGGAAGCTTGGAATTCTGTAAAATATCCCTATAGGATGGTATCACATCAGTTAATGATATAAACTCATCAGGTTGTGCAAAATCCCCCATAGCCCCCTGGGAGGAGGTGTCATAACCCTCACTATTCTCCGCACTCGCCACCAGTGGACAGTTAATCTCAGCAGGTGTATGATGAGGAGCAACTACAGATACCCTAGAACAAGACAAATCATTAAGGGAGGATGTAGAAGTGCAGTTCTGTGAATTATCCCCCTCCACCACCACAGGTAAGTCCCCGATGTGTGCAGAATCGGCCTTAAATAAGCCGACCCAAAAAATATGTAATTCATTGAGCACTGAGACCTTCAATCTAGCAAACTCCTCCAGAGTTAATGATGAAACAAGAGATGGAGAGAATAATCTCAACTTACCAATCAGAGCTAAGTCGGAAAGAGATAGTGAGGAGAGGTCCATAGACAGACCTCCCCCTTGCTCCGCAGACGATTCCGCAGGCAGCTCATCATGTGTGGTGGAAGAGTATATACCAGGGCAATCGTGTTGTGTAATAGGACGTCCAGTGCATTGAGCCTTCAGGTGTCCCACCTGATTGCACGTCGAGCACCTGAACGGTAGGCCCCAATAGTCCAGCTCGATCTCATACTCGGTCCCCCGCCAAGTAAGGTCCAACTCAGCAGCAAGTCCCCGTGAGATATCAATCTCCACCAAAATCTTACCAGTGCGACGATCCAACCCCGCTAATAGAGAAGGATCCACATGTAAGAAGCGACCCAAGTGATTTCCAATAGCAGTAAATGCCGCCAAGTTCCACAAGAAAAGTGGGCAGTTTGTGATATGAACCCAAAGGTGCCGGATAAGTGAGACTTCCTTCTCAGGGTTGAACAGATGATGCCACCTCTTCAACAACAAACTGCCCATACCACGCAACCAGGTCCGAGAAAGAATAGCTTCTGAATCCTCCAAACTCTGGAACATAAAGCAATACCACCCCCTTGCCAATTTAATCACCTCCGGCATGTATGTTAATAGAGGACACCAATGTTCACGAACGAAGGACTCCACATCACGTCCCGAACATGACCAATAGCTGAACTTGCCGACCAGGGCCGTAAGTGACATTGTAGTCACAACATCTAAACCGATGTCATCCCCCAAGACCATCCTCGGCCCCCTACGCTTCGGCTTCCAAGGTTTAACAATATCCCTAACAACAGACCTCAGCGTCGATATATTCTGTTCTTGAGAACCAGACCGGTCGGTAATACATGGGTTGTCAAGATCGGCAATATGACACTCATCGATAATCGCCAATGTATCCTTTTCGAATGACGATGCCAATTACAATGATGACCCCGGCTGTATCCCATCACAGGCATCATAACTGCATGGGTCCGAAGTACCATGTATATTACCGCCTCCGATACCAAATTTATGTCGTAATGCATCATCCGGGATGAAAAGTCCCGCCTCCTTCCATAATATCTCATCGCATGGATCCAAAAGGTCAATGAACCCGCCACCTGTCCCCATCTTCAAGAGTGATGGATAATCAACATAAATGTGACAACCACCCCAATGTATCAAAAACAGCCGGCGGGGATCGCCCGAACGGATGAAGTGCCACCAAGCAAGATGTGCCTAAGTAGCATTAAACAACAGCACCACCATAGTGTAACACATAAACAATAGTCGATCGACGTGATAATCAGTATAACTACCACCTTTACTGCCCCAAGGACGTCGATTAATTATCCGCCATGAGTCATTTAAGATGGTACCAACCACCGTTGTCCCCCCCAAAAAAGAATAATTCAAATATGTAGGATGTAAAAAACCAGGTGGTAAATATGATACCACTTAGCAAATACAAAGTATGAAGCCACAAGAGGAAATACCACGAACGCCTAACAGCAAAACAACGATAATCTGTATGTGGAGTAATGCAGAGTAATGTAATACAGATTACCCCCGCATGTATAGAATACCGAAAATATCTAAAGATATAAACCATATAAAATATCGCAACCCGAAGATACAGGTAAACATCCGCAGTAACTGACAAACACAGTTCTGATCCAAGACAGTATGCCAGCGAAATCACTAATAACAGCCCCACAGATTATAACACCATACACCATTACCCCTCAAATACAAGAGCTCCATAGGTAAATACCAATCAATACCCATAATACAAGACCCCCCATCAATATGAGATCCATGGGACAAACCATAATAAACCGGAGAATAGCGAGAAAAATATTGCCAGCAAAACTAGCCGCCAAGTGACCAGTCAGGATCCAATCATAACCAGCAATGTATGTTGTGGACTCCCTGAAGAAGACATAACCTGCAATGATCTCCAATGAATATACCAGTGTCATAAATCACATCCAGATACCACCATCGCGCTCGTCATTCCAGCTCCCGCTCCCGCACACATTTATGTGGGTACGCATCACATTATCTGATGTTTTTTTTGTTTATGAATATGGAAGGTCCTTTTTGTTATCTCACCATAACTTAGTTGGCATATTTTAACCTTTTTCTCAGCATACTTTATTAACATAAATTATTTTTATATTGATAAATTTTTTGCACATTTAAAGGGTCAGGTTTTGAATTACTTAACTGTTAGCTTTTGAATTTACTTTTGTATCAAGACTTTGCCTAAATCAAACATAAAGCTGTTGAATTATAATAATCATCATAATAATAATAATCTATTTTTAACGTCATCATCAAGTTAGACCTCAATTTGGTGTATGAGATTTCTTTGTTTGTGAGAGAAAGAACCTCTTTTACGAAATGATTTTAACTACTAAAATCTACAAAAGTGTACATACATTATCCCTCTGAATTTGAACTTATAACCTTTTAAAAAGAAACACATTGACTGATCGTAAACAATCTTCCATCTGAATTTATTATTACATAAACCCTAATTGAGCGTAAACACCCTCCCATCTAAAATAAACACTCAATTTTTATATTGATTACAATGAAACAGCAATGAAAATAATTAAAAAAACTTTCACAACTATGGTAAAAATTGCTTTAGATGAGTCGTATTACTTTCTAGTCGGTTCAATGATTAAAAACATGTTTCCTTTTGGTAGATTTTTTGATATTATGCTTGATTATCAAAGGAGGATTAGGTCTTTCTCTCCATAAAGTAATCAAATAAATAGTTGCATAATGATCAATAACTTGTTTACTTTCTGTAGATTATTTGATATTATGTTTGAATAGATAGAGGAGAATAAGGTGTACATGAATCAGTTGCATAGATTGAAGTTTTTTTAATAGATACGAATATTTTATATATATAAAAAGGTATTGATATTAAATTATATTATTATTATTATGAATTAATATTTATCTACATTAAAACATTGTTTTAAAAATTTTGTCATTTTTAATTTGATTAAATTAATCATTAAAAATTAAAAATGTGATTGAATTTCTTGATAAATGAAAAATATATCAAATTTTAATAACCATAAAATGTTTGAATCGGTTGCATTTTTTTAATAGATACAAATATTTTATAAATATAAATAGGTAGTGATATTAAATTATTTTATTATTATGAATTAATATTTATCTATATTAAAACATTGTTTTAAAATTTTTGTCACTTTTAATTTGATTAAATTAATCATTAAAAATTAAAAATTTGATTAAATTTTTTGATAAATAAAAAATACATCAAATTTTAATAACCATAAAAAGTTTGCTAGTTTCGTTACACTATCTACATATCATTGATCTTAAAAATGCTCATTTATTCGTTTAAACAATATGCTTCATGCAAAGTTTGCTATAATATTGGATAGTTTCGTTACAATATCTACATATCATTGACCTTAAAAATGCTCATCTATTCATTTAATCAATATGATTCATGTTAATTAATGTTGTGTACATTTTACAAATGATATTAGAAACTTAAAATGATACATATTAATGTAATTTTAGAAAAAACATTATCATTTTAATGTTTGACACTATATTTTTAACAAGTAGATAATTTGCATTTTAGAAATTTTAATGATAAGAACGAAATGAGTAAATCTAAGTTTTTTTTTCTTTTATATAAAAATTGTTGATCTCTCATTCATTATGCCATAGGACATTTCTCCACTATGAATTTTACATGTTTAGATGAGATAGTTTTTCCTCACAATCGTTGATATTGTTAAAAGTCCTTTTGAGCTCTTATGATTGTTGATGCAACATTCATGTCATCTACTTCGCCAAGCACAAAATTCAATAGTTTGTCACACATCTAGATGATATTTAGCTCCATCTTCCTAATGAAAACATAGGATTCAAACTTTATCCTAATTTGTGGATTCGTACTAGAATTGTTGAGAATGTAGAGGATTTTTCTTAAATACTATCATGCACTACAACTGACACATGGCTTCTAGGCTTGAAGCACTACACTTCATGGTGACCATGATAAGCACCATGATGCCATGCATGGATTAGATGATATGTGTAATGCTCCACCATGTGGCATTTCCATCATCACATTTTCTCTTATTGACCTTGGTAACAAAGTGACACGTAGTGACTGCTCAGGGCAAGTAGACTTCCTCCATTTTGAACAAGTTTGACTTGTTTGAATTATGCTTTGTGGATGAACTAGACAAATGTCAAACTTACTCTTGCCTTAGATCAAGGAAATTCCTTTTAATTTTGGCCATCCCTAAGTCTTGAATTAATTCTAGAGGGATTTGGCTATGAGAAACTGATGTAAGGCTCACTTGAAGTCATACTGGTCCAATATCTGCGTAAACTAAACCATTGTACCAACACTTATGTTCTTACATCCACAGTTTTTGAAAAGAAAAAGCTTATAGTTATCTTAAGGTGTCAAACCTGAATGAACTCAAACACAGGGGATTAAGGCTTTCCTAGAGAGGCGAAGAGGCTATGGGTGTGAATTGAGAGACAAAGAAGGCACTTTGTGCAATAAAAATCGATCGTCATAAATTTATCAAGAAATTTAAAGTCATAATTGAGTCTAATCCTTATATATGATGCAAGTGAATTATTTATTATTTGTTAAATGGCACCCTTCCTTATATACAACATTTCATTCAATATTGATTTTCTATTGATTGAGTAATCTCTCTTCCATACATTACATAAGTTTATTCCATTAAATATCGGTTTCTATCGATCAAGTGATATATCTTATATACTTAGCATAAGTTTCCATTTGGTATAGGCATCTTGATTAACAAGATAGAGTAAAGATAGGAATAAGGGGGAATCTTATAGAAGATGAAATATTGTTTCACTCCAATCAATGTGAAACTCCTATGTGAAGCAAGGGACAATTTTGCATCTCTCTATATGTCCATTGTATTGATCCTCCTCTATACTTGCTTGTTTAAGAAGGATCTATCACCCTCCAATGATAAGTTAAATATTGATTAATTAATAAAGTGAGAAAATAAAGAAAAGAGATAGGGGTTATTATCAACCAATAGTGTTGGAGGTCAAATGTTTGTCTTTATCATAATGCATGCATACTAAATGTACGATCTATGCATCTTTTAAAACCCTGTTTATCATTATCTCAAGTTCTTTTAATCTTCTAGTTTGTTTCATATGTCTTCCCTTGTTTGGCAGAGGGTAGTGAGACACATAAAAACCTTCCCTTACCAAACACCAAAGAACTTTTTTCTATCTCCAAATAAAGTACATATTTGCTTAGCCAACAACACCAAGCCAAACCTTTATGCATGTAGACGCTTCTTGTCAAAATTTAGCAATTGCAAAGGCCTTGCAACCCTTGAAACTTTGTAATTTTTCCACTTGTTTGATGACTTCTCCACCATTTTTAGAACGAACATGACAAGCTAAGAAAGGAATGAGCCAGGATGTGCGGTATTTGAAGGGTAGTCCCACATTATTTGCCACATATTATTCTTGTGTATCTTTGATATACATTGATGACTTCTTGTGGTCTACAGGAAGAGAATACATTGATGAAGCACTCGATGCATTTTCACCACTAATCGGTCTATTTTATGACTAAAAATTCATGCATGAAAGTCTCTCCAACCTTAGAGTCCCTTTATGTCCCATGTTCAAAACCTAATATTGTTGCTCCAATGTCTTGGAAATGTCATAACCTATTTTGGAAATTATTCTCATGCATAAATTCTATTCAAATTCATATCACATTCCAAGACATTATCTTTTTTACAATGTTCCTTTACACCAACTAGGGAAATTGCTCTATATATCATCTTTCTAATTAAGGGGGTTTCTAATCCTGCCCAAATAAGGGATGCATGCCACAATAGTGGGTTCATATGCCAACATATCTTGCTTAATGTCCTACTAGCATAAATAACAATTAATTATTTAAGTGGGTATGTTCACATAACCTTTGAAAGAAACCTCATTCATAAATCCATCCTAAGCCTCTAAACTACTACAACATATATAATAATTATTAATTTAGTGTCATTATAACTCGAATCCATGAAAAAAATAAATCATGTGCCAAATAGATTAAGTACAACCCATGCAAGGTCCAAAGTGTGCCCATTGATATGCTCTACTCTATGGTGAACTCTCCCTTGAGTAAAATCATAAGAAGACATAAAATATTCAAAAGTGAACCCAAACCATAATTTATAACTAAGATACATTGTCTTATCTGTGCCAACGATGTTTCTCGATTAGATAATGGAAATCTCTCCAAACTATTGCTCTCGTCACACACACTTTCAAATTGATCTCTAACAACAACCTCCATAACCATGGATGTTAAAATGCATATGTAGTTGCATTATAATTTCCTAGTCACCATCCATGTGACTATCAAACTTCTCCAAACCATCAAGACTATAATTTACCCAATACAAGCAAGACTAGTAGTTAACACCTATGAACTAATCTATAAGTTCAATTAGTTCAAACCATGTAAATTTCAAATCACAACAGGAAGAGGTATGATTGATTAAAAAACTATGGACATATAACATTGAAATACAAGTCGTTAACTACATAGTGTACAATGAGCAAAACTACCAATACATAATTATTATGCATTGATCATACAATCCCTATTGTATCACCTTAGTCATCTCAATTATGTCATCAAAAGCTAAGTCATAGGATTTGGAAAGTGTCAACCATCATATCTAAAAAGAACTGCACAACTAAATTGAATCAAAGGTCATGAATGCATAAAATCAACCACTATAAGCACCATCGTCATATGATTACAAATGAATTATAAATCCAGGACTCCCTCTTCCACCAACATATAAAATTGATTTGTAACCTTCCTTAGATATTCCTATGTTCAATGATAACATAGTTTGTTTGTGTTCTCACTATGTTTTTTCATAGTAATATGAAATACTATGGAAAAATAAAACACACAACATTAGACTCTACTCACACAAAGCATACACACAATGTACATTGGAAAAACTTAGTTTGGATGAAAAATATAGCAAAATGTGAGGTATGAACCTTGTCTTATTATTATTTTTTTACAAATTATAGAGAGGATCCTTGTGGAGCAAGAAGCCACTATTTCCATATTGGATATTTCAATATTTGTTTCATGTTCATTGCTAATTTGAGCCTTTCTGCTAATTCTATAATTTTCAATAATGTCCTCTGGTGCACTTAGCTCAAGTTTGGAAATCGTGCATTTCTTTTGAATTCAAACCCCTTCTCCATTTCTTCTCCTTATACTTATCTCCCATGGAGTATATGAATTTCTTTGTCCAATATGCACTCAATCATTGTTTTAACTACCTATCGCCAATGCAACTCCTTGCTTGATATGGTTTCCCAAGTCATTCCCTTTGTTGGTGGAAAGGGTGGACTAACTGTAGAAATATTGGTGTTTCCTACTTTTCCTTTTGTTTAGTGACTATGTTATTTTCTTTCTTAGTGTCTAGGAAGTTTGGGATGATTTATTTTTTCAAACATAAGTTCTTCTTCTTTCCCAAGCATAGGTTTCGAGCAAATCCTACAAGCTTCCTTTGTTTAGTGGATAGATCATCACCTTTGCTCTATGATCAAAGGGTTTGGGTTTCGTCAATGATGGCAAGTACTATCCATCCTTTCAAGCCAAGCATGGACTATCAAGAAAAGTAGCTAGTTTATTTGGCAACTAAGTTTTCTAACTGGGTTTTCAACATGTGTACTCTGCATGAAAACCTTGGTTAATAAAACTTAACATGTACTTTTCTCTCATTCCTACTTCTTGATAACCAAGTTTTCCTATTCCCTAAGGTTTTTCAATTGGAATTTCCAACATTTCTTTCTTGATAGGGAAATTCATTCACTAAAGTGTAATAACCTTTTTTATTTGACTAGGTTCATCGACTAGGCTTTAATAAGGCCAACTATTGCAAAAAAAAAAAAAATTCTTACAAAATTGGGTGTTCATTAAACTTAGACCATTAGAGATTTGTTTGATTTCATTGGGACTTTGATCCATTTATGAATAGACATACCCATTCTGGAAGGTTTTGGTGCTTAAAAACTTAATGATTTAAGAGATGAGGAAATTTTCTCCTAGGAGTACCTTTTGGCTTTCTATGGAAGTTGGCCTTTTAGCCAAATTTTCTAGTTTTATTTATGGCCCATTTTGGTATGCATGATCTCTTCACCACGATTACATATTCTATCAATTCCACTTGCTCAATATTGATACAGGAGATCGATGGCCACCCACCTATTCCATTGGCTCAAAACAACTGTCCATTGTGATAGCTTCCTAGTTATTTTTCTACGATTTTTCTGGTCCCAAACTTCTAGGGCCATCTTGAGGCCCTAAACGAAGTTTTTTGGCGATTCGGGGGGAGGGGGAAATGGTTTTCAAAGACAATAATTTAACTCCGGTGGGCACTGGGAATATGTAAATCTCGGATAAAACTTTTCAATGCGCTAACGAGCGCCCAAATCGGAGATTGTATGCAAGAATTGTGACAGCGAGAAGTTGAATGTTCAACTAACCACCTTGGGGCCGCAAAATTTATGACGGTTCATCTTCTAGGGTTATGTTTTGGACCTTTAGGGTTCTCACCCTCATGATTGTTATAAATAGGCCCCTTTGGCCTCGTTTTATATTCATCTTGGAATGGATGAGCGTCGCAGCCACATCTCTTCTCACATGTAGCTACCACCATTCTAGTTGTTGTATTTATTGTATGTTCTATATCCGCCATTTTAATAGAATATGTGTTTACTATATCTTTGTTTTCATTGCAATATGTCTGTTTTTATGATTCTATATATGTATTTCTCATTTTGTTCTCACATAAATCTGGATGAAACACCAAGTCTTGTATTACAAGCAAGACTTATCCTTTTTCTTTCATCAAGCACAACTTTCTCACATAGTTTTAAGTTATCCACTTTAACTATCAAATACATGTGCATGTAAGGTACTTAGCAGGTATTTTCATCTTATAATAATCATTCCTTACAAGTTACAATGGTTCAAAAGGACCATATGAGAGGGACTTATATTCTTCCTTGGTCCACGTGACTTCTCTTTGGTCAGGTGCAAGCAGACTTCATTTCCCACTTTTGAAATTTTTTCTTTACTTTATGTTGGCTATGTCATGTTCTTATATATATTAAGACTTATTAAGTCTCTCATATACCTTCAAATGGGTTTATTTGATTTATTCTATAAATTTCCCACCCTTGACTACTCCTTCCCTTCACGTGGTCCACAAGTAATATTAAAGGAAAAAGTAGCAATTGAACCATGATGTTTCAATGAACATTTCTTTGTATATAATGTACAAAAGGTTGGTTGTAACCATGTTGATTGTAGACCAAGTTTTCTCATGCTAGGTTAGTCATTTCTTCTAATTATAACATCTGAAATGTTTAAACAATGTCTTATTAACTAACTTTATTTTCCAAATTGGTTGTGGATGGAAGGTCATTGATATTTTCAATTTAGTGTCCATATTCTCCTACAATGTATTCTAAAAATTAAGAAGGAATCTCATCTCACTAAAAGAGAGCCAATTTTGTTGTGAAACAGATAGTATGATGTCTATTTGAGTGGAAACCAAGAAAACCGTTACTTAGATTAAGATTTTCTCATGACATGCCAATATTAGAGTTGAGGGATGTTTCTCAATTGGTAATTCCATTTATACCCCATATGATTTCAATATTGGAGGTTCTCACATGTTACGAAAAATTGGGAAACCTGCAAAAGAGCAATTCATGCTCCCAGTTGGCATTGTGTTGGTTTTGAAAGAGATTTTGGTATTTATTATCTTTTAGATTTGGTCTTGGAAAAGTTGAGACCTGAAATATTAATAGAATTTGTATTTTGTTGTACTATTGTGCTCTCTGCAATATCTATGTGTTTGTGTTTTTATTCTATATTTGTACCTTCATTTTGTTCTCTATATAATCCAGATCAACGGTATCAAAGAAATATACTATTTGTTGTTTCTCGATGGATATCTTCGATGAGATCTGAATATTCGGAGTTGGATCTCGAACTAATTAAGCTTGGGAAAATCCACTCTCACCAACCAAAGAAACCTTACATGGATAAATAAAATAGAGATGTCAAAGCATGCGATCCTATTAAGTTATTTCCAGAGGAATGCCTTGTGCCACAAAGTAATTGTTAGAATTATTAATACTCCCTTGTCCAATTTGATCATATGTCTAAATCAGGAGTCATGTCTAAATCGGGAGTCCATCCAGTCTATTTTTAGTCACTATAACCATTCGGTCCACTTGGCCTAATTGGGGCACATGTTTCAGTTACTAAAGTGTGGGGAACACTAATTGAGGCCTACTGCCACTGATTGCACTTGCATGCATAAGTTTAGGAGCCTCCTGGACCAATCCCTACAATTTAGGAGCCACTGTGAGTGCCGATACCAACCAAGGTCAATTGAGTTGAGTTGGTGACTAGTTAAGCTAAGTTAGGAGTCAGTTACATTCAGGTCTAGTCCTTTACATTCAGTTAGCACTAGGTTTGCATGGCTGCATGCAGGCGAGGTGTATTTCTCACCTACCTCTGTCAGTTAGCCTCAGTCAACACAAAATTATACACTTGAGTTGTCTTTTAGAACTCTGATGAACTCCTGTGATGATTTAGACAAGGTCAGTTAACCATTGAGTCCTCTGATAATGATTTAGACAAGGTCTTAGTTATCTACAGTCAAGTAGAGTCTAATCAATTCCAATTTCCTCATGTGGATTTGAATTTCTTGTGGCTATTTAGCCATTGTACTTCATTGTAATTATGATATAATTACCTTTTTTATTAATGAAAGCATTCATAGTTGCAGCCATTTTTGCACTGTTTCATTCTTCAATTACCGAGTAAATTGTGTGATCTATTTTGTGATTTGTGTATTTGTCCACATATCTATGTGCTCAATTTAATATGGCATCAAAGCCTCGGCAGACAAGGTACCTCTCCTCCTCAGATATACAACTGGATCATTTTTTTTAGTGAAATTGCTCCTTCCAGTACTGCGCCAAAAGCAGAGAATTTACTACTTAATATTCCAAGTTAGGAAATTGTTGATCAAGCTTGCTTGATCAACTATGATGGGTGTGAAGGAAATTCCAAAAGTGCAGACTGTTGACCTTATTTTGTATGTTTGATTGTGTGATAGGTTATCAGCACTTCTCATAGCATTCACTACAAGTAGCCCTTTCTTCTCACTGCATTCGCTACAACCACTCAGTCCTCCTTACTGCATTCAAAATGGCTCATTCAGTAGAGCCCCTCACTCCCTTCAACTATCACTAGTGGAAGGAAGACATGGAGGTATTGCTTCGCACCAAGAAGCTCTTCAGACTCACAGAAGAAACAGAGGTAGTGCCAATTCTAAATCACGACAAAGAAAAGTACTTGAATAGGCTTGATGAAGCTCATGGATACTTATTCTCGTCAATCTCTCGAGATCTTTGATTCCACATCCAAGGATTGAAGACTCCCAAGGAGATTTGGGACAAGCTTGCTTCCTTATTTGATAAGCAGGATGAGATGAGGGTCCATCAGCTAGAAAATGAACTTATCTCTCTTAATCCATCCAACTTCGAAACACTAAAGGATTTTTTTACAAAATTCAAGAACCTGATATACTAGTTGAAGCAATACAAGGTGGAGAAGGAGGATGATCAACTCATTCTTTCCATTCTCTCAAAACTTAGTGCAGACTACTCAGTCTTTGTGTCAACTTTTCAATCAGTGAGGATCACTACTCAAAATTGGAATATGCCCACTCTTGATGCTTTCAGTACATCTCTCACTTATGAGCATGACAAGTTGATCCAAATGGGGATCATTCGATCTTCTAGAGATCAAGCACTGGTTGCAGGAGGACCTAAGGGAGTGAATGATAAAGGGAATCAAAGAGATAAGTCCCCTGTGAAGAAATAGCAGTCAAATGAGTCTTTAGGTTCGAAGAGAAGCAAGAAGAATGGCAAAGGCAAGGTCCTCTGCTCTTACTGTGGAAGGGGATTTCATTCAGAAAGCTCTTGTATGAGAAGACAACTTGATGAAATGACTCTTCTTTTGAAGAAACATAACATTTCTGCACTTACTAGCACAAGGAAGGATGACTCTGAAGAAGAAGATGAAGAATACCAAAAGAAAGGCCATGCACTGAAGGCATGCTGCTCATCAGCACATGTCTTCCTTGTTGATTCTAGAGCTTCCAATCATATGGCTTCATCCATATAGCCATTCTCTTCTTTTCAGTCCTTTGATGGTCCTAGTATTCAGATGGGAAATAACAGTAAAGTCCAAACAAAAGGGAAGGGCTCTATCAAGCTTGAACATGGAAGATTCAAATATGTGCTATTTGTTCCCTCCCTAGCTTTAAACCTCTTATCTGTCTACCAGATGACCCATACTGGCTCTCCAAAGCAAGTGATATTTGGTCATGACTCAGTAGAGATCACAGATATCTATGCTGGGAACATCATAGTGAAGGGTGTTGCAAATCATGCCCCAAAATCATATGAATTCTCACATTTCATGCCTCCTTCAGAACCAGTGCACTCTCAGCAGCCACTTGCAAGGGAAGGTAAAATCATTTCATCTACTTCTTTTGCAACTTCTACTAGTATTGCATATCCATCTTTGTTAGTTTATTAGATTGAGATTCAAGGTGATTCAGATCTAGATTCAGTCCCTACTTCCAAACTGGAAGCTTGGAAGATGACTGGAAACCTACCTGACACTAAGAAAGGAAATACCCTTGCACTATGCCATGCAATCTTACCTCCTTCAAAGAGATGCAATAGACTCCTTGTAAGATGCTACATGGAAAGGGATCAGTCTCACTACATTTAGAAGAATAGATATGATCATACACCTCTTCATCCAGCAAGAGACAAAGGTTACATTCCTCCTTCCTTCCATCATCATTTTTGGAGAAGAAGGAGAAGTCTACATGCCAGGCCCCAGAATACTTGTACACAACACACCATGCATGTTGCTTCGCTACCTCATGGAGATGAATATTACAGCAACATATTTTCAAGTTTTTCAAAATTGAATCCTCATTCTACCTGCTTAGATAGAAGGGGGGATTTTTTCCCATGTGGTTTTTTCCCGAGCTCCTTGTATTAAGCAGTTACTTTATTTTACTTGATGTAATGGGTGACCTATGGTCTTAGTTACCAGGGCCCACAGATTTTCCTAGTTAGCATTCAGGGGGGTGTTAGGATTATTAACCCTCCCTTGTCCAATTTAGTCATATGTCTAAATTAGGAGTCATGTCTAAATCGGGAGTCCATCCAGTCTATTTTTAGTCACTAGAACCAGTGGGCCCACTTAGCCTAATTGGGGCACATGTTTCAGTTACTAAAGGGTGGGGAACACTAATTGAGGCCTACTGCCACTGATTGCACTTGTATGCACCAGTTTAGGAGCCTCCTAGACCAATCCCTAGAATTTAGGAGCCACTGGGAGTGCCAATACCAACCAAGGTTAGTTGAGTTGAGTTGGTGACTAGTCAAGCTAAGTTAGGAGTCAGTTACATTCAATTCTAGTCCTCTACATTCAGCTAGCACTAGGTTTGCATGGTTGCATGCAGGAGAGGTGCATTTCTCACCTACCTCTATCAGTTAGCCTCAATCAACACTAAATTAGATAGAGTTGTGTTTTAGAACTCCGATGATGATTTAGACAAGGTCAGTTAACCATTGAGTCCTCCGATAATGATTTAGACAAGGTTTTAGTTACCTGCAGTCAAGTAGAGTCTAATCAATTTGAATTTCCTCATGTGGATTCAAATTGCTTGTGGCTATTTACCCATTGTACTTCAATGTAATTATTATCTAATTACCTTTTTTTATTAATGAAAGCATTCACAATTGAAACCATTTTTGCACTGCTTCATTCTTCAATTACTGAGTAAATTGTGTCATCTATTTTGTGAGTTTTGTATTTGTCCACAGATCTATGTGCTCAATTTAATAGGAATGAGATGAGGGATAATTTCACATTGATCCTTTGACAACTGCCAACGACGATGGAGTTGCCTTCAACCAATCACCATTTTGGAGGTGCAACACCCTTGAAGGTACAATTTAACATTGACACTCATTTTTTGAAGGCTAAAAAGAAGCATATGCTTTAGATAAATGGTTAAATAAGTATATGGTTATTAATCTGTTCAATTTTCTCTGATAGCAAAAATATCATATTTGCACTTCTGAAGTCCCTCACCCATGTCAAATATCGGTAGAAAGGTAACTAGGAGAGACATATTAGAGATAAGTCTACAATTTATAGGTAAAAACCCACTTGAGTGGCTTCTGTTTTTTCCCTCAAGGAGCAAATATACCCTATCGAAAAATATGATATCTATTACATGAGATGGACAACTTTGCATTGGGAAAGAGACTAGATGGTGTCATAGTTCACCAATATCTTCCATACCTTATATTCAAAGATGGGTATCGAAGACTCTGGATGACACTTGGTCCTATCAAGTACCATTGTAGCCTGCATAGGTACATCCAAACATAGATGCATTTCTTGGACATCTTCTCACTAGGAGCTACTTATCAATATGATGTTAAATTTGAGTGAAAGTTTAATCAGAAGAATAAATGGGAGTTTGTGTCTACAATTCAGTTGAAACAAAAGCATAGTAAAGGTGTCCTTAACTCATTTAAAAAGGATAGAGAAAGGATATCCAACATTAGGAAAATTAGTCCAATCCACAAGCAAATCAGGGTAATGAGAAGTCAAAGAAGGACACTAAAAGGTGGTTTCCATGAAATCCCCTAACAAAACATTGATGAATGTCCCTCGAAGTAGTCATTGTTGGCCAATATGAAAGCCTCATATATGGAAATTGGATTGGAATCTTACTCGAAACCAAATAAGGGAAAGTATATTGTTAATGTAGAACCTAGTGTTACCATCACAATTGTAAAGATCCAACCATTAGAGATAAAGGAGCTAAAGCAAGACAAGAGCCTCTTTCAGTCACAGATGTGGGTAAAGGAGACTCTACTACATTTCATTGTTGAGAATGGTAGCTAGAGTAACCTAAGCTCAATAAAGGCCATCAAGAGACTACAATTATCGATAATGTTGCACCCCTAGGTACATCATCAACAAGGAAAATTTTAAGGTTCCATACTTATTTAAAAGTGTATAAACAATGGTGAATCTTACCAATTCTTAAAATGTCTCCTATAAAGAATTCTGTGATATTTTTCTAAAAGTATTTCAAATTTTAAGGATTTTTATATAGTTTATATAATAATCTGTCGATTTTTAGAGTGGAAAAAATTTTCCCCATCAAAAGCTTGGGCGAAATAGGGATTCAAAAAATGCAAATTGGCAAATATTTTTGTGAAAAAAACATAGAAAAATAGCCCATGGGATAAATTTCGCCCCTAAAATTTTCCTTGGTCGTTAGTTGGTTGAGCCAAGGATGAGACATTCGTGTTAGCCAAGAATGTCTCTTTCCCTATGACATCAAGCCCTTTAAATATGAGATACTGTGTGATTTTCTCCACTTCAAGTTTGTGATGTTCCTTAAAGATAGACCTATATGCGGAAATATCATTATTTTGGCAATTCTAGTCCATGTAGCATCATTGTTAGTTTGGGAGGTCATCTCTACAAGATACAAGAGATAGTTTCAACTACCACAATTTCTTTGATCTCAACAAAACAATGTAGGAAGGTGATGTCTCAAAGCAATAAATTTGTCCTCTTCACGATTCGGCCAAAAGGTTAAAGGAAGATCACTGCAACCACCACAACCTATGGATGGGGTCCCTCTACAAATATAGAATAAAGTGGATAAGGTAGTCAAATAATGCATAGATATATCTCTGCTTTGCCTACAAAGATGACTCTACATTGTTAGGTCAAGCATTCAATTGATTTGATACTTGTAGATCCTCTTCCCATTGGCCCATATACATACACTATATTATTGAGAGTGAAGAAATTAGGTGTCAAATTCATGAGCTCAATAAAAAAGGAACACTTGAACAAGCTCTTCACCTTGTGGGAGCCCAATCGTGTTGGTGCAGAAGAAGCATTGGACATGAAAATATGTACTAATTATAGAGCTTTGAACAAAATCATAGTCAAAAGTTGATATCCAATCCCTTATATTAACAATCTTCTTGATTAGTTCAAACCTTCCATTTTTTTCAATAAGATTGTTCAATCAGGATACCATTAGGTAACCATTGAGAAAACTAATGTATGAAAGACAACCTTCAAGTATAAAGATGGTCTTTTGAGTGTTTTTTCATATCTTTTTCCTCAACTAACACTCCAACAGTGTTCATCAAGATGATAGATAATATTTTGTAACCATTAACAAATTCTTTTGTAGTTATATATTTGTATAATATCCTTATGTTCACTAAATTTTTAGTAAAACATTTACAGCACTAAATCATAAGCATCTTTTAAACATACAAGTTATATGCCATGCACATATGGAGAAATGCTCATTCCACATGCATAAGATTCAATATCTAGAATACTTTTGAGATGAGAATATGGACATATAAATCCAGTGAAGATCCAAATCATTTATGAATATGGACATATAAATCTAGTGAAGATCCAAATCATTTATGATTAATTAGCCCAACAACTTCCCAAGTCATTCATGATTAACTAGCCCAACAACTCTCATAAAGATATATAGTTTCTTGGGCATGGGCTTTTATCACATATTCGTATAAGAGTTTTTCCCTATCACTTGGCTAGTGAAAAGTTTGGTTTTTTTCCTAAGATTATTTTTTTAAATGTGAGAGTTTTGTTTCTTAAAATTGTTTTTCAAATGCAATGAGTTTTAGTCACCTAAGCTAGGTGACCAATAGTGACACCAAAGCTAGGTAACTTGATACAATGGAAAAAATACGCTTTAGTTTTGTTTTTCAAAATTGTAAGTAACTTGATACAATGGAAAAAGTTAGCTTTAGTTTTGTTTTTCAAAATTGTTTTTTAAATATCACAGTTTTATTTTATAAAATTGTTTTTCCTAAGCCAAAAGTTTTGGAAATTAGCAAATAAATTGACATTTGGTGAAGAGATTTCAAGGAACTTACATATTTTTATTTATTTTTACGATAAAGTTAATAATTACTATAAAATTAATTTCTTTAAATTGAAAATTTAATTGTCTTTTAAAACAATTAATTGATAATTCGTTTGATATGAAGAACATGTTGTAAATAGAGGTTATGAGTTCAAATCATCCTTGCTTACTCGTATAACTAGAGTGGACGGGGTTCCCCTAATTATTACAACCCTATTCCATAAGAAAGACTTGCTCCATAAGAATTACAATAGAAGTTGCTCAAGAGGCCGCCATGCTGCTCCAGAGGTCTCCAACATAAACTATGAAATTTGCAGAGGTCTCCAACATAAACTATGAAATGGACTTGCTAACATGTATATATTCCTAATCTAATGGGTTTCTAGCACCGTGAATAGTTTCCAAGGCAATGCAGTGAAAAACATAATGCATGTTAGAAAGATGCTTGGTTTTATTAGTTACAGGTTTACAGGGCGGCAAATGGTTTCCAGGGTGGTGCGGTGCAAAGCATCATACATGTCAGAAAGATCATTCGTTTTATTAATCTCAACAACAATATATTTCATTAGTTACTATGTTTATTCGTTTATATAATCTTCGGTATGCATAATTAGTTTGCATGAACAAGCTCTGAAATGTTAGGTATGCATAATTAGGTATTGGAGCAGTGTAAAATTATAATATTGGTTTAAACATTAGTTTGCATGAACAAGTTGTGGCAGTGAAGCGAAGACGAAGAGGCAGTGGTGGTTGTAGTGTCAATGAAGGTTAAATGCAATCCTCTGTTGCTTTGTCACAAGTCAGGTCAGAGCTACGATGAATATGCATTATCCAAGAAAAAAATAATGCCACGTGTAACATTAATCTAACATAAAAATATTCAAACACAAATGTACCAAAAAAAACTTATACTTTCAATGAAGTAATATTGAAATTCTTTTCTCGAAAAATAAGACGCTGGTAATAAGACCTCAAACATTTTAGCAATGAAAAAATTATATGAAGTTAATACAAAAATAATTATAGTTACTTCCTATACCAAACTATATAAATGATGAAAAAATTAAAAAGTCAAACAACTAAGTAATTGAATTTCAAAGCTGGAAAAAAATTAAAAAATCAAACTACTAAGTAATTGAATTTCAACATTGTTTAAAAAAATTCAAAAGTCAAATTACTCAGTAATTAAATTTCAACTCTTTTTTCAGAAGAAAATAGCAGTTCCTTGATATTCATTAGAATCAAAGGTAACAAGATACACATCTATGATACTAAGTATCATATCCAGTCAATACCCACAGACATTGCTTAAAACCCAT